>CM065681.1:81439441-81551941 GCA_017654935.2 Phymorhynchus buccinoides
AATATGTGCATTCACATTTAACACAAATGTATAAAATAAAATCTATGAATTTTTCAGGTTTTAGGCCTATGCAATTTACATAAGTACAAATTACGATTAAACTGTATTTTAAAATAATAAAATTTAATGAGCATTTTGGCAAGGGAGCTAAGCGATGGAAAGTTAACTAGAAAAACTAAATTTTGTCTGCTAAGCTTACACAGAACGATCAGCAGCACACTGCAACACATGGAACATTTAAGATGTAATACGAGTTAAAAGTGACATGATTTTGATTTCAATTTGATACTTTTAGTTTGACTACTGACTTAATATTAAGAACTAGTCTGTAAAGGGGTGATTATAATGAAATACTAATGAAACAAAATATAGAGCATCGAAAAACTGCTATGGTTGATATGAATTTGTGCAGAGAAGTACTGCGCATTTCACACACAGAGGGTTGATGAGTATTGATATATTATGAAAAGAAAGTTATAGTATGTGTACAATATGATTCATAAAGTTTCCTTCTCCAAGCCTATTTGTCTGCCTCTCTGTGTTTAACTTTACTCAATCATCAACAGTTTTTTTTAGGAATGTCAACTATTATGAAATTATTGCAGAAAAAGAATCATTTCAATTTTGAAATTAATCTCTATCTTTCTTTACTATCTTGTCATTTTAATCAAATGGGTTTTTGGGTTGATGTTTTTTGCTGCAAACGAATATCTTTTAACAAAATTCTGTGGACAGTTCATTAACATTAATGTCATTGAATTGATGTCATAATTTAAATGCAAGACTTTTGTTTCAGAATGGTAGAGAGAGCGGTTCTATGTTTGCAAAATAGCAGGAGATGGACCAAAAAAACCTTAAAAAGAAATAACTCGGGTAAATTGTCACATCAGTATAGTGACCAAATGTTAGCAATATGACGCAGTGGTGCAAAGCAATACAGTGCAGTGTAGTACTGTACAGTACAATATAGTTTACTAGAGTATGGTGCAGTGCAGTACAATGAGCAACTTAGGACGCGCATTTTACCGCCAGGGGGCAGTCAAACCAGTAGGGGCTTAGCGCGCGATATTCTTAGTTGGGCGTAGTGAGAGAGAGAGAGAGAGGGAGGTTATTCTTGGTTTGGCGTAGTAGAGGGATCCCCCTCTCTCTCTCTCACTACGCCCAACTAAGAATATTGCACGCTAAGCCCACTCATTTCCCTCTCTCTCTCTCTCAGTACCTCCAACCAAGAGTATCGCGCGCTAAGCCCCTACTGGTTTGACTGCCCCCCTGGCGGTCAAATTATCGTCCTAATTTGACCATTCAGTACAATGCAATGTAACAGGAGGCCACACAATGACTGTTGCTGTATTGCAGTGTGTTTTCTGACCGGCTGATCTCGGCCAAGGACAAGGAACTGTTCCTGGTGGTTCTGGGAGACAAGCTGGGCTCCATGTTCAACCAGACCCTCAACAACATGTGTCACAACAAACAGCCCCCACTCTTTGGTCTGTATACCAGTCTGTTAGTTGTTGTTGTTGTTGTCTTACCCTGGCTTAAAGACTCCAGGGATCATCCCAACAGCCGAAGTACTTGAACACTATGGTAGAAATGCACCAGCTAGGGATGAGAAACATTACGTGTGTGACCGTTTTTGATTTACCCCGCCATGTGGGCAGCCACACTCCGACTTTGGAGGATTTTAGACTGATGATGTTATGCTAGGAGCTTGTCATGGCTTAAGACAATCCCCACACAACCATGCAAAGCATAACAACATATTGATGTAGCCTTGGTGTTCTAGCTTATGTCAACTGGTCTGACACAGCCTCATGCCAAGGCTGTTAGAAATGTTTGTACGAATGGTGAGTGAAAAGCGCATTGAGTTGCTTAGCAAGATTATGCGCTATATAAGCATCATGAATTATTATTTATTATTATTATACCCACGTTCAGTGTGCACTGTCTCATTGTTCACATCTGTCTCGTTGTCTGTCCACCAATTGTTGCCTGTCTGTCCTTTCCGACAATGAGTGCCAGCCAGACATCGGCTGTTATTCCTGCGGGCTGGGCTACAATTTGTTTATAGTCTAGAAGCCTTGCCCCAGGCTACATCCCCACTCTCTCGGCCAAAGGGATTTGAGGATGAGAGTTGGCATTTTTGAAGGTCTCCACAAAGGCCAACCAATCTCGTTGGCTGCAGCACTTGAGCCGGAGCAAATACCTCAAGTTAGAGAGTCATAGTCTTCCACGAAAGACTAAGCTGTTATTCCAACGCTGTAGAAAATCGTATGTAATAACAGCTCTCATTTACTATTTCTACAGGCAAATGTTAACCAGCGATAAAAGCCATTTGAGTAAAAGACCAAGTCTTAACCTATTGCTGACAGAAATACACAGAACAATGAAATATTATTTTAAAGAAACCTTTGCCTTAATTTTTTACCATGTCCAACTGTAAGCCTAGTGATCCACTGTCTGCACGTGCATCAAATTGCCTGAATTCAGGCTTCAGGCATACTGATGCACGCCCTGATTACCCCCTTTCATGTGATGTTGCAGGGCACCTGCATCAAATTGCCTGAATTCAGGCTTCAGGCATACTGATGCACGCCCTGATTACCCCCTTTCACGTGATGTTGCAGGGCACCTGCATCAAATTGCCTGAATTCAGGCTTCAGGCATACTGATGCACGCCCTGATTACCCCCTTTCACGTGATGTTGCAGGGCACCTGCATCAAATTGCCTGAATTCAGGCTTCAGGCACACACACCCTGATTACCCCCTTTCACGTGATGTTGCAGGGCACCTGCATCAAATTGCCTGAATTCAGGCTTCAGGCACACACACCCTGATTACCCCCTTTCACGTGATGTTGCAGGGCACCTGCATCAAATTGCCTGCATTCAGGCTTCCGGCACACAGACACACACCCTGATTGCCCCCTTTCACGTGATGTTGCAGGGCACCTGCATCAAATTGCCTGAATTCAGGCTTCAGGCACACAGACACACACCCTGATTGTCCCCTTTCACGTGATGTTGCAGGGCACCTGCATCAAATTGCCTGAATTCAGGCTTCAGGCACACAGACACACACCCTGATTGCCCCCTTTGACGTGGTGTTACAGAGCACCTGCATCAAATTGCCTGAATTCAGGCTTCAGGCATACTGACACACACCCTGATTGCCCCCTTTGACGTGGTGTTACAGGGCATCTGCATCAAATTGCCTGAATTCAGGCTTCAGGCACACAGACACACACCCTGATTGCCCCCTTTGACGTGGTGTTACAGGGCACCTGCATCAAATTGCCTGAATTCAGGCTTCAGGCATACTGACACACACCCTGATTGCCCCCTTTGACGTGGTGTTACAGGGCACCTGCATCAAATTGCCTGAATTCAGGCTTCAGGCATACTGACACACACCCTGATTGCCCCCTTTGACGTGGTGTTACAGGGCACCTGCATCAAATTGCCTGCATTCAGGCTTCCGGCACACAGACACACACCCTGATTGCCCCCTTTGATGTGGTGTTACAGGGCACCTGCATCAAATTGCCTGCATTCAGGCTTCAGGCACACAGACACACACCCTGATTGCCCCCTTTGACATGGTGTTACAGGGCACCTGCATCAAATTGCCTGCATTCAGGCTTCAGGCATACTGACACACACCCTGATTGCCCCCTTTGACGTGGTGTTACAGGGCACCTGCATCAAATTGCCTGAATTCAGGCTTCAGGCACACAGACACACACCCTGATTGCCCCCTTTGACGTGGTGTTACAGGGCACCTGCATCAAATTGCCTGAATTCAGGCTTCAGGTATACCGACACACACCCTGATTGCCCCCTTTGACGTGGTGTTACAGGGCACCTGCATCAAATTGCCTGAATTCAGGCTTCAGGCATACTGACACACACCCTGATTGCCCCCTTTGACATGGTGTTACAGGGCACCTGCATCAAATTGCCTGAATTCAGGCTTCAGGCATACTGACACACACCCTGATTGCCCCATTTGACGTGGTGTTGCAGGGCACCTGCATCAAATTGCCTGAATTCAGGCTTCAGGCATACTGACACACACCCTGATTGCCCCCTTTGACATGGTGTTTCAGGGGACTACATGAACAACGAGATGAAGTACGAGGACATCATGGACGGTGTGGCCCTGAAGAAGTGCATGTCCAGCTACATGAAGGAGTACAACAACTCTCCTGGGGTGTTGCCCATGGACCTCGTGCTCTTCAGGGATGCCATGGAGCATGGTGCGAACAGGGCCCGCACACACACGTATACGCACATGCAGGCACGCATGCGCATACACATGCACTCACACACATGCACGCACACGCACACACATGCACACACACACACACACACACGCACACACGCACACACACACACACACACACACACACACACACACACACACACACACACACACACACACACACACACGCATATGCACGCACACACACACATACACACACACACACACACACACATACATGCATGCACATGATAAATAGTCAAAATATGGCACCCATATGATAGTTTGTTCTAGTTCTGAAGCTCTAGCTCCTATACACTCTGTGAACATTGCTGAAAGAAAATGGCAAACAAACTTGTGAAAGTATTATTGATTGGAAATATAGCAAACCATCATTAAACCTTGTTTGAACATGCCTCACATTTTCCTTGTTTGATGCTGCTTGAAACGTACTATTTTGTGGGTCTGTCATCAATAATTCTTCAGTTTTATACTTAATTTAATACAGATAGACAGATAGTCTATGCCATTCATGCGAGTCCAAGATAGTTGCAGTGATCCGGCAGCCCCTCGGCTGCATGCTGCTGGTGTTAATCCAATTTATCTATCAGTCTAATGCCATTCATTTCGTTCTGTTCTATGTACTGGTGTACAAGATAGTGCGGATGATCCGGCAGCTATATATGTGACAACATGTTGCTGGTGTGAATCAATGTATCAATGCGTTATCGATGTAGTGTCATTATGTCGTGTTCTCACCAGTGTCCAAGATAGTGCGGGTGATCCAGCCACTATGTGACAACATGCTGCTGGTGTGAATCTGTGTATCAATGCGTTATCGATGTAGTGTCATTATGTCATGTTCTCACCAGTGTCCAAGATAGTGCGGGTGATCCAGCCACTATGTGACAACATGCTGCTGGTGTGAATCTGTGTATCAATGCGTTATCGATGTAGTGTCATTATGTCATGTTCTCACCAGTGTCCAAGATAGTGCGGGTGATCCAGCCACTATGTGACAACATGCTGCTGGTGTGAATCAGTGTATCAATGCGTTATCGATGTATTATCGTGATGTCGTGTTCTCACCAGTGTCCAAGATAGTGCGGGTGATCCAGCCACTATGTGACAACATGCTGCTGGTGTGAATCTGTGTATCAATGCGTTATCGATGTAGTGTTATTATGTATTTGGTACTTTATAGTCACAGAGGCGTCTCTGTGAAATTCGGGTCGCTCCCACCTGGAGAGCGCATTGCAGCCAGAGGTGCGCCACCCAATTTTTTTTTGCATGCTATTTTTGTGTGACTTATGGGGGGTGGGTACATTTTGACCAAATGACAACTTTTTAGTTGCCACTGGGTTTAACGTGTGCTAAGTGCATGGGCACACAGGACCTCGATTTATCGTCTCATCCGAAAGACTCCACGTTCAGACCGTAAGGCCTAGTGCAAAGTGAGAGCAAAAAATCCCCTGTACCCAGGTTCGAACTCGGGTTTACTTGACACGAAGCGAATGCGCTACCACTGTGCCAACCTACACTTATGTCGTATTCTGACCAGTGTCCAAGATAGTGCGGGTGATCCGGCAGCCCCGGGGCAACATGCTGCTGGTGGGGATAGGGGGCAGTGGACGGCAGAGTCTGAGCAGACTGGCCTCCTTCATCTGCGAGTACAAGACCTTCATGATTGAGGTCACCAAGCACTACAGGAAGTCGGAGTTCAGGGATGGTGAGTACGCACGGATGGATCTATAGGCGCATCTCTCTGTTCTAGCCCACAGTCAAGCTAACCTGCCTAACCGTCTATTTTATCGCCAAGCAAGAATTGCCTTATTCTGCCTGTCAACTCGGTCTTCTTCTTTTTTTAATTTTTAATTGAACTCTTTTTGCGCTCTGTGTGTGTGTGTGTGTGTGTTGTTGTTTTAAATTTAAATGGATGATACTTTTGACACAGTATTTCAACAAGTTATAAAATGTATGCATGTTTACACTCCGTTGTGGAGACTTTCCTGTTGGAGTACTCCTATTTTGTGAAAATATACACTTATTTTGGATTTTGAATACCTGAAGCCCAGTTTCAGGGTAAACAGGTCTGCTCTTTGTGTGCGTATCTGTGTCAGTCAGTCACTGTGTGTGTTGTTTGTCTGCTTGCAGGGTTATGTGAACGTTATTTGTAAAGCGCTGCTTTGGTATTTAGTAGTTTAGTCACAGAGGCGTCTGTGAAATTCTGGTTGCTCCCACCTGGAGAGCTCGTTTTATTTGCATGCGATTTTTGTGTGACTGATGAGGAAGGAAAGGAGGGGGTGGGGGGGTGAGTAAATTTTGACCAAATGACAACTTTTTCGTTGCCACTTCGTTTTAACGTGTGCTAAGTGCATGAGCACATGGGACCTCGGATTATCGTCTCATCCGAAAGACTTCACGTTCAGACTGTAAGGCCTAGTGCAGCAGAGTGAGAGGAAAAATCCCCTGTTACCCAAGTTCGAACTCGGGGGTTTATTGTATACGAGGCGAACGTGTTACCTCCGTGCCGCTCTACACCTTGTGCGGGGTGGCGTTCACTAACTTTGCTCAGTCCCTTCCCTGCAGACATGAAGAAGCTGTACTATCAGTGCGGGGTGGAGAACAAGCCCACGGTGTTCCTGTTCAACGACATCCAGGTGGTGGAGGAGGTCTTCCTGGAGGACATCAACAACATCCTCGGCAGCGGCGAGGTCCCCAACCTCTACAAACCGGATGAGCTGGAAGATGTCAGTTGTTGTTGTTGTTACTCCCTGGCTTAACGACTCCAGGGATCAATTATCCCAACAGCCGAAGCACTTGAACACTTTGGTACAAATGCTACCAGCTAGGGATGAGAACATAATCATTACGTGTGTGACTGTTTTTGATTACCCCGCCATGTGGGCAGCCACACTCCGACTTTGGGGGATTTTAGACTGATGATGTTATGCCAGGAGTTTATCATGGCTTAAGACAATCCCCGCACAACCATTCAGAGCATGACAACATTTTGATGTAGCCTTGGCGTTCTAGCTTATGTCAACTGGACTGACACAGCCTTATGCCAAAGCATAGGAAGATGTCAGTGATTCCTAGCTGTAGCACTGGTTGAGCTTGTGTGGTTGTGTTTGTCTGTAATGGCCTCCGCCGTAGGGATACCCCGGGGGTCATTCAGTAACAAGTAGATTTTATAATTTTTTGGAAGTTTTGTGTGCGGAACGGCATACACATCTGTATTGTTAAAAATTTGGGACTTTCCTGGTGTTGCACTGCCTCCGGGCATTGCCTCCAGGATAATTCTCATCATCTTTATATCTACTAATGTCCCATATGTGTCTGTTCCAGACCGGAGGACGTTAAGCAGAATTTCATGGGAAGTTTTGTGCCAGCAAGTTGTAATCTTTTCACTTTTTGACTCTGCATTTTCTTTTTCGTAGTGTCGGCTATTAATCTGCCTTGTCGTCCCATTCTCATACATTTTTATCTGTCAATGATGTTGTATGGTAGTCTTCATTCTCACTTTGCCATAGAACCCAACTTTTGGTCTCATGTCAACATATGATAAAAGCTTTTACTTCGTTTAGATTGATAATCGTCGTTGTTGCTGGTTTTTTTTTCTTTTCTTTTTCTCTTTAATTTAAATCATCTTCTTTTTTTCTTCTTTCATATACTTCTCTTTCTCTCCCCTCCCCCTCCTTTTGCTCCTGTCTCCTCCTCCTCTTCCTCCTCCTTCTTCTATTTCTTCTTCCTCTTGTTTGCTTTAAGCGCCATTATCTTCATCATTATCGATCCTCTTCTTCATGTTTCTTTTTCTTCTTCCTTTTTCTTTTTTATGACGTAATATTATATGCATATTATAATATTATATCAATGGTGATGAAGAGCCGTTATTGAAGCTGATATTGTCTACAGTCAGGGTTATTTTAATAGATGGGGCCCTTAACATTGATTGGATCAAAACAAACTGCACATAAATCATCCACATTTAGTGGAGGGTAGGGGTGTGAGGGTGGGGTGGGGGGTGATTTAAGGACTGGGCTAAGTTTGAATGAATGATTGTATTTGATCACTTAGCTGCTTGTATACCTGTACGTGCATGTTCTTCTTTATTTGCTGTACCTCTGCCAATCTGGCATTATGTGATGTTTCTTTCCATGTTTTAGCTTAACTGCTCCCCACCCTACCCCACATCTAGTGAATAAAGCTAAACGTTGTTAAAAATAAAGCTCAACTTGTTCAAAACTGTGATTATATGGTTTGAACTGTATTAACCCTTTTGCCATCAGCCAGTTTTCGGTCTAAGAATACCGTTAAACTTAATTGGGTAGAGGAAAAATAATTATCTGCAATATTGGGAATTCCTCTGTGACATGTATAGCATTATAGGCCTATTCTTACCTCCCAAAATAAAGAAAATAGGGTCTGGATAACAGGCCCTGATTTGAGGCCTTTTAGTGACATGGGTGTTAAAAACATTGTGGTACGTAAATGTGACATTGGCGGCGAAAGGGTTAAAACATTGTGGTGCGTAAATGTGACATTGGCAGCGAAAGGGTTAAGCCTATTCCCAGTGTGTTGTGCACAGATCAAGAACGTAATGGAGGACATCTGTCGCAAGGAAGGCGTAGAGGACAACGTGCAGGCGATCTTCGCTTTTCTCATCAACCGAGTCAAGGCCAACATGCATGTCGTGCTGTGCATGAGTCCCGTGGGAGAGGCCTTCAGGTACACACCAAACGTGAACAGACTGCAAACGGACGAGCATGATAGAAAGGCCACACTTATTTAACTCATTCGCATCGCAATGATTTTGAATTATTAAAAAAACTCACAAATCACTCCAGCCATACACACAAACAAAACGGACATAAACAAAAAGAGAAATGAAAGAAGATTACAGGTTTTTACTTCAGGGAAGTGGTAGATCAGACTTATGTATATGTAGACTTTATATAGAAAAACTCCCTACAGCAATTAGTTTTCCCGCTACAAACTCAAAGTTAGAGGCAAAAGTGTGGTCTAAGGGAGCGAAGCGAGTTTAGAAGTGACCAATGTGTGGTGTACACATAGATTTACTTCCCTTGAAACAAATTCACCAAATTGACAGCTTTTTATTATTTCCGGCCATATATGGGTGGAACGACTTGAATGAGTTAACTCTTCTAGCGCCATGTATTTTTGAACATTCTTGGTTGTCTGTTGCATCTCAACTGACAAGAGGGCAGTAACTATTTTTTGAAATGTGCATGCATTGCCTCAATGGAAGAAACGGTGAGGTCTTCCAAATTATCTTGCTCTATCCCTATGCTTAAATCTCTTTACTGGCTCCCTGTCGGAAGGCGCATTGAATACAAGCTCTCTCTGCTCTGTTACAAATCCCTGAATGGTCTGGCTCCTTCTTATCTCACTGATCTTCTGAAACTTTCCATACCTCTTAGACAGTTACGGTCTTCCTCTGACATTTATCTCCTCCAGATCACTCGTTGCTGCACCAGAACATTTGGCAAACGTTCCTTCTCTTTCCAGGCCCCTTCCACATGGAATACTCTCCCTTTACCTCTCCGTTCTGCCAACTCCCTTTCTTCATTTAAGTCTTCTCTCAAAACTACTCTCTTCAAGTCATAGTCTAACAAATTGTAAGCGATTGGACAATTAGGGGTGGGGATGTGGTTATTAAGGAGGTTAGTGGTAAAAATGATTGGGGGGGGGAGGACAGCTGTGTGTTAACGACGATGAAAAGGAGGAAAGAAAGACTTGGGTGAAGAGGATTGAAGGGTAGGATGAGGATTGTGGTGAGGAGGAAAAAGATGGGGAAAGAGGCAGTGAAGAGGACGATAATGGTCCTTATAGGGGTGGAGATGATGATGACTATGATTACACAGATTGATGATTGAAGAGTTTGCTGCAGTTAGTGGTAGGTATGATGTAGTGATGGTGGTGCTGGTTCTGCTGTTGACAATGATGGTGATGATGATGATGATGATGATGATCTAGAATCGTAGCTCTGTGTGGCTGCCTCATATGACTTGATCAGGTCGTGACGTTTCACCTCATTTGCATACCATCTAACTCGATCAATCTGACTCAGTGGGGCCCAGTCAGGCGACAGGGCCGAATAGGGCGGGTTCTAAATTTCACTGATAGAGTCTGATCGAGTCAGGTGGCTTGTGACCTCTTCTGTGCGGGAAACAAAATTTGGTCTACGTCACGACCTGATCGAGTCATATGAGGCAGTCACATAGTCTGTCGCCGCCTTAAGACCTGTAGGCTCGACCCTTTTATGGCCCCCATAGAGATACTGGGAGATCTGTCAGTACAAATAGTCCCCCCTCCTTGTGGAGGTTCCGTGCTAGTAATTAACTTCCTCTAATCTATAACTGTCTTTGACTCTGCCCTTTTCTTTTCTTACTTCTTCTTCTTCGATCGTTCAGACAGTTTCTTGTCAATTATGAGCGCAGATGCATCTTGCTGCTGTTATGCGCCTGACTAAGAAATAGTTAGGCCCAGCATGTCCGACTTCAATTGGAGGAAATCTTTTTGAAAGTGTTTATTGAAAAAATGCCGGTGAATGGACCGGTAAGGCAGAAAGATAGTAGATGACAGCAAGCAAAGGGATAAGGCAGAGTCAAAGAGAGTGACAGTTTAGAGGAAGTTACAAGCACAGAACTTCCAGAAGGTGGCGGAACTATTTATACAAAAGACCCCCCGGTATCCCCCACGGGGGGGTGGGTGGGTGGGGGTCTTTTCTTACTATCATCAACTATTTTTCTGCCTTTATAGGCCCATTCTCCAGCCTTTTTCTAAAATTCTTCCAATAAGTTTTCTCCTATGAGTATGAGCTCCTCCATAATCGGCATATGTTGACTGAATGCAGCAGGGAGACCAGTGAAAAGTGAAAACCAGACACATACATAATGCTACCCATTATGGCCGTATGGCCTGGGAACACAGAAGAAGAACCATTTTATGGTAGGCAGGACTGTAATAAATGAGACTTGTGTCGATCTTACGAGTGTGTGTGTGTGTGTATGTGGCATTCGAAAGTTTATATTTTAGTTGTATGTGGATATGTGTGGTACGTGCGCTATCGCGCTGTGCAGGAATCGCATTCGGATGTACCCAGCCTTCGTGAACTGCACCACCATCGATTGGTTCCACGAATGGCCCCAGGATGCCTTGCTGGAGGTGGCTGACAGATACCTGCAGAACATGGACCTAGGGGGAGAGGAGATGGTGAGCTGATTGTCTCTGTTTTAAACGTTTTTATTTCATTTTTCTGATATTAAGACACAAACAAACACTATAAATCAATAGTTTAAAAAATAAACTAGTAAGCTTAAAGAGAAGAAAACAAAACAAAACACAAATATATTGAGATAAAGTAGAATATAATGTATCAATCTAATAATAAATAAAAATTAATAAAATTAAAAAATGTGTAGTAATAATAATAAAATAGTTTAAAAAAATTTAAAATAAAAAAGCAATGAAGAAACACCCACCACCCCACCCCACCCAAAAAAAATGGAAATAAAAAATTACATCATTCACAAAATGGCCTGGATCATGATCATTTTATGTAGGTCACAATCAATCGAGTTGTGCATTGTCCAATACTACAGACACAGGATTGTCTCTATCTCTGTCTATCTGTCTGTCTTTCCCTCTTTCCACATAGCCATAGACACCTTACTGGAGGTGGCTAACATATATCTGTATGTTGTTGGTGTTTCCCTTCCGCAGAGACAAAAAGTTTGTACTCGCTTGAATATTTCTACCACGTCTCGTGGTCCTCGTCAGCATTCTGTAGCTTCTGTGTTGTTGGCAGTGGGATTTGGCTTTTTTGGGTGTGCACAAAATGTATGCCCCTCCCCTTAACCCTTTCCGCCGCCAGCCATTTTTTAGCCAAAAAATACTATTAAACTTGGGTAGAGAAAAAAATAATCTGCAATATTGCGAATTCCCCTGTGACATGTATAACATTAGGCCTATCCTTACCTCCCAAAATCACGAAAATAGGGTCTTCAGATAACAGGCCCTGATTTGATGCTTTTTAGTGACATGGATGTTAAATCATTGTGGTACACAAAATGCGACATTGGCGGTGAAAGGGTTAATCCTCTCCCCTCCTAAGTATTATCCATGAACTTGAAGCAAGTCAAAAACAAAATCAATATGTTGTCGATAATGGATATGGCCAAAATGTCCATGGGTGTTGTTGTTGATTGATGATAACAGGAGCATCACAAGCCGTCGCTGGCCCACATTTGCAGCATCATGCAGAAGTCAGTGTCGGACTTCTCCAGGCGCATGCTGCAGGAGCTGAAGCGCCAGAACTACGTCACCCCCACCAACTATCTGGAGCTGGTGGCTGGATACAAAAAGTATGTGTACACAGCATGCGTTCAACACTGCTGCAATATTTGAATACGTTTGTAATACATCAAATATCTTATATTAAACTATCTCAAATCCTATCTCATCCCATGCTGTGCATCTTCGTCTTTGAACCCCTGTATATGTCAAAATTGTCGATAAACGGCAGGTGGACATTACTGGACGAAGAAGAAGAGAGATAATGTGTGACAGCCTTGATGTGGCCTTAGTAATCGGCAGGACTATAAACAACATAACTTGACAAAATCATGTGATTACATTTGTTTGCTAGTTGTGTTTGACTATGATATTACTGGTTCCGTGAATTCTAGAAAACATGGGCTGGGGCAGTGGGTGGATGCCTCGTGCCTCCATACGGGGAGCTGGACGACCCTGTCCCCTCCATGAGTCTCTCCCCTTGGGGATACCGGGGGGTCTTTCGTAAAAATAATTCTCCCACCTTCTTGAAGTTCTGTGCTTGTAACTTCCTCTAATCTGCCACTCTTTGACTTTGACTTTTCCCTTTGCTTTCTATCATCTACTTTCTGACCTATTGGCCCATTCTCCTGCCCTTTAAAAAAAAACAAATATTCCAAATAATTTTTCTCCTTTGAGCTTCTCCGAAATTGGAATGTGTCGGCTGTATGCAGTGGGGAGACCAGTGAAAACTGAAAACAGACGCATACGTACTTTACCCATTATGGCCTTTTGGCCTGTGAACGCAGAAGAACAAGAAGAACAAAATGGGCTGATGTTTGCTTACACTGCAAATTCCTTCTTTGTATGCAAGTTTCTTTTTTCACTGTTCATTCACTGTGGTAAAGAGTAACTCATTCCTTTCAAAACATGGCTTCTGGTTTAATGTGTATAAAGTTACTGTTGTGAAATGCAACAGCAATGTTTCAGGTTTCACGTAGAGAAGTGAACTCTATTGTGTGTCAATAACTATGAATGTTGCAGGTTCCATGTAGAGAAGTGAACCAGATTCAGCGTCAATAACTATGAATATTGCAGGTTCCATGTAGAGAAGTGAACCAGATTCAGCGTCAATAACTATGAATGTTGCAGGTTCCATGTAGAGAAGTGAACTAGATTCAACGTCAATAACTATGAATGTTGCAGGCTGTACGCAGAGAAGTGAACCATATTCTGTGTCAATAGCTACGAATGTTGCAGGCTGTACGCAGAGAAGTGAACTAGATTCAGCGTCAATAACTATGAATGTTGCAGGCTGTATGTAGAGAAGTTAACCAGATTCTGTGTCAATAACTATGAATGTTGCAGGCTGTACGCAGAGAAGTGAACTAGATTCAGCGTCAATAACTATGAATGTTGCAGGCTGTACGTAGAGAAGTGAACTAGATTCAGCGTCAATAACTATGAATGTTGCAGGCTGTACGTAGAGAAGTGAACTAGATTCAGTGTCAATAACTATGAATGTTGCAGGCTGTACGTAGAGAAGTGAACCAGATTCAGCGTCAATAACTATGAATGTTGCAGGCTGTACGCAGAGAAGTGAACCAGATTCAGCGTCAATAACTATGAATGTTGCAGGCTGTACGTAGAGAAGTGAACCAGATTCAGCGTCAATAACTATGAATGTTGCAGGCTGTACGTAGAGAAGTGAACCAGATTCAGCGTCAATAACTATGAATGTTGCAGGCTGTACGTAGAGAAGTGAACCAGATTCAGCGTCAATAACTATGAATGTTGCAGGCTGTACGTAGAGAAGTGAATCAGATTCAGCGTCAATAACTATGAATGTTGCAGGCTGTATGTAGAGAAGTTAACCAGATTCTGTGTCAATAACTATGAATGTTGCAGGCTGTACGCAGAGAAGTGAACCAGATTCAGCGTCAATAACTATGAATGTTGCAGGCTGTACGCAGAGAAGTGAACCAGATTCAGCGTCAATAACTATGAATGTTGCAGGCTGTACGCAGAGAAGTGAACCAGATTCAGCGTCAATAACTATGAATGTTGCAGGCTGTATGTAGAGAAGTGAACCAGATTCTCTGTCAATAACTACGAATGTTGCAGGTTCCATGCAGAGAAGTGAACCAGATTCAGCGTCAATAATTACGAATGTTGCAGGCTGTACACAGAGAAGAAGAGCGAGCTGAGTCGGGAGGCCCTTAAGCTTAGCAACGGGCTGAGCAAGATCGACGACACTCGGGAGAAGGTGGAGAAGATGTCTGTGGAGCTCGAGGACGCCAAGGTCAAGGTCATCGAGTTCCAGAAGCAATGCGACGAGTATCTCCAGGTGCTGGTCAAGCAGAAACAGGAGGCCGATGAACAGCAGAAGGTCAGCACTGGCGTTATGCAAAAAGTTCAAAATATGTTAAAAGAATGAAATCTTAGCTAAACATCGTTTGTGTATATTCTAGAATCACTAGGTGCCAGAATCGGTGTGACGAACATCTGTCTGTTGATGCTGATGAAATTCAAAATGGAGGCTGGCGAACAGCTGAAGGTAATTACTTTGATATTTGGACTTGTATATATGACAACGCTAAAGCAAAAACTTGGTCAGCAGGATTATGCTGTAGGCACTAAATTTCCAGATTTTTTGTGATGAATATCTTCGGATTGTATGTTTCATGGTGTGAAGGGAAAAAATGAACTGAGATGGCTGATTCCCCCCGTGGAGATACCGGGGGGTCTTTTGTATAAATAGTTCTCCCACCTTCTGGAAGTTCTGTGCTTGTAACTTCCTCTAATCTGTCACTCTCTTTGACTCTGCCTTTTCCCTTTACTTGCTGTCATCTACTACCTTTCTGCCTTTCCGGTCCATTCTCCTGCCTTTTTTCAAGAAACACTTTCAAAAAGATTTCCTCCAGCCGAAGTCGGACATGCTGGGCCTAATTATTTCTTACTTAGTATGACGCATAACGGCAGCATGACACATCTGCGCTCATAATTGACAGGAAACTGTCTGAGTGATCGAAGAAGACGAAGAAGATGGCTGATGTCAAATTACTATTGCTGTTGTTGTTAAAACAGGCAGTGACGGTGACCAGTGCCCGCATCAGAGAGGAGGGCAAGAAGTGCAAGGAGATGGCTGATGCAGCCCAGGCTGATCTGGACCTGGCCATGCCCGCCCTCAATGCAGCTGTGGAGGTCTGTGTGTGTGTGTGTGTGTGTGTGTGTTGTGTGTGTGTGTGTGTGTGTGTGTGTATGTGTATTGTGTGTGTGTGTGTGTGTTGTGTGTGTGTGTCTGTGTGTGTCTGTGTGTGTGTGTGTGTGTGTTGTGTGTGTGTATTGTGTGTGTGTGTCTGTGTGTGTTGTGTGTGTGTATTTGTTGTGTGTGTGCATTGTGTGAGTGTATTGTGTGTGTGAATTATGTGCGTGTGTATTGTGTATTGTGTGTGTGTGTGTGTGAATTGTGTGCGTGTATGTGTGTGTGTGTGCGTGTGAGTGCGTGTGCACATGGATGTGTGTCAGTCATGTCCGGCTATGACCTCCAAGTAGCAAAAGAGTCAATGGCTATTCCAGAAAACTGGGCTGAGACTTGTTTACAGTAGAAATGCCATTCCCAAAGTATGTTTTCACTGTCTTGCTCAATAGGGGGGGTATCTGGACAACTGACGGTTGAGTGTTGATGATCACTAAAGGCCATTGAAGCCCAAGGCTTCATAACAGAGATCCAGTATACTATCTGATGCTTTGAGAGTCATAGTCATTCACAAAAGACTAGGCTGGAAAATCGCTCCCCTTTGTAGAAAGTCAGTTATCATATGACTCTCTTTTCCTCTTCTCGTAGAATCCATCTACAGTGGAGTCCAACTATAACGAACTCGCTTTTAACGAAATTTCGTGATTAACGAACTGACTTCAATTTTCCGGCAAATGCCCTTCTATTTGTCACTTGCAAAGCCATGGGTATAACGAACAAAAAATCCTTTTGAAATAACGAACATCCGCTTTTTACGAACACATGTTCTACGCCCCAGGATAATTTTATTTACTTGGAAAAATAGCCTATAACGAACTCAGTCTGTGCGATGCGCTGCAAAAACCTAGGCCTTCAAACTCCAAGCTAGAACGTGTTGTCAAGAAGAAGGAAGTTGGAAAATATGAACTGCGCATGCGTGAACTCATTTAGATTCACACTGGGTCGTCTGCTAGGCCTAGGCTTCCTACAGATCATTCGGTTTCTCAAGGTCGCTTTACAATTCGCGCTCAAAATAAAGATCGAAAAGTTCGTGAAAGCCTATAACAAACTAAGTGTGTGTGATGTGTTGTCACTTAATGGACAAACTTGTTGAAAAGTGTGCCAAAACAGATCAGCGTCAGACAACACTGCTGAACTTCTTCAAGCCGTGTACATCCCGTGATTAAGACAGACGATTCAAACTGGTCAAGTTTATGTTTTCGGTTATCATTGGTGAGTGTTTGAACTGTTTTTGTTTTCAACATACATTATACATGTACATGTATAACGAAATCCTGATACAACGAACTGAGTCTGTGTTCCCTTAAAATTCGTTTTACCCGGACTCCACTGTATGTCTATTTATTTGATGAGACGCAATACTAGAGTAAACGTCTAGATCGGCTGTAAAAATGAAAGGTAAAGAGTCTTGTTCCTTCATAGGTTTGCAGTAATTGATTGCTTTGTTGATTCACTGACTGACTGATTGACTTGCTAGGGTTCCTGAAAACATAGAGATTGTGCGTATTTACGCACTAGACCTCTCAAATCACCCCGTAGAATATCAAACCATGCGTGAGATTTACCCTTTAAAACTTTAAGTAGGGGGTGAGATGACGCATTGAAAATGATAATTTGTGCATTAATACATTAATTCAGCAAGCTAACAACATCATTTGCACATGTTATTCTCAGAATCCAATTAAATTGTTTTATACACTTGATATTCCTTTGATGAACATGGCTAAATTATATTTTAAGCTTTCATGCGTATGTCTTATAAATGCGCACATGGGAAGTATGGTGGAGTTTCTTCCATGTTTTTGTCTTGACACTTTAAAATTTGAAACTGAGGGTGAAAATACACTTTAAGACTGTAAACAGGGGATGAGCATATCCCTTAACCCCTTCAGGACTTCACTGCCTTAGGTAAACTTCATTACTGGCCTGGGGCTGCCTAGAAAAAATATAACAAATAAGAAGCGTAACAACACTCACACTGTCAATGATTCAGTTATGACAGCATTACTGGTTGATCCGAGTTTATTTTTCGCTTTGAGATCGTGGTTAATTGTATTAAAATCTGAATCATTGGTCTCGTTATTACTATCACTGTTAATGAAAACGTATTGGAGTATTTTCTGAGGCTTGTCTAGGGCTAAATTAAATCGATTTTGTTTTACATTTTTAACATTAAAAATTAAGATAGAAGTGCCAAACATAAGTAAAACAAAAGTTGGAACAGTGATGAAGAGTTCTAACTCGAAAAACGTGGTTTGGATCGAAAAAACATGGATTTAGACAGGTTTTAGACTTTAAAAAGTCGCTGTTCTGAGAATACTCGTAAGTAGGCCCTGACAGGCGTTCTCCTGTTCCGAGTATACTGGTAATTCGTCCGGAATGAGTGAAGAGAGGACAAAATCAGGAACCCTGCTTACTGATTAACTTACTGTTACTGGCTGAGTGCAGGCATTAGAGAGCCTGAACAAGAAGGACATGACGGAGATCAAGTCGTACGGAAGGCCCCCTCCTTTGGTGGAGAAAGTGATGAATGCTGTCATGATCCTTCGGCAGTCAGAGCCCAGCTGGGCTGAGGCCAAGAAACAACTAGGTCTGTCTGTCTGTCTGTCTGCTTGCCTGCCTGATTGTCTGCCTGTCCTAGCTTCTGTTCATGAGTCTATGCTGTCTATTTCTTTGTCTCTCTTTGTCTCTCTGTCTGTCTTTCTTTCTATCCTCTCTCTGTCTCTCTTTGTTTCTCTGTCTGTCTTTCTTTCTATCCTCTCTCTGTCTCTCTTTGTCTCTCTGTTTGTCTCTCTTTCTATCCTCTCTCTCAGTCTGTCTCTCTTTGTTTCTCTGTCTGTCTTTCTTTCTATCCTCTCTCTGTCTCTCTTTGTCTCTCTGTCTGTCTCTCTTTCTATCCTCTCTCTGTCTCTCTTTGTCTCTCTGTCTGTCTTTCTTTCTATCCTCTCTCTGTCTCTCTCTGTCTCTCTGTCTGTCTTTCTTTCTATCCTCTCTCTGTCTCTCTCTGTCTCTCTGTCTGTCTTTCTTTCTATCCTCTCTCTGTCTCTCTCTGTCTCTCTTTGTTTCTCTGTCTGTCTTTCTTTCTATCCTCTCTCTGTCTCTCTCTGTCTCTGTCTGTCTTTCTTTCTATCCTCTCTCTGTCTCTCTCTGTCTCTCTGTCTGTCTTTCTTTCTATCCTCTCTCTGTCTCTCTTTGTCTCTCTGTCTGTCTTTCTTTCTATCCTCTCTCTGTCTCTCTTTGTCTCTCTCTCTCTGTCTGTCTCTTTCTATCCTCTCTCTGTCTCTCTTTGTCTCTCTGTCTGTCTTTCTTTCTATCCTCTCTCTGTCTCTCTTTGTTTCTCTGTCTGTCTTTCTTTCTATCCTCTCTCTGTCTCTCTTTGTCTCTCTGTCTGTCTTTCTTTCTATCCTCTCTCTGTCTCTCTTTGTCTCTCTGTCTGTCTCTCTTTCTATCCTCTCTCTGTCTCTCTTTGTCTCTCTGTCTGTCTTTCTTTCTATCCTCTCTCTGTCTCTCTTTGTCTCTCTGTCTGTCTTTCTTTCTATCCTCTCTCTGTCTCTCTTTGTCTCTCTGTCTGTCTTTCTTTCTATCCTCTCTCTGTCTCTCTCTGTCTCTCTGTCTGTCTCTCTTTCTATCCTCTCTCTGTCTCTCTCTGTCTCTCTGTGTGTCTCTCTTTCTATCCTCTCTCTGTCTCTCTGTCTGTCTCTCTTTCTATCCTCTCTCTGTCTCTCTTTGTCTCTCTGTCTGTCTTTCTTTCTATCCTCTCTCTGTCTCTCTCTGTCTCTCTGTCTGTCTTTCTTTCTATCCTCTCTCTGTCTCTCTGTCTGTCTTTCTTTCTATCCTCTCTCTGTCTCTCTTTGTCTCTCTGTCTGTCTTTCTTTCTATCCTCTCTCTGTCTCTCTTTGTTTCTCTGTCTGTCTCTCTTTCTATCCTCTCTATGTCTCTCTTTCTTTCCAGAGGGTTCTAAGGTCTAGCCATTTCTTCTTCTTCTGCGTTCCCAGGCCATATGGCCATAATTGGTAAGGTACGTATGTGTCCGTTTTTTTCATTGTTCACTGGTCTCCCTGCTGCGTACAGCCGACACATTCCGATTTCGGAGGAGCTCAAAAGAGAAAAATTATTTCTAAGATTTGTTTTGAAAAAAGGCAGAAGAATGAGGCCAATAAGTCAGAAAGATAGCAAAAAGCAAAGAGAGTGGCAGATTAGAGGAAGTTACAAGCACAGAACTTCAACAAGGTGGGGGAACCATTTTTACGAAAGACCCCCTGGTATCCCCATGGGGAGAGACTCGTGGAGGGGGCCGGGTCGTCCAGCTCCCCGTATGGAGGCACCATCCACCCACTGCCCCAGTTTAGCCATTTAAAAAGCCATTGCAGTTTTCTGACTTTAACCCCTTCCCTGCCACCCCTGTAGTAGACACAGGCAGTATGATGTCATTGGTGATGACATAACTTTTGATGTCTCAAGTCTGGAATGCTACTTTTTGTTCTAGAGCAGTCAGGAGGGATATGTTTCCCAATATTTTCTCAGACTGACTCCAAGCAAGTCTTTTTAACATTTTATGATAACAAAGGGACAATCTCTCAAATTTTCTCTGGCAGTGAAAGGGGTTAACAGACCTGTTTGCTCTACTCTTTTCGAGTAGTATTCTACTCAATTTGGACCTCTACTACTCTTCAAAATTGAAAATAATGCTCAAATTACTCATTTTCAGTGAACATTGTCTTGATGGTTTAATGAATAAAACTACACATGTTACACCAAAACTACTCATTTCAGCTTTCCAGACTACTGAAGACTTGTGTAGGTGGTAAACAGGTCTGGGTTAATTAATCTTCTTTCTTTTTCCTACTCTCTCCCTCCCCCCCCCCCCCTTTAAAGACCCACAGAGCCGGCTGAATTAAGTCCCTTGTTTTTTTCTGGGTCGGTGTGGCCCGCATTCAGACTTTCCTCGTATACAATCGAGGCTGCTCTTTAAAGTGATGTCTCGTTTTCGTGCAAGAGGCAATTTGTATGGGAGCAACACTTGGTCAAAATAAGATTTCTTACCAGCTATAAGAGGGAAAACACGTGAAAACCGTGATTTTGACACATGACGTACTGGGTCTTTAAAGGCGACTCCAACTTCCTGCAGCAGCTGATGAACTTTGACAAGGACAACATCAGCGACAAGACCCTCAAGAGGATCGGCAAGTTCGCGGACGAGGCCGACTTTGTGCCCGAGGTGATCGGGCGGGTGTCCACGGCGGCCAAGTCCCTGTGCATGTGGGTGCGGGCCATGGAGTCGTACGGGCGCATCTTCCGCATCGTGGAGCCCAAGAGGCAGCGCCTCAACAAGGCCATGGCCACCCTCAAGGAGAAGCAGGACATGCTGGCTGAAGCCCAGGCCAGGCTAGCCGAGGTCAGTCTGTGTGTGTGTGTTTGCATGGGTGCAACTTCTCCTGGTACAGTGAGACCTCCCTTATAAGACCTTCAAAAATAATCCAAAATGAGGTCTTATTAGGGAGGTCATTTGACCCTTTCACCGCCAATGTCGCATTTTTGCACCACAATGGTTTAATACCCATGTCACTAAAAAGGCATCAAATCTGAGCCTGTTATCTGAAACCACATTTTCTTCATTTTGGGAGGTAATGATAGGCCTAATGTTATACATGTCACAAAGGAATTCCCAATATTGCAGATCCTTTTTTTTCTCTACCCAGTTAAATTTAATGGTATTTTTGGGCTAAAAACTGGCTGGCGGCGAAAGGGTTAAATACTTACAAAGAAGGGCAATGTCTCAGAGAAGCAGGTCTTCTTATATGGGAGGGAGTCTTATAATGGGAGGTCTTATAAGGGAGGTACTACTGTATGCAAGGATTTCCTGTTTTTGAATTTTACCAGAAAAGGAAATTCCTTTTGCATTTGTATAAATTGTAGAAAAAGCAAACTAAAATACCTTAAAAAATCAAGTTTTTGCTTCAGCTGCAGGGGGTCATTACCCCTGGACCCAGTACTTTCAGGGGGTTTTCATTTTGTGTAGTTGCACCCATGTATTTGTGTGTGTTGTGTTGTGATTAAAAAAATTTTTTTTTGCTGTCCCATCTTCTGAACCATACAGTGGCGTTGCTCCCACACCGCTCATTCTGAATCCCAACTCGCAGCCACACCCTGGCTTGTTCAGGTCGCAGAATCCGAAACCAGCAGTTCAAGGGGAGCGAATCTGTGTTAGGCTGTCAGGAGGCAACCAACCGAGGAGACACTGCACTGCTGCTGAGTCAGTTTGGTGGAGTTCAGTGGAACCTGTCCTGAGGTAACGTATGCAGGATATACCACCTACCAAGCCCCCTACTGATGTCTTAGTCATGGAGCCATCGTGAGTGAGGTCCTTCTCCAAGGATGTCACCACGGCAGCTTCCCAGAACATACTGACTCCCATGACTTTGACCTGAACGCACCAAGGACATACACTGGATTGGCAATTGAATCGGCGGTCACCATGAGAGCAGGGCATGCAAGGCCACAGAGTTTGATACTTTTTTTCTTTTTTGATTATTGATGAAAATGAGGTGGATGATGATGATGATGCTATGGAGTATCGATCTGAGACTATGTGACAGGGCTGTACTCTACGCTTCCTTTCATAATGATATCCCATGGCGTTAACCAGGCATGAGAGCTACAAACACCTGCGTTGTTGGCCATTAAATTAGAGCAACACTTACAGAATCGCTTTTGTTAAGCGGATGAAGCTCGACTGCATGGTTTCAGTCTTCCCATGGAGCCCATAGCCACTATGGGTAGAAATTTTGACTTGCCCAATTTTCACCATATATCTCTGATACGTCCCCTTCTCGGAGGGCTTCGGCTGATGTTTTAACCACGGCGAAGTCGCCACGGGCTGACCTGGTACTGCAGTACCTCCAGGATCAGCCCACAGTCCATCGAAGACTACCGCCCCAGAAGAACTTGTCCCTAAGTGCACTTGCCATGAGGACGTAAAATCTTTCTTTCTTTAAATTCCCAAAATGAATGTAATGTAGGCCTATGTTGTTGGTAATGTCTGAGGAGCTGAATGAAATAGCGCCATTACTTTCTAGGCTACTATTTTCATTTGCATGTTTCACTAGCTTTTTTCATCACACTATCTATCGGTTTTGATACCGGCGGGTCTTTTATATAAATAGTTCTCCCACCTTCTGGATATTCTGTGCTTGTAACTTCCTCTAATCTGTCACTCTCTTTGACTGCTTTTTCCCTTTGCTTACTGTCATCTACTATCTTTCTGCCTTACCGGTCCATTCTCCTGCCTTTTTTCAAGAAACACTTTCAAAAAGATTTCCTCCAGCCGAAGTCGGACTTGCTGGGCCTAACTATTTCTTAGTTAGGCGCATAACGGCAGCATGATGCATCTGCGCTTATAATTGACAGGAAACTGTCTGAGCGATCGAAGAAGAAGAAGAAGAAGCTGACGTGCGAAGTGTGGTGTTCTGTGCAGCTGGAGGCCAAGATGGAGGAGCTGAAGAAGACCTACGAGGAGAAGCTGGCCCAGAAAGAGGAGCTGAAGAAGAAGGCCGAGTTCATGGAACTGATGATGGACAGAGCCCGGAGGCTGGTGGAGGGCTTGGCTGGGGAGAGGATTAGGTGGAAACAGACTGTAGAGGTGATGATGATGATGGTGATGATGATGGTGATGATGATGATGATGATGGTGATGATGATGATGATGGTGATGATGATGATGATGATGATGGACAGAGCCCGGAGGCTGGTGGAGGGCTTGGCTGGGGAGAGGATTAGGTGGAAACAGACTGTAGAGGTGATGATGATGATGATGATGATGATGATGATGATGATGATGATGATGATGGACAGAGCCCGGAGGCTGGTGGAGGGCTTGGCTGGGGAGAGGATTAGGTGGAAACAGACTGTAGAGGTATTGATGATGATGATGATGATGATGATGATGATGATGGTGATGATGATGGACAGAGCCCAGAGGCTGGTGGAGGGCTTGGCTGGGGAGAGGATTAGGTGGAAACAGACTGTAGAGGTGATGATGATGGTGATGATGATGATGGTGGTGATGATGATGGTGATGATGATGATGATGATGGACAGAGCCCAGAGGCTGGTGAAGGGCTTGGCTGGCGAGAGGATTAGGTGAAAACAGACTGTAGAGGTGATGATGATGGTGGTGATGATGATGATGATGATGATGGTGATGATGATGGACAGAGCCCGGAGGCTGGTGGAGGGCTTGGCTGGGGAGAGGATTAGGTGGAAACAGACTGTAGAAGTAATGATGATGGTGATGGTGATGATGATGATGATGATGGACAGAGCCCGGAGGCTGGTGGAGGGCTTGGCTGGGGAGAGGATTAGGTGGAAACAGACTGTAGAGGTGATGATGATGATGATGATGATGATGATGATGATGATGGACAGAGCTAGGAGGCTGGTGGAGGGCTTGGCTGGGGAGAGGATTAGGTGGAAACAGACTGTAGAGGTGATGATGGTGATGGTGATGATGGTGATGGTGGTGATGATGATGATGGACAGAGCCAGGAGGCTGGTGGAGGGCTTGGCTGGGGAGAGGATTAGGTGGAAACAGACTGTAGAGGGATGATGATGATGATGATGATGGTGATGATGATGATGATGATGGACAGAGCCCGGAGGCTGGTGGAGGGCCTGCCTGGGGAGAGGATTAGGTGGAAACAGACTGTAGAGGTGATGATGATGATGATGTGATGATGATGATGATGATGAACAGAGCCAGGAGGCTGGTGGAGGGCTTGGCTGGGGAGAGGATTAGGTGGAAACAGACTGTAGAGGTGATGATGATGATGGTGATGATGTGATGATGATGATGATGATGATGATGGACAGAGCCAGGAGGCTGGTGGAGGGCTTGGCTGGGGAGAGGATTAGGTGGAAACAGACTGTAGAGGTGATGATGATGATGGTGATGATGATGGATAGAGCTAGGAGGCTGGTGGAGGGCTTGGCTGGGGAGAGGATTAGGTGGAAACAGACTGTAGAGGTGATGATGATGATGATGATGATGGTGATGATGATGATGGTGATGATGATGATGATGATGATGGACAGAGCCCGGAGGCTGGTGGAGGGCTTGGCTGGGGAGAGGATTAGGTGGAAACAGACTGTAGAGGTGATGATGATGATGATGATGATGGTGATGATGATGATGATGATGGACAGAGCCCGGAGGCTGGTGGAGGGCTTGGCTGGGGAGAGGATTAGGTGGAAACAGACTGTAGAGGTGATGATGATGATGGTGATGATGATGGATAGAGCTAGGAGGCTGGTGGAGGGCTTGGCTGGGGAGAGGATTAGGTGGAAACAGACTGTAGAGGTGATGATGATGATGGTGATGATGATGATAATGATGATGATGGACAGAGCCAGGAGGCTGGTGGAGGGTCTGGCTGGGGAGAGGATTAGGTGGAAGCAGACTGTAGAGGTGATGATGATGATGATGATGGTGATGATGATGATTTTTTTTAAAAACTGTGCGTCAGGTAAAAAGTTTCTAAGTTTAGGGATGCACTGGTTTGAAACCTGGTCCATCAGATGGCAGTTCTGAGCATCAGAGACAAACACGTGTGTGTCCAAATTAACACTGAGCAAACTGACAGATTTTGTATTGACGTGTTGTCAGACTCTGGAGAAGCAGATTGGCTATTTACCAGGGGACTGTCTGGTCGCGGCTGCCTTCATGTCCTACATGGGACCCTTCCTGTCAGAGTACAGAGAGGAGATCACCAAGAAAGTGTGGATGGTTGAGGTACAGTCTTCACACCAGTTTTCTGTGTGGCAAATGCATGGATGCTCCTGCTTTCAGGATGTCCTGAAATGCAGGATTTTTTTATTGCCTGGAGCCGGCGTCGCCGGATTATGAGAATTTGAGAAGCAAAGAAATTTCCTATTTATAAACTTTTTGTCGGTTTCTTGCATGTGTAAAATATAAAAGAAACGAATACATGTAAATATTTTCATGCCTTTACTAGGAACTTTATTTTTTTAGGATTGTTTAAGTCAAGCTGTTAACTGGGCGTCCCCTGGACCCCTGCCTTGCAGGATTTTTTGAAATTTCCCAGGAGCACCCATGCAAATGTTAATCTGGGGGGAAAACCTCATAGTTTTATTCAATTATCTTTTGTGCTAATTTATTCATGTATTTGTTTATCATTTGGTGCATTGGTTGTTTGTAGGCATACACTTTGTATTTGTTGAAGTGTTTGTGCATTAACCCCGTCAGTGCCGCCTATTAGTTGAGCATGCGCCACCGGTTTGCCGCGCAATTTTTGAATGCAGCAAAATCGCTACTTAGCGGAGACGTATATGTACGTTGGTGGCAAGTACTGAAGCGCTGTAGAGGATGTATATATACATCGTAAACACTGGAGAGGTTAAATTTGTGTTACTTTTTCAAACAAACTCAAAGAAGGAGAAAGCATACCGTAATTTTCAGACTATAAGGCGATATTTTTATCTCCAATGCGCCTAATAAACGAGGGCACCATATTAGTGAACAAAATCGTGAGAAGAGAGGCAACGATTGCCATACTCAGTACAGTCTACTGTGAGTCACAACATCGAAAGTGGTAACGAGTCGCCGATACGACGAATACTCACGTTAAAATGCTTCAAAATCCCTATTATCATCCGAGATACCATCCAACAGATGCCATAACCCTTCATTGGATGTAAAAAGCATCGTTGTAGAGCTTAAAATGCCATAATTCTACCAGTTTTTGCCAAGAAAAGTCCAAACACAACAACCGGAAGTCGTAAAAACGGAAGTTCGATTATTTGAGAAGGGAGCCAACTCTTGTTTATGACAGCAGTAATGGTGGTCGGTAAGCGTTTACAGGACGTGTACTGGCTTCAAATTTCGACTTTCTTTTGCGAGGGCGCCTTTTACTTTAATTTTTTCAGAATTTTCTTGAAAATCGCCCTATTCGCCTTATACACAGCAGCGCCTAATGATCCAAAACATATGGTAGTCTAGTTGACGATGCCATAACCAAATTGCATTTCCATCCTCTTATGTAAAGTGGCTTCAGATCAGCTGTAAAAGAGGTATCCCTCAAAGTGCAGTAGTTTCCCAAAGCTACAGCACAACGCTCCTTAGTTTACAGCTCAAGTATTCCCACAAACTGATTAATCTCCATACAAGTGGAACATCTGTGGTTCACTGTGCGATAATGATATTGATACTGACATTGTGATTTTCGGCCCTAGTTTGCACTGCAGATTTGGTCGTAGGTTACAATGTTACTTTATTCATCTTTGCCTGAGGTTTCACCGTACATTGGGCTTTAAGCTGCATTGTAAATTGATAATACTGTAATGTATTTGTTTGCGCGCAATCTTAACAATCATCCCCAAGCGCTTTCAAAGTAATAATATCAATAAATGATATTAGACAGCATAAATAATTTACAAAATATAGATCAAATACAAGTCGCAACACACACCAGCAGGCACACTGACACACAAACGCACACGCACACATACACACACACACACGCACACGCACACACACACACACACACACACACACACAACAATCCTAGACACCTAGACAGACAAACAGACACGCACACGGAAACACGTACAGAGAGAGAGAGAGAGAGAGAGAGAGAACACACACAGAGAACACAGAGGAGGAAGGTCAGTAGAAATGGAAGGAGGACACAGATTAGGATCGAAATAGGGTGGTTTTGAGAGAATATTTGAAAGAAGGCAGAGAGTTTGAGCTGCAGAGACCCCCTCCCCCGTGGGGATACCAGGGGGTCTTTTGTATAAATTGTTCCCCCACTTTCTGGAAGTTCTGTGCTTGTAATTTCCTCTGATCTGTCACTCTCTTTGACTCTGCGTTTTCCCTTTGCTTGCTGTCATCTACTATCTTTCTGCCTTACCGGTCCATTCTCCTGCTTTTTTTCAAGAAACGATTTGAAAAAGATTTCCTCCAGCCTGAAGTTGGACTTGCTGGGGCCAACTATTTCTTAGTTAGGCGCATAACAGCAGCATGACACATCTGCGCTCATCATTGACAGGAAACTGAAGAAGAAGAAGAAGAAGAGCTGCGGAGAGAAAGAGGCAGATTGTTTCAAGAGGTAGGAGCCCGGGGAAGAGAAAGAACGCTGACCAAGTGTCCTGAAACGGCAACGAGGGATCTAAAGGATATGAGAGTCAGAGTAGGAGCAAATAGCTGTCTAGATGGAGTACCGTGATTTACGTCCTATTAGGCGCATTTTAAAAAACTCAACTTTGACCCCTGCACCCAATCCGGCGCATGCGCCCTTTCTATACTCTAAACAGAAAAAAGTAAGGGGGTTGAGAGTTGAAATGAACAAATCACCATGCTCTGGTAGCTTCCACAACAAACCGACAACAGTTCACTCACATTGCACTTTCGCCTCATGATCATATCTCTTCCGTGATCACAATCGGACACAGCAATAGACCTAGCACTGATCGGATCAAACAACCCTCATCATGCCCAAGACAAAACGGATGGCATATGATGTTTGTTAGGCTTCCACTTCCGTCACTGGCCCTGTAATGATGTTACTTTCGCTGATCGTTTCGCTCTTCCTTTTTTAAATTTCTTTGGTTTCTTTGCACCTTATCGGGTGTATGCGCCCTATCTTTGTTCAAATTACGACTTTTTTTAAAAAGCAGGGGGTGCGCCTTATGCGCTGTGTCATAAGTTACGGTACAGACATTGAGAAGACCAACCATATAGGAAGGAGCAGGACCAAACTCCATGACTCTCCGCTGTGTGGTGTCTGTCTGTGTGTGGTCTCAGATCAAGGAGTGCAAGGTGCCGCACACCAAAGGCTTGCGCTTCGTGGAATTCATGGCCAAGCCCACCTTGGTGCGTGACTGGAACATCCAAGGCCTGCCCAACGACTCCTTCTCCACAGAGAACGGCGTCCTCGTCACCCGGGGCATGAGGTGGCCCCTCATGATAGACCCCCAGTGCCAGGCTATCAAGTGGATCAAGAACATGGAGGGCGCTCAGGTAACGTACTGTGATGTGTGTCAGGTTTGTTTTCTTTCCCTGGCTAAAAGACTCCAGGGATCATCCCAACAGCGGGAGCACTTGAACACTATGGTACAAGCGCATCGGCTACGGATGAGAACATTACGTGCGTGACCGTTTTTTTTTTTTATTACCCCGCCACATGGGTAGCCACAATCTGACTTTGGGAGGATAATGTATGTATGTGATAGGCTGATTACTACAGGCTATGCCAACCAGTGATGAAAGCTGTTGGAGTAAAAGGCCAATCCAACTACAACTATTGCATAAAAGACTAGATTGATTGTTATTTTAGGAACCCATTGCTGTTGATCTCTTTAATATGTTGATGATGATGGTAACAACGATGGTAGAGGTGATAGTTATGGTAACAACAATGAGGATGAGGATGGTAACAATGATGATGATGATGATGGTAACATCAATGATGATTATCATGATGGTAACAACAATGAGGATGATGATGGTAACAACAATGATGATGATGATGGTAACAACGATGATGATGATTATGGTAACAACGATGATGATGGTAACAACGATGATGATGATGGTAACAGTGATGATGATGATGATGATGGTAGCAACGATGATGATGATGATGATGGTAGCAACGATGATGATGATGATGGTAGCAACGATGATGATGATGATGATGGTAACAACGATGATGATGATGAATGTAGCAACGGTGATGATGATGATGATGGTAACAACGATGATGATGATGATGGTAACAACGATGATGATGATGGTAACATCGATGATGATGATGATGGTAACAACGATGATGATGATGATGGCAACAACGATGATGATGATGGTAACAATGATGATGATGATGATGGTAGCAACGATGATGATGATGATGATGGTAGCAATGATGATGATGATGATGGTAACAACGGTGATGATGGTAACAACGATGATGATGATGATGGTAACAACGGTGATGATGATGATGATGGTAACTTCTTCTTATTCTTCTTCTGCGTTCCCTGGCCATAATGGGTACGGTACGTATGTGTCCGGTTTTCAGTGTTCACTGGTCTCCCTGCTGCGTACAGCTGACACATTCCAATTTCGGAGGAGCTCAAGGGAACATTTTTTATTTTTAAGGTGTTTTTTTTAAAGGCAATAAGTCAGAAAGATAGTAGATGATAGAAAGCAAAGAGAAAAGGCAGAGTCAAAGAGAGTGGCAGATTAGAGGAAGTTACAAGCATAGAACTTCCAGAAGGTGGGGGAACTATTTTTACAAGACCCCCCGGTATCCCCACGGGGGTGATGGTAACAACGATGATGATGATGGCAACAACGATGATGATGATGATGATGGTAGCAAACAACATGATGATGATGATGGTGACAACGATGATGATGATGATGGTGATGATGATGGTAACAACGATGATGATGATGATGGTAACAACGATGATGATAATGATGGTGATGATGATGGTAACAACGATGATGATGATGATGGTGATGATGATGGTAACAACGATGATGATGATGATGGTAACAACGATGATGATAATGATGGTGATGATGATGGTAACAACGATGATGATGATGGTAACAACGATGATGATGATGGTAACAACGATGATGATGATGATGGTAACAACGATGATGATGATGATGATGGTAACAACGGTGATGATGATGATGATGGTAACAACGATGATGATGATGATGATGATGGTAACAATGACGATGATGATGATGGTAACAACGACGATGATGATGATGGTAACAACGATGATGATGATGATGGTAACAACGATGATGATGATGGTAACAACGACGATGATGATGATGGTAACAACGACGATGATGATGATGGTGATGATGATGATGGTAACAACGACGATGATGATGATGGTAACAACGATGATGATGATGGTAACAATGACGATGATGATGATGGTAACAACGACGATGATGATGATGGTAGCAACGATGATGATGATGGTAACAACGATGATGATGATGGTAACAACGATGATGATGATGGTAACAATGACGATGATGATGGATGATGATGATGATGGTAACAACGATGATGATGATGGTAACAACGACGATGATGATGATGGTAACAACGGTGATGATGATGATGATGGTAACTTCTTCTTCTGCATTCCCAGGCCATATGGCCATAATGGGTACGGTACGTATGTGTCCGGTTTTCAGTTTTCACTGGTCTCCCCGCTGCGTACAGCCGACACATTCCAATTTCGGAGGAGCTCAAGTGAAAAAAAAATATTTTGAAGATTTTTTTTTTTAAAGGCAATAAGTCAGAAAGATAGTAGATGATAGAAAGCCAAGGGAAGAGGCAGAGTCAAAGAGAGTGGCATATTAGAGGAAGTTACAAGCACAGAATTTCCAGAAGGTGGGGGAACTATTTTTACAAAAGACCCCCCGGTATCCCCACAGGGATGATGGTAACAACGATGATGATGATGGTAACACCGATGCTGATGGTGGTGATCTCAGGGCCTGCAGACCATTGACCTGCAGCAGACGGACTACATGCGCACCCTGGAGCAGGCCATCCAGCTGGGTCAGCCCGTGGTACTGCAGAATGTGCAGGAGAAGATCGACCCCTCCCTCGACCCCATCCTCAACAAGTCCATCGTCAAAGTCGGTCAGTCAACCACCACACACATGGGTGCAACTTTTCCTGGGACAGTGGAACCTCCCTTATAAGACCTCCCATTATAAGACTCCCTCCCACACAAGACCTACTTCTCAGAGGCATTGCCCTTCTTTGTAAGTATTAAAATTACCTCCCTTATAAGACCCCTCCCTTTTAAGACCTCATTTTGGATGATTTTTGAAGGTCTTATAAGGGAGGTTCCACTGTATACAAGGATTTCCTGTTTTTGAATTTTACCAGAAAAGTAAGTTCCTTTTTTTTAAATTTGTCAAACGAGATCTTTGTTTGTCTACTATATTTTTCAAACACTTTAAAATAAGCATTTGTATAAATTGTTGAAAAAGCAAACTAAAATACCTTCATAAATCAATGTTTGCTTCAGCTCCAGGGGAACATTACCCCTGGACCCCGGCCTTTCAGGGGTTTTTTCATTTTGTGTAGTTGCACCCATGCACACAGAAAATGCATCAGACGGGAAAAACTTACAACTGACTGACCGCAAGTTTTCTCTTTTGTGGGGTTTAAGAGATTTTTTGTAAAACGTCGATTCTACAAAATTAGTTTTATATTGATCAATGATATACGTTTAAAGGCACAACAGGGGTATAAAAGACCCGATCTCGGAAGACCTGATCCCAAGATCGGGTTGCACTTGTTAGTGGGAGAAAGAGAAAGAAACAAGCCAGCCTCTCTCCTGCTGGCTTGCGCGCTTTCGCTTTTCCCTAGTTTCAAAAAGGAAGGTTTTTCCTCGCAGCGACAAGCAGAAACTGCAATTGTTTAGGTTGGTTGGTTCAGGAAGTTTTACGTCCTCACAGCCGTAGCTCTTAGGGACAAGTAGTTCTGGTACTGTAGTCTTCGATGTAGCAGGTACACCTGGAAATTGGTTCATCAACGTTGTTCTTTAGAAAGGGTCGGGTGGGAGGAGCTGGAGTAGAGTCAGTTGGAGTCTTGTCGTAGTTGGTGTTGTTCAAACGGGCTCCCCAAAAACAAAGAGCCGTCTCCAGGGCTACAGGGCGGCCCTCTTCGTGCTCAGGTGCTGCCAGTTCACAATGCAGGCATCAGGATGACGACGACTCAGATGTTGACACGCAGCAGTGGCTCATTGCGTACATCAACGGATGGGTGGGAGGGGGGGTCACCGACCCACACTCACGAGCCACCACACAAGTGAGTCCACGCAGGGGTTTCAGTCCCAAAAACGGCCACACCGTCGACCACGTACTGTCGCGCCCCCAGTCAAAATCGCCGTCACCCGTCGTCCCGCACTGCAGTCCAACAGCACCCCGTCGCTGGAAGGATGACTGCGCCGCCCAAGACGCAAGGAGAGAGTCAGTAAAATCGACCCTCTCCCTACGGACTCCAGGCTTGGAATGGAATTGTTTAGCCTAGCTGCTTGCTTATATAGTACTGGGCTGGCTTTATCAAGTTAAACTTTACTGACTGAGATATCATAGCTGTTTAGGGCTGCAGGGGGCAGGGAATTGATTTTGCACTGTGTCAACTGATTAGTATTGAATTGCACGGACAATGTTGGTGGACATACAGTGCAGTTGAATTAAAGAAAGAAAGAACAAAATTAATTGTACTACATACATTATAATATGAAGAAAAACGATAAGCTGAAAACAGAGGAAGACTAGAGAATAACGTAACATGGACAGTTGCGGTGAAATAGTTCACACAATTCTCAAAAAGTACAAACATACACACACAAACACGGACGCAGGCACACATAGAAACGCATACACTTAATACACACACAAATACAAAACAAAGAAAAAAAAAGGAGGGGAGGGGGGTGGGGAGAGAGAGAGAGAGAAAGAGAGTGAGAGGGGGGGGGGGGGCGGGAGTGAGAGAGAGACACTTTTTCCACCCAGTGAAAGACCAGTTTGAGTCTAACCCCGGTATTAGGTAGGTATTAGGTACTTAATAGTCACAGAGGCATCTTTGTGAAATTCGGGTTGCTCCCACCTGGAGAGCGCGTCGCAGCCAGAGGCGCGCCACCCTTTTTTTTTTTTGCATGCAATTTTTTGTGTGACTGATGAGGAAGGAAGGGAGGGGTGGGGGGTAAATTTTGACCAAATGACAACGTTTTTGTTGCCACTGGGTTTAACGTGTGCTAAGTGCATGGGCACATGGGACCTCGGTTTATCGTCTCATCTGAAAGACTCCACGTTCAGACCGTAAGGCCTAGTGCAAAATGAGAGGAAAAAAATCCCCTGTACCCAGGTTCGAACTCGGGTTTCCAAAAGGAAAGAGAGAAAAGGCATAGAACGCAGAGCAGAGGTAACAACTGTTTGTCTCTCCTCACTGTCATCTCCAACCTCATGGTTGCCATTATCGTCATTAGCATTCTCTTTCAATGTTATGTGTGTGCAGGTGGTGTGGACATAATGAAGCTGGGAGAAAAGGAAATCGAGTACAACCCAGAGTTTCGCTTCTACATCACCACCCGCATGTCCAACCCCCACTACCCACCCGAGATTTCCACCAAGACACTCATCGTCAACTTTGCTGTGAAGCTGCAAGGTGGGTGCAGGGTCATTCTGGGTTGATCATATTTCCATTATTTCTTAACTAGGCGCATGACAGCAGCATGACGCATCTGCGCTCATAATTGACTGGAAACTGTCTGAGCGATTGAAGAAGAATCATATTTCCAGCCTTTGTTTTTTGTTTTGTTTTCCCTCTTCCTCTTTGTTTTTTTGTCCTTCTATTCCTCTTTCCTTTTTGGTGTCTGCAATCCCGTGCCATAAGGACATTCATCCGTGTGGGAAATCTCCAGATGGTAGAGATGGGAGAGGAGTTGACAGTGCCCAGTTCTCAATCTGAAGATGGTGACCTGCTGGGCACGGTCCAGCTGCTGGGCCTGAAGAATAAAAACAAGAACAAACGCACAGATCACTGATGTGGCCCTATGGTTTTCCAGTTCTCTCAGGAGTGGGTGCTCAAACCAAATTGTATGCCTTGGGGCTGATCACTGATGAAGAAAAGAAAACAACCACAGCAACCTGTGCTTGTCAGGCATGATACATGGAACATGGTCCAGCAGGACATGTTTCACGTCTCTTGCATGGTTCTGCTCTTTGTCTGATCAGCTCACCTCCACTTAACCCTCTTGCATTCACATTTGTTACAGAAAATCTTCTACTGTTCGAGTTCTTTCCCATATTTATTTTAAAAAATATGTCTTTTGAAGCATACAGAGCACCATACGGTTACCATCGGATGATTACAAGTGAGAAGCTCTTCCATAGTGTGTGTATAGCAAACTCCCCTCAACTCTCTTTCCTGTCACAAAACCTTCAAGGCCCGCATTGGACTCATCAGTCATCTTCGTACCCACCCCACATCCAGAACCCTTTGACATTGGAACTGTTGACGGATGGTCTTTGTCCCTCGGGACGGACGAACATCATAACAAGCTAGAATGTTGTGCATAGTGGAAATGCCATCAAAGGGGGCCTCAGAGTGGGGGCAAGCTAATGGCGGTTTGTGCCGACTTGAATACTTGGAGGCAACTTCCATCCGGCCGGTTTTGGCCGATTTGAATGGAAGAGGGTTAAACTTGGCACGAGATGTGACAGGTTCATCAGAGCCTCGCGAGTATGGTAGAACGTCCTTCGATGGAGAGCATAGTGCATGTTTGATGTTTGGTTGTGGGTGGGCTTTCCTGAAAACAGGCCTGGAGTCTCAGCTGCTGGGTATTGTGGTGCGGAAGGAGCGCCCCGACCTGGAGGAGACCAAGGACAACCTGGTGAGAGGCATCGCTGCTGGCAAGAAGAAGTTATTGGACCTCGAGAATGAAATCCTCAGGTAACACGAGAGAGAGAGAACTGAACACGTCATAAGCTTTGCTTGTTGCTGCTTCAGTTATGTCGTTGTTGTTGTTGTTGATGTTTCTTTTGAAAATAAAACATTTAAACCACACAGAGAGAGATTGAAGGGGACAGAGAGAAAAAGAGAGAGGTGGCAGAAAGATACAGACAGAAGCAGAGTGACATTGAAGCAGGCACAAAAGTACCGAAGATGAGATATAGAAACATACAGGAAACACACACACAGAAGCAGAGAGAGAGAGAGTGAGGGGGTTGAGAACCATTTAAAAAAAAATGGGGTGGGGTGGGGGAGACCTGTTTTTAAAAACTGCAAATTAAACATTTTGTTCTTTAGAGTTTGGTAATTACTTTTAAATATGGGAATAATTAAACAAAATTGCACAGTAAAAGATAGACGAACCTGTACTGTTATTGACAGTTCCATTATTAACTGCACGGAATATGACTTCTGTCAGGTTGCTGAATGAAACCAAAGGGTCGTTGTTGGAGGACGAGACCCTGCTGAACACCCTGGAGACATCTAAAGCCACCTCACAGGAGGTCACTGAACAGCTGGCTACCTCTGAGACCACTGAGATCAAGATTGACTCCGCCAGAGAGGTACTGTGTGTGCGCGCGCTCGCGTGTGTGTATGACTGTGTGTGTGTGTGTGTGTGAAACTTGTTTATTGAGGGAAAAGAATAAGCACGAAGAAAAACATAACTAAAAATTCCAATAATGAACAAGAAAAAAGAAAAGAAAAACGAAGCATCATACACATTCATACATCCATCCCCACCCCCCAACCCCGCTCCCCCACCATGATCTAAATTGAATTAACCACAATAAAAAAATAAATTATGAGTATAACAACAACATCAAAACACAGGAAATTACCCTCTTCCTTCCTCTTTTTCAGGAAACTGTCTGAGCGATCGAAGAAGAAGAAGAAGAAACTGCGTGTGATTCATTGAATGTAAGCACCTTGAGTAATTCATTAGGAGAAAGGTGCTGTATAAATGCTATGTAATATTGTTATCATTATTAATTTTATAACACAGTGTACAGTACAATGTGGCATTTCTTGCTGGGCTACAGGCTGTGCGCCCAGCATGCCTCCATCCTGTTCTTCATGCTGAACGAAATGGGGCGGGTGGACCCCATACAATACAACACAACACAGTGTAACACTATATGACATGGTCTGTAGGGCTACAGGCCGTGTGCCCAGCATGCCTCCATCCTGTTCTTCATGCTGAACGAAATGGGGCGGGTGGACCCCATACAACATAACACAACACAGTGTAACACTATATGACATGGTCTGTAGGGCTACAGGCCGTGTGCCCTCCATCCTGTTCTTCGTGCTGAATGAAATGGGCCGGGTGGACCCCATACAATACAACACAACACAACACAGTGTAACACTATATGACATGGTCTGCAGGGCTACAGGCCGTGTGCCCTCCATCCTGTTCTTCGTGCTGAACGAAATGGGCCGGGTGGACCCCATACAATACAACACAACACAACACAGTGTAACACTATATGACATGGTCTGCAGGGCTACAGGCCGTGTGCCCAGCGTTCCTCCATCCTGTTCTTCGTGCTGAACGAAATGGGCCGGGTGGACCCCATACAATACAACACAACATAACACAGTGTAACACTATATGACATGGTCTGTAGGGCTACAGGCCGTGTGCTCAGCGTTCCTCCATCCTGTTCTTCGTGCTGAACGAAATGGGGCGGGTGGATCCCATGTACCAGTTCTCCCTGGACGCCTACAACGACCTGTTCATCCTGTCCATCGAGAAGAGCCAGCGCTCCAACAAGCTGGACGAACGCATCGTCAACCTCAACGACTTTCACACCTATTCCGTCTACAGGTAAATGACCATCACACACACTCCTATCTATAAGTTTAACGATTTCACCGCCAGTCATATTTCAGCCCAAAATTTCCATTAAATTTACTTGGGTAGAGAACAAAGTCTGTCTGCAGTATTGGGGGTTCTTATGTGACATATAAAAAATAAGGTCTATCCTTATTTCCCAAAACTGAGACGATAGGGTCTTTGGATAATATACCCCAGTTTGATGCCTTTTAGTGGCATTGATGTGAAATCATTGTGGTGCTAAAATGCGACTTTGGCGGTGAAAGGGTTGATATTTACATGTTGCGAGGGTCATTTCAAAAGTCTTGAATATTGTTGGATAAAATATCAACGATTTAATACAGATAAACACTAGAATGCTCACTGTATAATTGCTCATCATCATCATTGTCATCATTATCATCATCATTACTAGTAGTAATAGTAGTAGGCCTAATAGTAGTAGTAGCAGTGTTAGTTGTTCAAGCCTTTTAAAGATCCACCAGATCACGTGTCAAAATCACGGGTTTCACATGTTTTCCCTCATAACTGGAAAAAAATCTTGTTTTGACCAAGTCTGACTCATATAATTGGACCCAAATTCAAACCGAAACATCAGTTTAAAGAGCAGCCTCAATTTGAACTTGGGGAAATTTGTATGTGGGTCACAGCAACCCATAAAAAACCAAGGGACTTAATCGTGGTGTGTCACTGGGTCTTTAAGCTGATGTCAGCATTGTTTGAGAAGCAGGCACATTGCTGTTCACTTTTCAAATGCATTGATACCATGGTGGAGGGGGGGGGGGGGGGAGGGCTTCCGTAAAAATAGTCCCCCACTTTCTGTGCTTGTAACTTCCTTTGATACAGGGGTCTTTCGTAAAAATAGTTCCCCCACTTTCTGGAATTTCTGTGCTTGTAACTTCATTTAATCTGCCACTCTCTTTGGCTCTGCCTTTCCCCTTTGCTTTCTGACTTATTGGCCCATTCTCCTGCCTTTAAAAAAAAGATCTTCCAAATAATTTTTCTCCTTTGAGCTCCTTTGAAATCAGAATGTGTCGGCTGTTCGCAATGAGGAGACCAGTAAAAAATGAAAAACAGACACATACGTACCTTGCCCATTATGGCCATATCACCTGGGAACTCAGAAGAAGAAGAAGAAGTTGCTGTCATTGTTAATATTATCAGCACGTTTGTATAACACTGAGCAATGTGTCGCAGGTACACGTGCCGGGCGCTGTTTGAGAAGCACAAGCTGCTCTTCGCCTTCCAAATGTGCGCCAAGATCCTGGAGCACGCCGGAAAGCTCAACAAGGATGAGTACAACTTCCTCATCCGTGGTGGTGTGGTCAGTTCACATAGTTACATGCAAATCCACTTTCACAAATTTTGAAATACAGTGGAACCTCCCTTATAAGACCTTCTAAAATCATCCAAAATGAGGTCTTATAAGGGAGGGGTCTTATAAGGGAAGTAATTATAATACTTACAAAGAAGGGCAATGTCTCAGAGAAGTAGGTCTTATATGGGAGGGAGTCTTATAATGGGAGGTCTTATAAGGGAGGTTCCACTGTATACACACATGCATGCGCATATATTTCACTCATAATTTGAACTTGAATATAAATTTATCCCATTTTAGAGTATGGAGGACAAATAGAAAACACATCAGGCTGTTTTAAGTACTTTGTTCGTCTTCTTCTTCGATCGCTCAGACAGTTTCATGTCAATTATGAGCGCAGATGCGTCATGCTGCCGTTATGCGCCTAACTAAGAAATAGTTTATAGTTTTTTTCCCCCATTTAACTCTCTTGAAATTCGATGACTAAGACACCCTGTAGTAGACACGGTTTCAGGCGTACAGTAGACAGGAGGCAGGCAGTGAAGGGGTTAAATACAGTACGGGCCCAAAGTAAAGTGAGAGCTGTACAATAACATGTTCTACAGTAATGGCTGCAGCACTAATAGCCAGTGCCCAAACACGTTAGTTGGCTTTTACCCCCCTTGTGGGGTCTTCCGTACAAATAGTTCCCCCACCTTCTGGAAGCTATGTACGTGCTTGTAACACGTCCTCTAATCTGTCTCTCTCTTTGACTCTGCCTTTTTCCTTGCTTTGTGTCATCTACTATCTTTGTGACTTTTTTGGCCCATTCTCCTGCATTTTCCCCAAAAAAAAAAGTCTTCCATATAGTTTTCTCCTTTGGGCTCTTCCGAAATTGGAATGTGTTGGCTGAATGCAGTGAGGAGACCAGTGAAAACTGGAAAACGGACACATACGGACACATTATGGCCTTATGGCCCAAGAACGCAGAAGAAGAAGAAGAAGAAGAAGTTGGCCTTTTGGGGTCCTTCCCTTGACCGAGAGTGGGGATGTACCCTGGGCAAGGCATCTCCACTATCAACAAATTCTATCCCAGCTGTCCAGAATAGCAGCTGCTCCTCTGCTATCTGGCAGTCACAGTGGGAAGCGACATACTGGCGTACATACACATGCATGAGAGACTACAGTCATCTACATTGCGTTGTATGACATGACGTGGCAGGTGATGGACCGTGACACCCAGATGGACAACCCGTGTCCAGGGTGGCTGTCGGACATCTGCTGGGACAACATCTCCGAGCTGGACAGGCTGACCAACTTCCACGACATCGTCACCTCCTTCGAGCAGTACCCCCGGGACTGGCACCAGTGGTACATCTCCGCCACGCCCGAAACGGCTACTCTGCCAGGTCAGAACATCGGCGACAGTGAAGGAGAAAAGCGCCCGCCATGAAAGGCTTGCACATATCAAAATGTTGCTTCCAAAACATCATCTCTAATATATATAATTATATAGTATGAAAGAGAAATCTCAGTGAATAGCTCAGCTCCGTACCCCTACTCTGAAGGACTGCAATGTTGGTGCATTTGAAATGCAGAATAATTTGCATTGATAAAACTTTTGTGTCCAATGTCTGTATTTGTGAACCTCAGAAACAAAACCAGTGAATGTTAAGTTTATAGAATGTTCTGTGTTCTGAATTTTTTATTTTTTTTAAAATTAAAAATTAATAAAATGTGCTGATTTACTTTTTCTCCCAATGGGGGAGGGACAGTGCCTTATGCTAAGACAGCTGTTTCGATCTGTGAAAATCTCATCAGTTTGCATGATCGGTCTGCAATTTGACTGTCTTTGCATAAGGCACTGGGGGGAGGGACCGGGCGCCTTATAGTAAAAACAAATATGAAAAGTGTGCCAATACGTTTCACACAAGCACATTACTGTGTGATTTTTTTTTTATGGTGTTTTTCAGATGTGTGGGAGAACTCGTGCAACGAGCTTCAGCGCATGTTGCTGGTGCGCTCCCTGCGTCCAGACCGGGTGTCGTTCTGTGTGACCTCCTTCATCACCAACAACCTGGGCTCGGCCTTCGTGGAGCCCCCCATTCTCAGCATGGTGCAGGTGGTGGAGGACTCCACTTGCAGGACCCCCCTCATCTTCGTCCTCTCCCCAGGAGTGGTGCGCTACTTGTTTGATGCTGCCTTTACTCTCCTCCTTCTGTCATGTGTGTGTGTGTGTGTGTGTTGTGTTGTGTTGTGTGTTGTGTGTGTGTGTATGGTGTCCAACCAAGACTTCCAGGTAGCAGAGAAGACAGCTGCTATTCTGGAAAGGTGGGATGAAGTTTGTTTATAGCGGGGATGCCTTGCCTGGCACACGTCCCAATCTCTTAACCCCTTTTCTGTGAGAGGAAAACAGAAAAATTATCGATTTTCTTATTATGAAATTTAAAAGAGACATGTTAGACTCAATCTGAGAAAATGATGTAGAGATATATCTTTCCTGACTTGTCTAAACCAAAAACCATCATTCCAGGGCTATGACATCATCAATGATATCACACATCTCGTAGTAGACACGGGACTGGGCAGGGAAGGGGTTAAGGTCAGACGGGGATGTTTCCCAAAGGCTAACTGGATCAGGATTATCAATGTATTTGTCTTCCTTCCTTCCTATAAGTGACCATAGTCAAACTTGACTATTCTGTCACTGTAGAAATTGGGGATCTGCGGAAGAACACCTTAATACAAGGGGAGGGGTAGAGGTGGAGGGAATTGGGGGAGGAACGGGGGGCGGGGAGGGGGGAGGGTTGCTGGATAATTATTTGGAGACCATCGACACAAAGGTGCCGATGGTCTTGGCCTGCACAGCTTCCTGGGGCAGCTCGTTCCAGTCCCGGATTGTACGTGGGAGGAAGCTGGCTTAATTGTTGGTACTGAATTCGACAGAAGATCTGGGAGAGCTGCCGTGGGTGAGTGCATCGCTGACGCGCTGGCGGTGGGGTGAGTTTTTGTTGCAGAGTGTCCATGCACACCTCTTCTTCTTGCAGCTTGAAGAGCATCACAAGCCTTTGGGGAAAGTCTTGAGTGTGAAAGATTCCACAATGTTCACTTTGTTATTATAGTGGCTAATGTCGGTCAGTACTTTTCATTTCTAAAAACAATACCCACGCCTCTGTCTGTCTGTGTGTATCAGGACCCCACGGGTAGTCTGCTGACGTTGGCGGATTCCCGTGGGTATAGCAGCCGCTTTCACGCGCTGTCTCTGGGTCAAGGTCAGGCCCCTATTGCCACCAGGTACCTGATGGAGGGCGTCAAAGAGGTCAGGGAGTACATCGGCTTTCTCTCTTCCCTTCTCTGTCTGAATCTTTCTCTGTTTGTCTGTCTTTCTCTGTCACTATTTATCTCTCTTTCATTACCGTATTTTTCAGACTTTAAGGCAATACTTTTTCCCCGGACTGAGACGTACCCCTGCACCTTAAAATATGACTAATGTAGTAAGAAAATAGAGTAACAAAATCTGAATTTAGTGTTAATTTTTTTGGGTGTGTGTGTGCCTTATAATCAGGTGCGGCTTATAGTCCGAAAAATATGGTACCTATGTTACGAGACCTTGTATGGTAATTCTCTCTTCCTGTCTCTGTCTGTATCTTTCTCTGTCTGTCTGTCTTTCTCTGTCACTCACTCTCTCTCTTTCATTACCTATCTTGTGAGACCTTGTATGGTAATGACAATAAAAATGTTGAGGGTTTAGAGTGGCACAGAGGTATCGCTTTCACCTCGTGTCAAGTAAACCCGAGTTCGAACCTGGGTACAGGGAATTTTTCCTCTCACTCTGCACTAGGCCTTACAGTCTGAACATGGAGTCTTTCGGATGAGACGATAAACCGAGGTCCCATGTGCCCATGCACTTAGCACGTTAAACCCAGTGGCAATGAAAAAGTTGTCATTTGGTCAAAGTTTACCTCCCTCCCTTTCCTTCCTCAGCAGTCACACAAAAATCGCATGCAAAAAAAGAAAGAAAAAAAAAGGGGGGCGCGCCTCTGGCTGCGACACGCTCTCCAGGAGGGAGCAACCGGAATTTCACAGAAACGCCTCTCTGACTATGAAGTACCTAATACCTATTACACTGTCAAATTCTCTCTCTCTCTCTGTCTTTGTCTATTTTTTCTCTGACTGTCATTCTGTCTCCCTCTCTCTCTCTTGCTTATACTTATGTCTGTTTTTTTGTTTCTGTCTGTCTCGCTGTCCCCCCCCCCCCCCCCCCCCCCCCCCCCACCCTCTCTCTCTCTTACTTATACATGGATGCTCCTTGTAGGATGTCTTGAATTGTAGGATTTTTAAATTGCCTAGAGCCGGCATCGCCGGATTATGAGAATTTGAGAAGGAAGGATTTTCTTACACACACACACACACTTGTACAATAAAAGGGCCTATACAAGCATTTGCTCTATTCAAAGGAATGTAGCACTTGTACTAGTCTAGAGGGGTGAAAAAAAGAGCCTTAAATGTGTGTGTGTGCGCTGCCCCTGCACTCCGCCGGGGTCGCCCTCTTGCAGGATTTGTTTAATTTCCCAGGAGCACCCATGCTTATATTATGTGTGGTTTTTTTCTCTCTGTCTGTCTCTCTCATTGCATGATTGTGTATGTGATGTGAGTCTGTATGTGTAAGTGGTGGGCAAATGTGTATTGTGAGCATGTGGTATGTGGAGGGGTGTGGTGGTGGTGGTTGTGTGTGTGTGTGTGTTCATGTATGTGTGCATGCATGCGTGTCTGTCTGTCTGTCTGTGTCTGACATAAATTCCACAAATGCATTTTTTTTAAATGATAGAAAATCAAACTTTTTACCATTCTTTGTGAATTTGTAATGTTATTTTTTATTCATTTTTATGCGTAATAACAATAATTGGATTAGTCCTCTCTACAAATTAAAGACTAAAAATGGTTAGGAGCAATATAAATGTGCCCCAGTGCCCTTTCAACAAGAGGTGATTGGAAATGGGTGTTGATTGCAGCCCGAATATGACTAATGGCTTTTGTCTCTAATTTTATTGAATTGTTGTAACTTTCAGGCTCTTGTTGTTAGTTGGTCTGTACACTTGGATTCTGCCGTGAATGTGGCTTATGTGAAGAGAGATTAACTTGAAAAAAGACGACATTTCTCCTTGAGTAGCAAAGTACGGTTATCTGCGCAGTTCTCTCTTGTCTGCTTTGTCAGTTTCTGAGAGGTTCTCTCATATCGTCCAATTTAATCAAGTGAAACAGACTGTTACTAAAGTGAGTCTTACTTAAGTGAACTGTTTAACTGATGAACAATCATTAAAAATTCAGTTGAGTGAAACCCGCAACCTGTTTTTTTGGACTAAATTGGACAGTAATGAGAACGTCTTTTGACTGGTTTTGATACAGCTCTGATACAGCACCTGAAGCCAGTTTCTGCCAGGCATTTTCAGATTGTGGAACTACTGATCAGTCTTCCATGTTGTCCTTATGGTGTTCTGGCGGTTTTTGCAGTGCTCTGGAACCGATCTTGGAGACGTCTTGGGTGGATGACCCTGACATGTCTTGGGCGTGATCACGCTTAGAGGCACCAGGGTCGAGTTTCTCTAGATAACGGTTGCCGCGCAAATAACGCTTACGCCAAACGGGGCCTAAGAAGCACTTTAGAAAACGTTTGCGGAAGAATATTACAAGCTCTTGTCTGATTGGTCAAATTTTTTTATTTTTTTTAAAACAAACTTTAATGGACCAATCAACAACAAGAAACGTATTCACCCCCTACTAGTTCCGGATAGTTCGCCACTTGCTCAGTGTTTGACAAGAACAAAACGCCACGTGAACTATCGGCAAACGAAGGGTGTTTCTTAGACCGTTTTGCGCTCACGCTACGTAACGTTAGCCCTTGTGAAATGACACCCAGGTTAGATTTTGCACGTTTTACCGGAAAACTCTACAATTCACTATTTGCAGTTTGCCTTGGCATGAGGCTGTGTCAGACCAGTTGACATAAGCTAGAACGCCAAGGCTACATCAAAATGTTGTTATGCTCTGAATGGTTGTGCGGGGATTGTCTTAAGCCATGACAAGCTCCCAGCATAACATCATCAGTCAAACGGAGTGTGGCTGCCCACATGGCGGGGTAATAAAAAAACGGCCACACACGTAATGTTCTCATCCCTAGCTGGTGCATTTGTGCTGAATTGTTCAAGTGCTCTGGCTGTTGGGATGATCCCTGGAGTCGTTAAGCCAGGGAACAACAACACAACTATTTGCAGTCTTAATGCCTCTCAGTATATATGTATAATGTTACTATGTTGGTGTGTGTCAGGGTCACTGGGTGTTCCTGGCCAACTGTCGCCTGTCCCTCAGCTGGATGCCTCTCGGTATATATGTATGATGTTACTATGTTGGTGTGTGTCAGGGTCACTGGGTGTTCCTGGCCAACTGTCACCTGTCCCTCAGCTGGATGCCTCAGCTGGACAAGCTGGTGGAGAGGCTGCAGGTCTCGGAGCCACACCCTGAGTTCAGGCTCTGGCTCTCCTCCTCCCCTCACCCGGACTTCCCCATCTCCATCCTGCAGCAAGGCATCAAGATCACCACTGAGCCACCCAAAGTAGGCCACACATGCTTGCTATCTCTCTCTTTGTGTTCCTCTTTCTCTCTCTGTATCCCTTTCACGCACATGCACACTTCCCCATCTCCATCCTGCAGCAAGGCATCAAGATCACCGCTGAGCCACCCAAAGTAGGCCACACATGCTTGCTATCTCTCTCTTTGTGTTCCTCTTTCTCTCTCTGTATCCCTTTCACGCACATGCACACTTCCCCATCTCCATCCTGCAGCAAGGCATCAAGATGCACACTGAGCCACCCAAAGTAGGGAGCACACATACATGCAATCACCCATGCATGCACACATCACAAACGCATGCATGCACACACACACACCACACACACACACACACACAACACACATACACACTCTCTCTCACTCTCACGCACATTTTCTCCATTCTAAAGCAATACATCAAGATCACTACAGAGCCACCCAAAGTTGGGCACACATGCACACATGTAGACATGCACACACACACACATACACAAACAGTGACATGCACGCACATGGGGTAATATCCATTCTGCAGAAAGGCTCTAAGATCATCACATAGAGTTACCCAAAGTAGGGCAAGGAAAATTGTGTGCATGCACACACAAACACACATGCATGCACACATGCAGAGAAAGAGAGAGAGGAGGTGGGGGTTATGTGATGCAGAATCATGCAGACATTGTTCACAGTTAGGATCTAAAAAGTTGACCTTTTGTACAGTGGAAAAATCTTGAATTTGGAAATCATTTTTCCTGAAGCCCCATGCTTTGTACAGTCTGTGATGAATGAGGCTCTATGCTACTTCTTGGCAACACGGAAGGATGATAATTTTATGACAATTGACCATGCCACCTAGTGACGTGTTAGGGGCAGATAATTTTCTGTGGCTCTATACTACTACTTGTGACAGGCAAGGGTCATAATCTTATGTAGGTGGTGCACGCATCTCAGTGCATGAGACAGGGGCAGAGAATGTTCAGTATAAAGCCTCCATAATTGCCTGTGGCAGGGCCTGAAGGCCAACCTGAAGCGGCTGTACAGCAAGGTGGTGGAGGCCCAGTTCACCAAGTGCAAGTCCCACGACAAGTACCGCAGGCTGCTCTTCTGTCTCTGCTTCTTCCACTCTGTGCTGCTGGAGAGGAGGAAGTTCCTCATGCTGGGGTGGAACATCCCCTACGAATTCAACGATTCAGACTTTGAGGTCAGTTTCTCTGTGTGTGTGTGTGTGTGTGTGTGTGTGTGTCTGTGTGTGTGTGTGTGTCTGTGTGTGTGTGTGTGTGTGTGTCGGTGTGTGTGTGTGTGTGTGTGTGCTTTCATTTAAAAAACCCATGACAAATCAGTTAGCAAGCCACAGATACCCTTTTTGTCTTCTTTTGAGAACTACTCAACAATACTGATTGCCGACCTCTGAAACAAAGCCTGCAATAAAATCACTGTACAGTACTAGCAAACCAGCTTCTCACTCCATCAGCAAGCAAAGCCACTCAACATGGATAGTTGGAGTTGCGGGAAGGAGGAGTTGGTGGGTGCTGTTGGTTTCCCAACAGTATTAGAACTCATTTTTCGCTAACTCATGAATAGTGTGGCACAAAACTATAAACTTGTGTTGTCATTCAACAACTACAATTACTGTTTTATGTTGAATTAAATGCTGCATGCTGTTAGTACATATTACTTTTCTACGTCTCCAGTATGTTTGTTTATTTCCCAGTGCCATTATGGGGTATCTATCTCCAGGAGTTAGAGAACCTGCTCAGCCATTAGTGACACCTGCGGTAGAACACTCCTTCCTTGAGTAGGTGTATGTTATGATTGTCTGTCCTCTGCCTCCTCGTGTCACAGCAATGTCTGTAGGTGTCTTCCTTCCATATTGCAACCACAGTCACTTTTGACTATTATGTTGCTGTAAACTTTTGGAGGATCTACTACGGGAATGCGCGAGACAATGAACTATAAAGAAGAAGAAAGTGGACGGAAGAAAAAGAAGGAAATAGAAAACTTGGTCCAGTCAGCCAGGTCCCACTGATTGGTCCCCAACGTGATGCCGCTCCAAGCAAGAGAATGACCCAGCCAGCCAGATCCTGCTGATCAGGTCCCAACGTGATACAGCGCCATTAGAAAAAAAGAGAGAGAGAGAAAGGAGTGCAGTTATTGGCAGGAAACTGGCCTGTCTGTATTGCGTGCGGCAGTAGATCTGGGCCAGCTGCATGTGGGCTCGACGCTGGCGTTGTGGTGCTGGGGCCAGTTTCTCTCTCATGGTCTTCATAGTGACCAGTCTCTCTGTCCTCATACTACAGTGGAGAACTGATAACTCAAAAACGGATAACTCAAAAAACACTGGATAACTCACAATAATTTCTGGGTCCCAGTATAATAATCTCTATGTTGAAAAGTCTTTTTAACTCTTCTAGCGCCATGTATTTTTTGATGTTTTGGGTTGTCTGTTGCATCTGAACTGAAAAGAAGGGGGAGACTATTTTTTCGAAAGCGCATGCATTGCTTTAACGGAAAAAAATCACTGACATAAGCTCTGAAACGGCAAACAAACGACAGGCCATTTGGCAGTGAATGTCTTTGCATTTGGTGGGAGTGAAGTGTGATGTACTGGGCGAATGTATTCGCCCATGGTGCTGGAAGAGTTAACTCAAAATATTGGCTATCTCAAAATAGCTAAGCGATTTTTACAGTATTGTGTTTGATCCCTTCAGGTGTCTGAGAACCTGCTGAGCCTCTACCTGGACCTGTACGAAGACACCCCCTGGGACGCCCTGAGGTACCTGGTGGCGGGCATCAACTACGGAGGACACGTCACCGACGACTGGGACAGACGACTGCTGCTCACCTACATGGCAGACTACTTCCATGAAAAAGTGCTCGCTGAACCTTTCTTCAAGTGAGTTTGATTTACCACCATGTTATAGCTATTGGACTGAAAGCATGTGCTTCAGAAGAACACGGAGAGTTACCTGTCGTTTGTTTGTTTTCAAATATTCTCCCGATCTCATTGGCAAGGATGTAAATATAATTTAGCAGGCATGAAAACAGCTCCGCTGTTTCCGCCATCTCTGCAAATTTTTTTTCGTAATTGAAGGAATCTCCGCCGAAAGAAAATTGTCTCCGGCGAAAAATGCGAACGGGATGTTATTCTTAAACGGCTCGGTCCGTAATTAGCCGAATGTACGCTTGCGGTCATGAGTAAAAATGACGGATGTAGCGGCCCACGAATGGTGTTTTTGAGAGTTGGAAGGCAAGTAAGTTTGTGAAGTGAGCCCCCCCCACACACACTTAACAGAAATTCGACAGGTTGATGTTGAGTTTGTACAGAAGTTTTAGCCGTGTACGGTTTACACACACACACCCTGCTGAAGTTCCAACATTAGCGAAACATCCGGGTGGAAGGATTTCTTGGCTGGCAAATCTCCTCTTTTTTTTTAACATTAGTTTTCATGCCTGATTTATAGAGCTCTGTGTTTGTTCTGTGTTGTGCATTCAGCAGGACATTGTAATGTATTTAAGTCAAAGACTCAGTCTAAACGCTAGTCTTGAATTAATTTGATTTATCGTTGCATGTTTCTCTGCCAAAGTTGCTCTGTGCTGATGCCAAAGGATTGGTTTTCAGTGGCCTTCTCTGCATGCATGTGCATTGTGACAAAATGGTTCAGTGCTGATGCAAACGATTTCTTCGCTGCCAAGTTGATCTCCAAAGTTCTACCATGCTCAGTTGCCCCCAGACTTACTGTTCTTCTACTATAGTACTTCTAAAATGATAAAAAAGATACTGGTGCTTAACTGTTGTTGTTGGTCCCTGTGTCCCCAAACTGCTGATGCTTTTAATATACAGTGGAACCTCCCTATTAAGCGCATAGAGCTCCACATTGGTGGAGGAATGCGCTATATAAATGATTCACTATTATTATTATTATTATTAAGACCTTCCCTATTAAGATTCCCTCTGGGATGTGACTTAAACAAAATGTCACCAATTTTGTCCCCCTTCATATCCGGACTACTGAGTGTCCACCTCCCGATTAAGACCTTTTGGGGGGGCTGATTTTTCAAGGTCTTAATAGGGAGGTTCCATTGTAATACTCTTAAAGACCCACCATGTCACATGTATTTTCCCTCTTATGCTTGGAAGATTTCTTAAGATTTCTTACCAGTGATAAGAGGGAAAACTCGTGAAAACGCCAATTTTTACACATTGGCGTGGTGGGTCTTTAGAATGATAAAACGATACTGGTGCTTAGCTGAACAGTTGTTGCTGTCTGTGTGTCTGCAAGACTGTCGTCGCTGCCCACATACTGCGTTCCCCGGGACGGTGCCCTGAACACGTACCACGAGTTCATCTCCATGCTGCCCAACATGGACCACCCCGAGGCCTTTGGCCAGCACCCCAACGCTGACATCGCCTCCCAGATCCAGGAAACGCGGCTCCTGTTTGACACCCTCATCTCCCTGGCCCCCCAGGTGTCTTCGGGTGCAGGGGAGAGCATGGAGGATAAGGTTAGTCAGTGAAATACAGAAGAAATCCTTGAAATACAGAAGACTTCGTGGTGACATAATCAATGTTTATAAAATTCTTAACGGTCCTGACAATGCTAACAAAAGCTTGTTCCAGATCTCAAATTTTTCAAAGATTAGAAATCATGAATTAAAAATACTAACACAGTATAGTAGAACTAATATCAGGAGACACTTTGTCAGTAACAGAGTGACTAACTATTGGAACGCACTTCCTGCTCAGACAAAACTTGCACCTGATACTAACAAATTCAAAAACCTCCTGGACAAAGACCCAAACCGTAGTAAATTAAAATACCAGTCTACCAAAACCATCACAGCTGTGCCAACTGAATTTAAAGAAAAAACAATCAAGAGAGGCTTGAGAGGCTGCGAGGCCTATTCGTCCTACCTGACCTGACCTGACCTGACCTGGTGTCTGGAAACGCGGCTCCTGTTTGACACCGTCATCTCCCCTGGCCCCCCAGGTGTCTTCTGGTGCAGGGGAGAGCGTGGAGGATAAGGTTAGCCAGTGGTGTCTGGAAACGCGGCTCCTGTTTGACACCCTCATCTCCCCTGGCCCCCCAGGTGTCATCTGGTGCAGGGGAGAGCGTGGAGGATAAGGTTAGCCAGTGGTGTCTGGAAACGCGGCTCCTGTTTGACACCCTCATCTCCCCTGGCCCCCCAGGTGTCATCTGGTGCAGGGGAGAGCGTGGAGGATAAGGTTAGCCAGTGGTGTCTGGAAACGCGGCTCCTGTTTGACACCCTCATCTCCCCTGGCCCCCCAGGTGTCATCTGGTGCAGGGGAGAGCGTGGAGGATAAGGTTAGACAGTGGTGTCTGGAAACGCGGCTCCTGTTTGACACCCTCATCTCCCCTGGCCCCCCAGGTGTCATCTGGTGCAGGGGAGAGCGTGGAGGATAAGGTTAGACAGTGGTGTCTGGAAACGCGGCTCCTGTTTGACACCCTCATCTCCCCTGGCCCCCCAGGTGTCTTCTGGTGCAGGGGAGAGCGTGGAGGATAAGGTTAGCTAGTGGTGTCTAAGCTGTGCGCGCGTAATATCAACAGAGAAAAAAATTGAATTTTGAGAATCAATTTTGTATTATAAAATTGAAAAGAGGCCTATTAGACTCAATCCGACTACCGTAATTCGCAGACTTTACAATGCACCTGATTGTAAGGGGCACCCCCCAAAATTTACGTAAAATTCTGATTTTGCTTTAGTATTTTTCTTACCATATTAGTCATATTATAAGGCACAAGGGTCTCAGTCTTGGAAAAAAAGTATTGCCTTATAGTTTGAAAAATATGGTAAATAGTCTAGAGATATATATGTTTCCTGACTAGTCTATATCAAAACCTAACATTCCAGGACTATGACATCAAAAGTTATGACATCACACTGCCCGCAGGGCAGTCATGGAAGGAGTTAAATCTACAGTATTGAGTAATCATAAATAATTAGGACTAAACATACAGGCGTTGCTTTTTTAGTGTTACTTGAGAGAGCATAGGAGATGGAGAGATGGAATTATAATATATCATCCTCATCCTCATATAACTACAGTGGAACCTCCCTTATAAGACCCCCCCCCCCCCCATTATAACACTCCCTTCCACTTAAGACCTACTTCTCTGAGACATTGTAAGGTATTAAAATTACTTCCCTTATACAACTCCCTCCCATTTAAGACCTCATTTTGGATGACTTTTGAAGGTCTCATAAAGGAGGTTCCACTGTATATCACTACAGGTGTTGGAGCTGGCAGCCTCCATCTACAAGCAGATTCCAGAGAACATTGACTACGACACCACAGCTCAGGTCCTGGCTGTGGACCCATGCCCCCTCAATGTAGTGCTTCTGCAGGAGGTCAGTCAGTCAGTCTGTTTGTCTGTCCCTTTGTCGGTTGGTTGGTCAGTCTGCCTGTCCATTTATCAGTCTCCTGTTTGTCTGTCCCGTCTACATTCCCCTTCTTCAGGAAATGAGTCAGTCTGTCTGTCTGTCCCTTTGTCGATTGGTTGGTCAGTCTGCCTGTCCATTTATCAGTCTCCTGTTTGTCTGTCCCGTCTACATTCCCCTTCTTCAGGAAATGAGTCAGTCTGTCTGTCTGTCCCTTTGTCAGTTGGTTGGTCAGTCTGCCTGTCCATTTATCAGTCTCCTGTTTGTCTGTCCCGTCTACATTCCCCTTCTTCAGGAAATGAGTCAGTCTGTCTGTCTGTCCCTTTGTCGATTGGTTGGTCAGTCTGCCTGTCCATTTATCAGTCTCCTGTTTGTCTGTCCCGTCTACATTCCCCTTCTTCAGGAAATGAGTCAGTCTGTCTGTCTGTCCCTTTGTCGATTGGTTGGTCAGTCTGCCTGTCCATTTATCAGTCTCCTGTTTGTCTGTCCCGTCTACATTCCCCTTCTTCAGGAAATGAGTCAGTCTGTTTTCAATTCAAAATTCAAATTCAAAATCACTTTATCTCTCAAGGAGAAATGTTATGCAGGTGACGTACAACAGATACATTGACATTCAGCACGCACGAGTATAAGCACATTTTTGGATGATAAGTCACATGAGTATTACAAGGATGAATAAAATGCATAAGGACATTGACATTTAGCATGTATGAGCATTTATAAAGTACATATTTCAGGATTACACAGGTCACATGAATACTACGACATAAGGATTAAGGTAGAATCTTTCAACATGATGAACAGACATTCAAAAGGATCATGAGTTTAAGAAGTCTGTTTGTCTGTGAAAATAATGACCGCATCACTTATTTGTCAACTTCTTGCAGGAGAGCCATAGAAGCGTTAAAGGAGTGTAGCATTAAAGTATCTATATACCGGTAGGTTTTATATTCATTGCTTCACATTTGGAAGTGTTGATGTAATGTATTTATTAAGGGAGGATTTATAGCAAATTTAGCAGTAAAGTTGTTGCTGATAGCAAATAGCACAATAATGTGTGTGTGTGTGTGTGTGTGTGTGTGTGTGTGTGTGTGTGTGTGTGTGTGTGTGTGTGTGTGTAAAAGAGAGAGAGAGAGATAGAGAGATTTTAGATAAAGATGTGCAGGGGATGGCAACTCTTTATCTCTCATGGGTGCATGCAGTGACCCAAATATTTGCCTGAACTGTCTTTCATAAACCCGACGTACAAGAGCATGGTGAACAGATTGAACAGCCCTTTCTTCAGGCACTCAGCTGCCTGAACCTGCATGAAATTGCCTGAATTCAGGCTTCATGCACTCCCACATGCACCCCTGATCTGTTTGTCTCTGTGTGCCTGTTGGAGCAGATCCAGCGATACAACACTCTGTTGGATGAGATCCGGCAGTCCCTGGTCGACCTGGAGAAAGGCATCCAGGGCCTGGTGGTCATGACCATGGACCTGGAGATCGTCTTCAACAGCCTCAGGGACGGACACGTGCCCCCAACATGGCAAAAAGTCAGCCTGACCTTCAAACTGAAACAGTCTTTCTGTAGATTCTCTGAAAGCCTTTCTAGTATAAGACCATTGTTGAGTAGCCCAGCACTCTTATACACTCATTGACTACATCAGTATCTGTTTCTCTTTGGTGTTCAGGGCTGAAATGGCTTTATGATGAAGGGGCAGAGGAGGGGAGGGGGAGGAGGGGGGTCATCCTTTAAGAACTTTTGCTGCCAGCTATTCCCTGAGTTTTCTTACATATTTCAGCAATTGTGAAAACATTGTAATTGCAATTGTAGAGCAGTAAAGATTATCAACATGGCACCATCATTGAATATAATTGTTGAATTGATTTGAATTAATTCTTTTGACTAGTTTTCAGTTTGACATGGAGGATTAATCTTAAAATAACTGACGCACGTTGGTCTCATTTCACAACTAGCATTGTGATCACACAGCTGCTAATATCACACGATTTCAAAGTTCTGCATAGTTTCTTGATGCCCGATGTTTGTACGCGTGGAGATTTGACCCCCGGACCAGGCCTGCAGCACTGAGTGTTGCACCATGCTCTGTGCAGGCCTACAACTCCATGAAGCCGCTGGCCTCCTGGACCAGGGACTTGGTGGCTCGCATGGAGCAGCTGACCTTGTGGGCCTCCACCTCCCACGCCCCAACCATCTTCTGGATGTCGGGCTTCACTTTCCCCACAGGCTTCCTCACTGCCGTGCTGCAGACACACGCCAGGGCCAACAGTGTATGTACAGCTATGTAGGATAGTATATATGGTATAGAGCTATAGTGTAGGCAGGTGTATGTACAGCTATGTAGGATAGTGTAGATGGTATAGAGCTATAGTGTAGGCAGGACAGACCATCTTCTGGGTGTCAGGCTTCACTTTCCCCACAGGCTTCCTCACTGCCGTGCTGCAGACCTACGCCAGGGCCAACGGTGTATGTAGAATGGTCGCAAGACGTTAAGGGCTGACCTTGTGTTTTGTCATATTGTGCAAATGATTTAACCACCAAATAAGTAAAACATGAGACTAAAGCCCCTAAATGTGTATGAAAATAGAAGTTTAACGTCCTCTCAAAAATAGAAGTTTAACGTATTTTTATAAGAATTGCTCTGTATTTTATATTTGGTTATGCCAGTTTTGCATTCTATTGAAATATGTTCATGGAAGTCATTTGCTTCAGGCATAATATTTTCTATGTGTCCATTTTACGGTACATGGGTTTAGTAAGAAAATGACAAATATGCTGAGAAACAAAGTGTAATACTGGGTTCTTATTACCAGTTTGTTTGTCAAAAGTGGTGTGCATAAAGTGCAACTGTGGTTGGCATGACTTGTCAGTAAAGATCACTACTGGTTTAGGTACTGTAGTCATATTAATGTTATAAGGCACAGGGGTCTCAGTCTTGGAAAAAAGTATCGCCTTATAGTCTGAAAAATACGGTGGGTATATCTGCAATCCTTTCCTCTGTGATGTATACTGGCGTTGTGTTTTCCCCAGGTATCGGTGGACGTCCTGCAGTGGGAATTCTCCGTGTTGACCATCAGCAACGCCAACGTCACCGGTGCTCCAAAGGTCAGTGTCAAAATCACCCTTGCTGTCTTCCCCTCACCCCTATCTATTGAGCATAGCAACGACACTCGTGGTCAGCACTGAATGGATATTGCAAATCTGGTGCATGGAAACAACAAGCAGAAACTGAAAACAAGGAAAAGGCCGGGGTCCAGAGGCTGCAAAGCCACAATGAAGGGTGCAGTGGCCACTGAAGAAGTTCTGGGTCTATGTTCCGCAGTAGTTGACTAAAAACAATTACAGATAATTAGCACGTTCTTTAGCTTTTCTGTAATCTTTCAGTGAATAAATATGAACTGTATATTTCAAATCAGCCCTAGTAGAAACTTCTAAAAAAACCACAAGCCCGTAGCATCCAAAAAAGCTTCTGATGGAATCGTAGAAAATACTGAAATGTTGAAACAGTGACTGATGCTGAAACAACCTGTCACATTCTGAGACTGAAAAAGAGGGGGCCAAAGCATTTTTATTTTTTGCTGTCCCATCTTCTGGGCCGTACAGTAGTATTGCTCCCATGCCGCTCATTCTGAATCCCAACTCGCAGCCACACCTCCGCACGGGGCCGAAGCATTTTATACATTTACTTTGCTGAGATTCACTCTCAAGCACATGAAAGTGCACTCAGTGGATGACCTCCACATGTGTGCATACACATGCAGATCCGTGTGTGTACTGTGCATCATGCGTGTGCATTATCTGCCATTGATCTGGGCTTGTTCCTGTGAAACCTGATGCCAAGTGTTTTGTGTGTTCCAGGATGGTGTGTACATCAAGGGTCTGTACCTGCAGGGCGCGGGCTGGGACAAGAAGAACACTGTTCTGGTGGAGGCCGACCCCATGCAGCTGGTGTGCGCCATGCCCTCCATCCACTTCAAGCCGTCCGAGAGCAAGAAAAAGACCAGCAAAGGTACGTTCTTATATCATGCTAAGTGTTGTGTAATATTGGCGTGTATGTACACTTCACTCAGCGGAATGCTATATCAGGCATCAGAATACTCCAGAGTCCAATCCGCGAATGAACAACACTCGCCATGACTCAGAGTCGACATTGAGTCGGACCCCACAAAACTCGGCATCATTGCGATCATTCGCTACCCGATTTCTCGTGGAAAAGTTCAAAGTTCTCACATCATCGTAGTCTCCTGCGATCATATTCTCTAAATCGACTCATTTAAAACCCAAATCACAATCACTGTCATCAAAACAAACTCTGAAACAGTGAAAGTAAGAGTCTAGAGAGCTCTAAACTCGGAAGAAAAAACAAACATGGCCGCAATTTTTTGTTTCCGAAGGCGCAGTATGAAAACAAACCGTTTAAGAATACCATTTGAGAATAAGATCGCGCTGCCTCATGAAGTACAAACCACGGCCGGCAGTGCCAAAACCGCGGCCAGTGGCTACCAAAACCACGGACCATTCTGATGCCTGTATCAGGCATGAAAACATCTCCGTTTTCTCCGCCTAATTTGTTTCCGAAATCGACCAATCTCCGCCTAAACAAAAAAAAATATCGAAAATAGAATAAAAACTCGGCATGCTGGGTCTTTAAATGGCACAATCATCATTTTGTGCCTTCTCCTCCTCCCGACGTCATCACTTCCAAAATGGCGTCTGAAGAGCAAGCCGTGCACGAAGAATGGGTGAAAAAGAAGAAGAAATATCAGGCATGAAAACAGCTCCACCGTTTCCATTTTTTTTTAACAGATTAGCCCCCCCCCCCCCTCTCTCCCCCGCTGAACAGAAGTTCTGATGTTAGTTAATTGTGCCGGAAATTTTTTTTGGTAACAGTCTCCATATCTCCACAAGCAAATTAATCCCACAGCTGTTCTACTACAGAGCCGTGCCAAATCCTTTCAGATTTTTTCTGACATGGCAGAATCACCACGGTGTTCTTCAAAAGATGCCAGTTAGCACCATGCTTGTGTCAAACTGCCTTATAGTAAACACATGAACGCGCAGCAGAAACCCTTACAATAATGGGAAGCCCAGAAAGAAGCTGAAAATTGACGTCTATTCTTTTTATAAATTTGTGCAAACTTACTTGCTTCGACACGCACTGGTAGTTTTCACTCACCAACATCGCAACGATAATTTTGCACTGAATCTAGGGCTCAGAACTTCTTGAAAACAGAACATAACGTAGATACAGCTCTCTCCTTTATATTAGATAGTTAACTTCACCCGCAGCACTTTTCTCTGTCTTACAATGAGCTTATTTAACTTCAGTGCGGAAAATTTTGCCTGCTTCACTCATTTCAAAAACGATCTTCTGTTCAGATCTAAACAGTGCAGACAATCTATTTCATGTATCGTGATGTCGCTCGAGTCTGAGTGTTGCTGCGGACGCAAATTTGACTACCGTTCTAACATTTAGTCTTTTATTTTAGGTGTTATCGGAAAACAACCAAACCAGATTTGCTCACTTGGCTGCCATTTGTATGAAACCATTTGGCATGGGAATGTACCAACCATTCCAATGCCTTCTAGTTTGACCGTCATAGTCCTTGAAAAAATAGCTGTACAATGATCTCCCTTTACTATTGACCCCAACACAGCAAAGGTACACCCATGCCATGTAACATTTTCCATTAATTTTTTTGTCCTATCCTCTGAAAGGTAAACAAAAAGTTATCTGAAAGCCAGCCTGTACTACTTCAATCATTTGTGACAGAGTATGGGAAAACCCGGCTAAAGTCGCTGAGACATTCTTAGCAACGCACAAAAACAGGTAGCTCAGTTATACTTGATTCTGTGTATTTTGTCAACTTTAAAAAATTATAGAAAAAAGACTATGCCAGATAGATCAATTCTGTTTTTTGCTTTTCAGTCTGTAGAATTTAAACTTTCAGATTATATAAAAACGTCGTGATAATTTCAGACTTTAGCCTGGTTTTCCTATACTCTGTCACATTTAGTAAACTGGCATTAGCCTTACTGTAGTGGATTCCTGTGTTACAGGCCTATACATGGCCTCTGTTACTACTTCAATCATAGTAAACTGGCATTAGCCTTACTGTAGTGGATTCCTGTGTTACAGGCCTATACATGGCCTCTGTTACTACTTCAATCATTTAGTAAACTGGCATTAGCCTTACTGTAGTGGATTCCTGTGTTACAGGCCTATACATGGCCTCTGTTACTACTTCAATCATAGTAAACTGGCATTAGCCTTACTGTAGTGGATTCCTGTGTTACAGGCCTATACATGGCCTCTGTTACTACTTCAATCATAGTAAACTGGCATTAGCCTTTAAACTGTAGTGGGTTCCTGTGTCTCTACACGGCACCCTGTTACTACTTCAATCATAGTAAACACGTATTAGTGTAGTTGTATGCTGCATTCCTGCATGTTGCAGGCCTCTACATGGCACAATGTTACTACTTCAATCATAGTAAACACGTATTAGTGTAGTTGTATGCTGCATTCCTGTATGTTGCAGGCCTCTACACGGCACCCTGTTACTACTTCAATCATAGTAAACACGTATTAGCCTAGTTGTATGCTGCATTCCTGTATGTTGCAGTCCTCTACACGGCACTATGTTACTACTTCAATCATAGTAAACACGTATTAGTGTAGTTGTATGCTGCATTCCTGTATGTTGCAGGCCTCTACACGGCACCCTGTTACTACTTCAATCATAGTAAACACGTATTAGTGTAGTTGTATGCTGCATTCCTGTATGTTGCAGGCCTCTACACGGCACCCTGTTACTACTTCAATCATAGTAAACACGTATTAGCCTAGTTGTATGCTGCATTCCTGTATGTTGCAGTCCTCTACACGGCACATGTTACTACTTCAATCATAGTAAACACGTATTAGTGTAGTTGTATGCTGCATTCCTGTATGTTGCACTACACGGCATGGAAAAAAAACTTACTACTTCAATCATAGTAAACACGTATTAGTGTAGTTGTATGCTGCATTCCTGTATGTTGCAGTCCTCTACACGGCACCCTGTTACTACTTCAATCATAGTAAACACGTATTAGTGTAGTTGTATGCTGCATTCCTGTATGTTGCAGGCCTCTACACGGCACAATGTTACTACTTCAATCATAGTAAACACGTATTAGTGTAGTTGTATGCTGCATTCCTGTATGTTGCAGGCCTCTACACAATGCATAGTAAACACGTATTACTGTGTAGTTGTATGCTGCATTCCTGTATGTTGCAGGCCTCTACTGTATGTTGCAGGCCTCTACACGGCACAATGTTACTACTTCAATCATAGTAAACACGTATTAGTGTAGTTGTATGCTGCATTCCTGTATGTTGCAGGCCTCTACACGGCACCCTGTTACTACTTCAATCATAGTAAACACGTATTAGTGTAGTTGTATGCTGCATTCCTGTATGTTGCAGGCCTCTACACGGCACAATGTTACTACTTCAATCATAGTAAACACGTATTAGTGTAGTTGTATGCTGCATTCCTGTATGTTGCAGGCCTCTACACGGCACAATGTTACTACTTCAATCATAGTAAACACGTATTAGTGTAGTTGTATGCTGCATTCCTGTATGTTGCAGGCCTCTACACGGCACCCTGTTACTACTACCCGAATCGTGCCGGGGCCTTTGTGGTGGCTGTGGACCTTAAGTCGGGGGACAAACCCTCAGAGCACTGGATAAAGAGAGGCACCGCTCTGCTCATGAGTCTGGATAACTGATTTGGCTGTTTTTTTAACTTTGTACAGCATTCTACAGGTTTATAAATCTATTTCTATTTGTTTGTTGAAGGTTGTTTGCTCTCCTGTTTGAGTTTTGTTGGATGATGGAAGAATCTCTTAACATGGAAAAATTAAAACGTACACCCGCTGACACACACACACACACCAACATATTTTTCAGTGTTTTATCTATTAGTGCGTTATTGTATATTGCTGATATTTGTTTGTTTATTCAGTTGGACAAGTGAAGAATCTATAGCATAGAAGGGATACCACTCACATGTGCATGCACACACACACACACACACACACACACACACACACAGAGTTGATATTTTTGATCAGTTGGATTTTGAATACTTGGTCAGATTTAGTATTCCTGCTGTTGAAGGATATTGTTTGTTGTTTGGCAATATTGTTGCAATTTGTGGTTTGAAGGCTTTCTTACAGCTTACATTCGTGGTATTGTTGGATTGTTGTTGTTTGGCAATATTGTTGCAATTTGTGGTTTGAAGGCTTTCTTACAGCTTACATTCGTAATATTGTTGGATTGTTGTTTGGCAATATTGTTGCAATTTGTGGTTTGAAGGCTTTCTTACAGCTACATTCGTAATATTGGTGGATTGTTTGTTGTTTGGCAATATTGTTGCAATTTGTGGTTTGAAGGCTTTCTTACATTCGTAATATTGTTGGATTGTTTGTTGTTTGGCAATATTGTTGCAATTTGTAGTTTGAAGGCTTTCTTACAGCTTACATTCGTAATATTGGTGGATTGTTTGTTGTTTGGCAATATTGTTGCAATTTGTGGTTTGAAGGCTTTCTTACAGCTTACATTCGTAATATTGTTGGATTGTTGTTGTTTGGCAATATTTTACAGATATTCTTGAGTCAAAATATTTTATTTATACACAAAAATGGCAGTATTTTACAGATATTAAGTCACAATATTCGATTTATGCACAATGAAACCTAACAATACTGGCTGACACGAGATGTGATATTCTCTGACGTATCTTCATAATTATGGTGCTAAACTCTGTGTTCGCTTTCTTATTGAACACTTCTTTTCTTGCATACTGTGATATTCTGCTGACCAAGTATTATTGTAAACGGAGACACTGCTGATTTGAATGAATGTCTTTATTTTTGAGTGAATGCATCTGATTTATATGCAATGAAACCGTACAATACTGGCCAATTTGTGATGTGATATTCTGTGAATTATTGGCATATTGTCGGTGAAAATCAGAAACCTCGTAACTCGATTTTTAAATTTTTTTTAGTTAGATACATAGTCAGCTCTCTCATTTTTACCGCCACATTCCACCAAAAGCTTGTATATCTAACGACTTTCTATCTGGGGTAAATGAGGTTGTGTAAATTGAAGAAAAACTCGTAAGTCCCAAACTCAGATCTACTTAAGGACAAAAACCTCGTATGTTCGTTCTTTTCAAGTATTAAAAAAAAGAAGTAATTTTAACAAAATACAGGACTGAACTCGCAATGTCTTGAACAACATATTCATCATAGTTAATAACTTGTGGTAAACACGGTTAATTAAAAAAAAATTTAAACAAAAATTCTCAAAACTAGTGGAACCTCCCTTATAAGACTCCCTCCCACATAAGATCTACTTCTCTGAGACATTGCCCTTCTTTGTAAGTATTAAATTGCCTCCCTTATAAGACCCCTCCCTTATAAGACCTCATTTTGGATTATTTGTGAAGGTCTTATAAGGGAGGTTCGACTGTACCAAAATTGAGTTACAAACTTTCACCGACGATATGATGGTGCTGAATTCTTTGTTCCCTTTTTCTTGAACACTTTGATATTTTGCAGACCCAGTATTATGGCCAACTGCGACACAGCTGACATATCTTTGATTACCTGGTATGCAACATGTACAGTAGTCCTTGATTGATAAGTGTATAACATGCATTAACTGGTTGTGCAGCATTTAAAACTGTCGGTGCAGCATGTAGTGGGGTTCTTTGTCACTACAGCCCATGTGATTGAATTATCTTGTAATCTTTTGCTGTTGCTATTGTTATACTAATTTTAGACATATCAATGTCCAGCGAGAATTGTACACACAAAAAACGAAGTGCCATTTTGTTACTCTTTCAGAAAGAAAATCTATTCAAGCTAGTCGTCAATTGTTTGTTTAAATTTTGATTCATAGTTGCGTAATTCCATTCAAAGAATATGTTAGAAAGTTATATTTTTTAAGGTTTTGATTTTTTGTTAAAGAAATGCATGACAAATAGAAAAAATGCCTAAATATATGTTAAGAGTATCATATAGTAGAACTACCAGAAGTAGTTTAATTGAGAGATGGTGATTAGTTTTAGAAATCAAACGTTTGAAAGTTATTTGCTTCTTGAACTTGAAGCTTCATTATTCATTTTAAAAACCTGCCAGTTTATCTTTGTGCATGTTGAATTACAACTTTTGTTGAAATAAACAGTTTGAAAGTTTCTGCACTGCAATGTATTTTATATTTTAAAATCATATCTGTTTTACACAAACACAGCACTGATTTGGAAAACATCAAATGCATAGGTGTCAACCCAATTTTCCTTTTTTCAAAACTTCCCTTATTGAAAAATAATTTCCCCCTTATTTCAAGCCTGAAAACCGTATAAATTTCAGAAGCGGCAAAACCATGAAAACGTTGCCATGAATACATTATATTCAGACATCATTTTCATGCAGTTTTGTTATATATATTGAAAAATGGGCAGGGGAGCATACCTTCCTTTCTCAAAGGACAGGTTTTCCCATTCTTTCAAGTGTCTCCCACTCCCAACTCGTGCCTTTTTGGCCACAGGGGGGTTCGTAGAACTGGAAGAATTAGCGTCTGCCATTTTCGATTCAAACAACGCTCACACGGAAGTTCTGAAGAAACTATGCATGCGCAGATTACCAGAACAAATCGAACAAATCGCTCTCTACGCATGACCGATCATCTAGCCTACTGCTTTCGTTTTCCTGTTCGTCTGCTTGGCGTCTGCGTTTTGTCGTCTGCTATCACAAATCACTTCACGGTTTGTCTCTGATTTCTGATCTGCCCGTATAAATCAGTTTTACCCGTATTAAAACTGTTATACGGCCGTACAGACCCAAAATCATGGTTTTCCCGTACAGCAATACGGGAAAACCGTATAGGTTGACACCTATGCAAATGTATGCATAATCATTTGATATATGAAGGCGCTGTGAATTAACATTCAGGATTATCCTTTAATTTGTCTTTACAAACTTTCAGCAAATATTAAAACATAAATCATTTACCTTATTGAAACTCTTGTCTTCATAAACTAAAGGCGAGTCTCGACGCTTCTTCACAAAAGTAATTTAAATTTTCTATGGGTGTTAGTGTACGTCTGCATTCTAACTAATTCAAACAAATTGCTTTGATGTATATAACGGAATAATGTTAGAAGAGAAAATAATTATATTATTTAATCATAACAATTGAATACTACTAATAATTATTATAATAATAGCACAACAAATTACAACCACAAAAAATCAAGTGATCCATTTCTATGTTAATCAAAATTGAACACATTTTAATGGTGAATATGCTGATGACAACTTCATTTTTTCTTTTTATGCAATAGCATAAAACTAAAACACAGAAAAGAACTGTTAGAAATTTTGTCCATAACTTGCCATGCCGTAGTTTCATGACAATTCCAAAGCAGATCCATTTTTGATAAAGCACCTCCCCCCACCCCCACCCTTTAATGACAATGAACATGATAATCCCTGAGATAACTCTTCACAGTGTAAAGAACATTCAACAATCAGATGCCAGACATCAACAAACCTTGAAAAACCCACCCACCTTAACTTTGATTTGAGATTCCCTTCTCCCCGTGGGAATACGGGGGGGGTGGGTGTCTTTTGTAAAAAATAGTTCCCCCACCTTCTGGAAGTTCTGTGCTTGTAACTTCCTCTAATCTGCCACTCTCTTTGACAGTACATCACACTTGACTCCCACCAAATGCAAAGACATCCATTGCTACGTGGCCTGCTGTGTGTTTGTCTATTTTCAGAGCTTATGTCAATGATTTTTTTCCATTAATGCAATGCATGTGCATTCGGAAAATTAGTGACCCCCCCCCCCCCCTCTTGTCGGTTGAGACGCAACGGACAACCAAGAACGTCAAAAAATACATGGCGCTAGAAGAGTTAAAAATATGTGTTGATTATTTCCCAGTCTCAGTCATTTGAAGGAGAGAACGTATATCTCGGAACATCTTCCTTTTATCTCCTGATTTTTTCTGCTAACAAATCAACATTCATCCATGATTTCCAATACACGATTTTCGGAAAAAAATAGGGGAGAGCACTTCGTGAATATTAGTTGATTACCTCGACTTACTCGGTCAAAACCATAGCAACAATGGCGGCATGGCATCGAAGCTTGAAACCGCAGGATGCCAGTCAGCGACTTGCAAGCATTTTTGTTAGAAAAATAAGGGGTGGCCAGTATCCACAATCTGATAGAACTTGCAAACTGTGACGTAAAAATATAAATGACAAATTTTAGAATGATGCACTGCGTTCTACATGCTGTGTGTCTCCTCAAACACACGAAGCGAGGGCTGGGGATTTACCTGATGGTAGAGTAACTTCCCCTGTTTGACCGATTGAATTAACGAGATCACTCTCACACACCATGAAATTACTCCCCTTAATTATTTACGAACAATTCCTATTACACACACAGTGTCGTGTCTCCCTCGACTATATTGAAAGCCTTTTCCCCCCAAATACACAGCTTCTGTGTGTAGACTAGTTCTTGACGTTCACTCTACATTAGGATGCAACAACACCTGATTACTGTTCCTGAGCAACAGAACAACTTGCTAACAAACATGCAAGCTATAATGCCAGCAGTTATTTCATGCGCAATGCAAAACATGAGTAACATTTGGACAAATTATGTCCTTTTTTTTTTATATCTCAGAAACACTCAACACACACATCCTTCGAGGAGTAATGCTGGAAAAAAAGTAGACATATAAAAAATAAATGACAAGACAACTGATACTAAGACCAGTTACCACACCAGATAACAATATTTTACTCCTCTTTGTGTACTCATTCATACTTCATAGGTCTGTAAATTCCTATAAACATTAAGCGCAACAGGTAGGTAAAGGTAAAGGTGTCCCATAGCCTATCGGCCGTAGGGTCAGTGAACTGTTTAGAGGTTCACTGTGTCGACGGCACGGCATCATGGAAGGCAGAGCCCATCCCTCTCCTTCCGCCGCCATTTAACCTTCCCTGAACGAATTGGGTACCCATTCACTGCTGGGTGGACAGAGAGGGTTTTCAGGCCAGAAAAATCCGACTCTAAGCTGGACTCGAACCTGTGACCTTCCGCACCGCAGCCCAGCGCTCTAACCACTTGACCACAGGTCCCTCCAAGAAGGTCAAACATTTTCCTGTCATACAGAGAGCTTGAGCAGTTGAGTATTCGAATCCTTTCAATGACTTTGAGGGGGAAAAAATGACAAAAGCAGAGCAGCTGGAGTCATGATCTGCATGTGGCCCAGTCCCCTTAACCTGCAAAGAGTTGAAATGCTTGATTGAAGTTGTCTTCTTTCAAGGGCCTCTCTTGAAGAGCTCTTAAAAAAAGTATACTATAGCTTGTTATCCTTAGCTCTTCTAGCACCATGGGCGATTACATTCGCCCAGTACATCAACACTCCCACCAAATGCAAAGACATTCACTGCCAAGTACCCTGCCATGTGTTTGTCTATGCTTAGAGCTTATGTCAGTGATTTTTCTGTTAAAGCAACGCATGCGCACTTGGGAAAAACCAACCCAGTTACCCCCCTCTTGTCGGTTGAGATGCAACTGACAACCACGAAAGTAAAACAATACATGGCGCCAGAAGAGTTAATACCACACTGGTCATCTTCAAAACATCAATGCAGCCTTCAAGTGGCCAGTGAAGAGCCTTTAAAAAAACCCACCCCAACCTGTTCCATTTTAACAAGTGTTTTTCTACAAAACGTTTTTGGCGCACAATTTGCATGCAACTTTCCAAATAAAGATTCAGACTCTAAAAGTCTTACACATGCTCACCAAGACAATAGGCATTTGAGACTATCCTCCTTTCACAGAAAAGAACAAAGTCCATTTGCAATGTACAAAAAGACGATGCTGAAAAACAATTGTCATCCATGGTCTACTAGTTGCGATATTTCCTGATGTCGAACTTGCGCTTGCATTCCTCGTTGATGCTGAAAAACCAGTTGTCATCCATGGTCTACTAGTTGCGATATTTCCTGACGAAGGCGGGCACATCGAACTTGCGCTTGCGTCCCTCGTTGATGCTGAAAACCAGTTGTCATCCATGGTCTGCTAGCTGCGATATTTCCTGACGTCGAACTTGCGCTTGCATTCCTCGTTGATGCTTAAAACCAGTTGTCATCCATGGTCTGCTAGTTGCGATATTTCCTGACGTCGAACTTGCGCTTGCGTCCCTCGTTGATGATGAAAACCAGTTGTCATCCATGGTCTACTAGCTGCAATATTTTTTGATGTTGAACTTGCGCTTGCGTTCCTCGTTGATGCTAAAAAAACAGTTGTCATCCATGGTCTACTAGCTGCGATATTTCCTGACGTCGAACTTGCGCTTGCGTTCCTCGTTGATGCTGAAAAACCAGTTGTCATCCATGGTCTACTAGTTGCGATATTTCCTGATGTTGAACTTGCGCTTGCGTCCCTCGTTGATGCTGAAAACCAGTTGTCATCCATGGTCTACTAGTTGCGATATTTCCTGATGTTGAACTTGCGCTTGCGTTCCTCGTTGATGCTGAAAAACCAGTTGTCATCCATGGTCTACTAGTTGCGATATTTCCTGATGTTGAACTTGCGCTTGCGTCCCTCGTTAATGCTGAAAACCAGTTGTCATCCATGGTCTACTAGTTGCGATATTTGCTGACGAAGGCGGGCACGTCGAACTTGCGCTTGCATCCCTCGTAGTTCATGTAGCGGATCTTGCCAAAGACGGGCCTCTCCCCCCAGCCCTGGTCATGGGTGCCACACACAGACCACATGCAACCTGGGAAAATGATCACAAATCCATGTTATCATCAAAATTACGATCATTACTTGAGAAAATGATGAACGTGTCATTAACTCCTTGCCTGCCATAAACGTATCACGTACTGACTTGACGACATCACTGATGATGTCATCAGATGAAGAGGAATAACTGATATTCTGGTTTTTGCTCTTGCACAGTCAAGAGAGTTGTATCCCCAGACCATTTTGCTGGATTGGCTCTAACAGTTGTCTTTTTCGTGTCATGATTTATACGATTTAAAAAAAAAAATTCTCTGGCAGTCAAAATATGAAGACTCGTTTCAAGAAAATCATTTGTGTATGTTTTTGTTTCACATTTCTTTTCAATTCTTGCCTAAAACTTTTTAAGTTTCACCGTTGGCTGTAATGGATTCTGTAAAAGCCAAGGGTGTGTATAACTCAGCGTTTTTGCTTTGTTTTGTTTTCTACAATGTCATTTCATCTTAACGGATAATAACTTAAGGTGCCAGAAGTGTGCAAGGTTTATTGTAACATTCCAACTCATATTCCTTGATAATAATTCACACAAAAATCCATTTAAAATCAAGTTATGAACAAAAACAATGAAACAGCACCTTGACAGAATAGTAACAGTTAAGGACCTAGGCCTGGAAATAACAACACTACCCTTCCTTCCCCATCCAAACTGAAGACCTCAATATGTTAGAGCTTCATGCACATCCATTTTTTTAATTTTAATTGTTATCATTGCCTAAATGTACATTTCTGTAACCTTAAAGGTGATGACCAATTTTTTTTACTGCATTGAAAACTTTTCAAACATGATAATTTATGGCATAGAAACCTTGGTTTTATTGGCCATTGCAACAACCATGTTTTGCTAGAGTGAATGCCCTTGGTAGATGCTTGAGTACTGACCAAACACGGGATTAACTCACCAATAACCCCATTTGAGGTCACTAAATGGCTGCCTTTCGGAAGAGTGAATTCCCTTTTCAGTACTGACCAACAAGGGATTCACTCTCACTGTCAAGGGCGTTAATAACCCTAGTTGCAGTGGCCTATATCTGATTGAATCTCCCAAACATGGAGGTCAAATATGACGGTCTTACCGACATATCCATTGGGGTCTCTGCCATCCAGGTTGTACCGATCGTTGAGGTAGATGGCCTCCTTCAAAGCCTCCTCCGGGGAGGAGGTCCACTCCAGGATCTTCTTGGCCCAGTACATCCTCAGGAACCCATGCATCTTGCCCTCACGCACCATCTGGCGCTGAACACACAGTCCACGTAACACTGGATTTTAAGTTCCACTAGCAAGTGCTTGATAAGCAGTCTATTTCAGCACTCACCCCACCAGTGATACTTCAAGAGCTATAGCATTTTACGGACTACAAGGCGCACCCTATTATAATGCGCACCCCGCAAATTTAACTAATTCAAGTCGTTCCGGACATATATGTCCGGAATTAATAGATAGCTGTCAATTTGATGCATTTGCTTCAAGGGAAGTAAATCTGTGCACACCATACCTTGGTCACTTCTAAACACGCTTCGCTCCCTTAGACCACAATTTTGCCTTTGCTTTTGTAGTGGTTTGTTGTGGGGGAACCAATCGGTGTTTTTCTATATAAAGTCTATATACAAAAAAGTCTGATCTACCACTTCCCCATGTCTAAACCTGAAGCAACAACCCATAATCTTCTTTCATTTCTCCTTTTGTTTAGGTATGTTTTGTTTGTGTGTATGGCTGGAGTGATTTGTGAGTTTTTTTAATAATTCAAAATCGTTGCGATGCAAATGAGTTAACACACAATTCAGATTTTGTTCTTCCATTTTCTTACTATATTGTTAGTCATATTGTAAGGCACAGGGGTGTTAGTGTGAGGAAAAAAATATCGCCTTATAGTCCGAAAAATACGGTAATCCAAGAACTAGTTTCTCACTAGCACTCTGTTTTCAGCATTGACCACCAGCATAACACATTTCAAAGTTTCCATCCCTTCAAAGTTTTGGTAAAGTTTATGTAAGCTTTTTCCATAACCCTAACCACAACTAGCAGTGAACAGTACTTATCTATGAGAAAGAAAAGAAAGTGGGATGAATGTTTGAACTTCGCTATAAACAGTTCTTGAGCCTCAGAAATGTGAGGAAAAATCCCTGCAAATTAAAGCACAGAATCTATAAAGGATTTGTGAAGTGTCTGTAACCTCTCTATTCCTTTCTGCTATTTCATCCTGAAGTACTTAAGGAAAACTAGAAAACAACAAGTGCAGACCTCTGCAAAAACATATGTTTCTTCACATTGGCGTACATCTTAAATATGTTATATCTGTATCTTGATTAAAAAACCAACAGAAATGGGCAAAAGGACTTAGTTTGCTGTTTTTCTTTACACTACAAAAATCTTTACTTCTGTCTACCATTGGGATATAAATATTCCAATTTTCGGGTTACGTTTCTAAAACATTAGGAACACAAGAACTTTTATGGAATAACAAAAGTCATCATTACTGTTTGGATGCAATGAGTTGTTAGATTCAGAACACGCACACCAAATGACTTAAGAAAAACACAAAGGGGAGCGTACCTGGGCAGCATTCCACAAGTCATCGTGAGTTTTGGCCCCTTCCAACTGCTGCCGACTGTAGAGGTAGGGCCGCTTATCTCCCTTGTGAGCTTCTAGAGTGTCCTGCGCCCACGCGTACGCCCCTGACCACAGAGTATGAACACACAGCATGATTACCTGAGCGAACAAATTGATTATATACAGTGGAACCTCCCTATTCAAACCTTCCCTATTAAGACTCGCTCTAAGATGTGAACCAGATTTTTTAACTGATCCCCCCCCCCTCTTTATATTCAGACTAAGGAGTTTGCACCTCCCTATAAGACCGCTCCCTAATAAGACCTTTTTTTGCTGATTTTTCAGTCTCCTTCCTCTCACTCACACACATCTAATGACCTGTCTGTCTCTCTTTGTAAAACTACAGCCGTCTTACTTTCCCTTTCTCGCTCATCCCTCGAGTCTCTACGAAGCATTTTCTTTCTGACGGATTTCCTTTCAAGGAGTCGATAATAAAGGCACTCTGAACTCCTTTGTAACCCTGGCATGTAATCATGAGTGCATCTTAGCCAGTCAACACGGGTAGTAGTATGTAAATTAGACTAAACTCCCCAAATGATTGGCTGCTTAGCCTAATTTACATACTACTTACTACCCTTGTTGACTGTCTAAGACGCACTCATGATTTCACACCCCTGTCAGGTAACTGTTGAAACTGGGTTACAAACTGGATAAACATCTTCATGGTTTTTTTTTTAACTTTGCTTATTCAGTTATTGATCCTTTCAGCAATGTGATAACTGAGAAAGAGAGATGGGTATACAGATGGAAAGACCCACAAGAAAGAAAAGAATTTTTTTTTAAACAAATCAAGCAGAAAAAGATACAATTTCTGCTTAATTCAGAACAGCTGCAAATTTATTCTAATAGACCATATCAAATATATCATACCCCCACAGGAGCTTTTAGCAAGAGTGGTAAAGTCCAGAATGCGGCAATTTTCACAGCCAAAAATGTTTGATGAAACAGGGTTTTTTCCCCAGGTTTTTATGGGGAAAATGCTTAACAAAACCTACTACTGGTTTAGCAATCTTTGTTGAACATCAAAATGTTGATGCCTGTATGACTTCATAATACAGTACCATGGGTGTAACTCCCTAAATGAAAAAAACCCTGAAAGGCAGGGGTCCAAGGACCCATGGCCCTGGCAGGGTACAGTGGCAGAGCCCCGTTGGACGATTCAGGGGTGGAACTTACGAGAGAGAGATAACGAGACAGACAGTTAAAATGATAGACAGAGACAGTTTGAGTCTGATAAGCCTTGTAAAATGATTACATTGCCTTTGTAAACTTCCAAGACAGAACCAAGTTCAAAATGCCCCAAATCGCTTGTGGTCGTTTTTTGTTTTTTTAATTCATTTTAAAAAAACCTGAAATTCAGTTTCTGGTAAAATTAAAAATACTGAAATCAGTGTAAAACTGAAAGAGTAGCACCCATGCTGTACTCGGAATGAGTTGTGAAACGTGGTGATTCAGCTGCAGCACATTTACCTGCAGGTTCTACACCCGTCCTTTCATGTGGATTAACATAGTGCCAGTGACTGGTAATGCCCACCTATACATCTCTGCTGCATACCTTTAATGGAGTCGTAATGGTCCGGGTTGTAGAAGCAGAAGTTGTCAGCAAGCTCCCTTCTGACCACCGCCTCCTCTATGAAGGCCTCCACCCCTTCCTTGGACTTTGACCGGTAGAGCTTGACCGTTAAAATGCACCGTTGGACCGAGATCTGACCTGAACATAAAGTGTAATAAAGTGGCTTATTAACCCCTTCACTGACCCATCTGTCCTTTAACTCATTCAAGTCGTTCCGGCCATATATGTCCGGAATTATTATAGAAAGCTGTCAATTTAGTGTATTTGCTTCAAGGGAAGTAAATCTGTGTGCACACCATAGCTTGGTCACTTCTAAACTCGCTTCACTCCCTTAGACCACAATTTTGCCTCTGACTTTGCTTTTGTAGTGGTTTGTTGTGGGAAAACCAATCGGTGTAGAGTTTTTCTAGATAAAGTCTATGCATAAAAAACAATTTTTAAAACAAAAAATCCCCAAACTAGCCCAAACAAACCCTTATCCCCACCTCCACCAAACATTCATCAATCACCTCCCCCTCCCCCGTACCAAAGTGTATCCATGGGGACAGGTTGCTGAGGGCCTGTTTGTTGGGGTTGTTGCGGTCAGCGGAGAAACACTTCAGTCTGTGGTGGACGAACGACTCCAGCGTCCCGAGGCCTCCGCTGGTGCCGGGCGTGGCCCAGTCCACCTCTGGGACTGAGCGGTCCACCTCCAGAAAGTTGTGGGCCTTGGCCCAGTCCACTGCCTGTCACAGCCAGCACAGCAGTCCTTAGGGCTCCACCTCTGCTCAACTGGTTTACAGGCTCTAAGTTAATCCCAGTGGCAACGAAAAAGTTGTCATTTGGTCAAAATGTACACACACACCCCCTTCCCTTCCTCATCAGTCACACAAAAATCGCATGCAAAAAACCCCAAAAACCTGGGTGACACGCCTCTGGCTGCGACGCGCTCTCCAGGTGGGAGCAACCCGAATTCCACAGAGAAGCCTCTGTGACAATAAAGTATATAATACCTAAAGCGTTGGCCTCATAAAATAACAAACATGGGTTAGTTTCGTTGCCGCGGCAGTAAGGTTTTATGCCCCCTCTCCAATAGATGTTATAGATGAGCGCTAAATCTTTCGGGTGAGGTAACCAAAAACCATGTTGTGCACGTTAAAGAACCCAGCGGCAACAAAGGAGTTGTCAATTGGTCAAAAGGTACCCCTTTCCCTTCAGTCACACACACACATGAAAAAAAGACAGCGCTGCATTTGTTGTGACGCGCTCTCCACATGGGAGCAGCCTGAATTTCTCTGTGACAAGAAAGATAATACATTTCAGTACAATACAATTAACTGTTTTTTTCTTGCCTGCATTATTTTGTTCCCATCCCTTAACCGTAGTAAGTTAACGCTACTGCACTGTTGATGTAAGACAGATAGGCCGTCTGAAGGAAATGTGGGCATGGTTGGGGTTGGGTGTGCGGGGTGAAAGCTGAGGGGGGACGGTGAATAGGCTGGCTGGGATGAAGGATAGGCCTTGATTAGTTGATTTTCAGTTCACAGTTAAATTTTCATTGCATGACGACAAAACTCCAGAGTAAGTAATCTACCGTATTTTACGGACTATAAGGCACATCTGATTATAAGGCGCACCCCCCAAATTTAACACAAAATTCATATTTAGTTACTCTATTCTCTTACTATATTATTAGTCACATTTCTGGGGGAAAAGTATCGCCTTATAGTCTGTAAAATATGGTATCTACTATGTACTCATTTGAACTGAAGGGAAGTTATTTGAAAGTAAATTTAAAAGCAACTTCAGGTACTATATTGATTAAAGAGTACATGACCACGCACACATGAAAAAAAGCATGGAAACACAATGTGACACATGCACACAAACCTGTGCATGCAATAGGGCATTTACCACGAGTGTTGGTTCTCTATACTAGACTACTAATTTGCCCGCGCTCGTTTTGCCTGAGTTATGTTGACCTTTCTAATTCAACTCTGTAACTTCAACTCAATGAAATTCAAGGTCGCCAGCACGCAGCAAATGCCCTATTGTATGCATACTAATTATTATTACGAAAGAGCAAGATGCAAGAGACAGACAGAGAACGAAACGAGAAATGAAGAGAGAGAGAAAGACAGACAAAGTCACTAACAGACAGTAACACAGAAATGAAACGAGAAGTCGAAATAACCAAACAAATACGTTATCTGGAAAATGTAAAACCTTTTCGTACTTAAGATCTTACCTCAGGCATTTTGTTTGGTTTGTGAGGATGTTTGACAGCAGGGGGGAACTCAGTGAGGTAGGAGGCCAACACCTTGTGGATCTTGGTTCTGATGGTGCGCGCACTGTACTCCAGCTTGGGGGACGCCTCCCAGCACGGCACAATGTTGTGGGCATCCACCTGCAGCCATGGCCACAACAATATAATACAATACATGGGTGCTCCTGGGAATTAAAAAAAATCCTGCAAGGGGGCGGCCCCAGCGGAGTGCAGGAGCAGCGTGCGCGCGCGCTCACACACACACATTTACTGCTCTTTTTTTTACCCCTCTAGACTAGTACAAGTGCTATGTTCCTTTGAATAAAAAATAGCAAATGCTTATATAGGCCCTTTTTATTGTACAAGTTGTGTGTGTGTGTGTGTGTGTGTGTGTGTGTGTGTGTGTAAGAAAATCGTTGTTTCTCAAATTCTCATAATCCGGCGACACCGGCTCTAGGCAATTTAAAAATCCTGCAATTCAGGACATCCTGAAAGGAGCATCCATGTACAATACAATGCTCTACAAGGAGGCGCCGTGGCTCAAATTGTTAGTCGTTGGCTCGTAATCCAACAGGTTTGCGGGTGTGGAGGTTCGAACCCAGGAATAGGTTGCGCTGCACTAGGGGCGACACGCTAATACCAAAATACGAAGAAAAAAAAGTTACAACGCAATGCAGATATGTACTATGCTCAAACTGAATTACCATATTTTACAGACTAACTATAAGGCAATACTTTTTTTTCCAGACTGAGACCCATTCGCTTCATAATATGATGAACACAATAGTAAGAAGGTGCAATACCCAAATACACATTTTGTGTAACATTTGGGGGGTGGGCCTTATACCCCAAAATATGGTAGATTGGTACACCTGCTAGCATCCACCTATCCAGGCATGCATAACATTAGCTTGTATTAAAACACAAACAGAATTAGGAGCATTTTCACCAGATGACACTAGCACAGTATTAATTTTGACACACATATGTGCATTTCTGATGCTCAAGACTGTCATCTGCCGCACTGGATTTAAGACAAGTGCGTCAGTACACCTAGCAAATTTTAACCTGACGTTTCCAAAAATGCTGAGGAAATTTATAGAGACACCCGTTAAAATATGCAGTGGTGGGGGTTGTGGGCTGCATCATGGGGATTTGGGGGAAGCAGGGGAGAGGGGATGGGAGGAGAGGGGGGAGGGGGTTTCTATATTCGGCATTTGAATCCTTCCACTGAACTTAACTGCTTTCACCTGGCAGAACGGTACGTTGTCGGGTAAGGCTTCCTTGACATCCTGAACCCACTTAGTGGGCGTTCGCAGGGGAGAGAAGTCTGTCACCACTCCGCCAATGCCATGCTGTTTGACGAAAGGGGGCAGAACTCTGCTGGCCTCCCCCGTCAATAGGTGGAAACTGATGTCCAGGCGCCGGCACTCCTGGAAATTATATGTCACCATCGCCTTGGCTTAACCCTTTCGCTGCCAGCCATTTTTTAGCCAAAAAATACCATTAAACTTAACTGGGTAGAGAAAAAATATTATCTGCAAAATTGGGAATTCCTCTGATATATGTATAATACTAGATCTATCCTTACCTCAAAAAATTAAGAAAATAGGGTCTTTGGACAACAGGCCCTGATTTGATGCCTTCATGTGTTAAACCTTTGTGGTGCATAAATGCGAAATTGGCGGCGAAAGGGTTAAGGCTAAGTCAGACCAACTGACATAGGCTAGAACACCAAAGCTACATCAAAATGTTTATATGCTATGCATAGTTACACGGGGATTGTCTTTAGCCATGACAATCTCCCAGCATAACATCATCAATCTCTAACATCCCCCGAAGACGGAGTGTGGCTGCCCACGTGGTGGGCTAATTAAAAACGGTCACACATGTAATGTTCTCATCCGTAGCTGATCCACTTGTACCAGTGTTCAAGTGCTTCCGCTGTTGGGATGATCCCTGGAGTCTTTTAGCCAGGGTAAGCCAACAACAACATATGTCACCATTATGCTCTCGGACCAATAGGCACTGACCACATGACCCAAAAAAAGCAGAAGAAAATATCCCAACACCCATGTACAAAAATATTGATGACAATGATAATGATCATAGTTTCGATATACCATCCTGGGACGGTATTCATGTTGAGATAGCATGAGACTTAGCATGATGCTAACTTAGAAGCTCTTCCAATGTCCTATAGGATTTAATAGGACTTTGGGAAGAGCTTCTAAGTTAGCATCATGCTAAGTCTCATGCTATCTCGACATGAATACCGTCCCTGGTGAAAACAACACAAAAATAAACACTAAAAGAAAGCAAGTACCGACAAGCATGCGCGCGGGCACATGCACACACACAAGCATGTGAAGGAGCATACAAAAGTGCTTCAAATGTATGTACGGGTAGATAAAGCACACACAAACAAATTTGTTTACCATATGTTTCGGACCATAACGCAACCCCCTAAATTGTACACAAAATTCAGATTTTATCGTTTTATTTTCTTGGGAAAGGTAAAGATGTGCCACCCCCCCTACCTATCTCGGTTAATTGTATTTTTCCGTTATTGCCTTTCTTACCATACATAAAGCTGTATTTTAGGAACATTTTTAGCTAATAACCTTTTTGGAATACTAACCCTAACCCTAACCCTAGCCCTAAACCTCACCCTACCCCCCACCCTATAAGACGGAAAAACGCAAGGAACCACAACTGTGACAAATTGCGGTGTACTGCAGTACATAGTGGGGGGTAGGGTTAGGTTTAAGGCTAGGGTTAGGGTTAGGGTTAGTATTCCAAAAAGGTAATAAGCTAAAAATGTTCCTAAAATACAGCTTTATGTATGGTAAGAAAGGCAAAAACGGAAAAATACAATTAACCGAGAAATGCATGGGGGGTGGCACATCTTTACCTTTACCATTTTCTTACTATTTTATTAGTCATTATGACAAATATAAGGTGCAGGGGACTCTCAGTCTGGGGGGGAAAAGCATTGTCTTATACTATAACTTATAGTCCGGAAAATATGGTAAATAATTATCATTATGACTATGAATATGAGGAAGACAATGATGACAATGTCTTACCTTCTCTACCTCCGCCAGCCCCTTCAGCATGAAGCCAAACTGTCTGATGGTGGCCTCTAGGAACCGGGGCACCAGGCAGAACACCACATGAAGGGGCAGCTGCATCTTCAGGGCCAGCCTCTGGGCATAGAGCAAGGCCCAGTTGTCTGACATCATCATCATCATCACCATCTTCATCATCATCACGTGAAGGGGCAGCTGCATCTTCAGGGCCAGCCTCTGGGCATAGAGCAAGGCCCAGTTGTCTGAAAACGACACATCATCATCATCATCATCATCATCAGGCAGAATACCATGTGAAGGGGCAGCTGCATCTTCAGGGCCAGCCTCTGGGCATAGAGCAAGGCCCAGTTGTCTGAAAACGACATCATCATCATCATCATCTTCATCATCATCAGGCAGAACACCACGTGAAGGGGCAGCTGCATCTTCAGGGCCAGCCTCTGGGCATAGAGCAAGGCCCAGTTGTCTGAAAACATCATCATCATCATCATTACCATCATTACCATCATCATCACCATCGTCAGGCAGAACACCACGTGAAGGGGCAGCTGCATCTTCAGCCAGCCTCTGGGCATAGAGCAAGGCCCAGTTGTCTGAAAACATCATCATCATCATTACCATCACCATCACCATTACCATCATCATCACCATCATCAGGCAGAACACCACGTGAAGGGGCAGCTGCATCTTCAGAGCCAGCCTCTGGGCATAGAGCAAGGCCCAGTTGTCTGAAAATATTCCGGTACTGGCCATCACACAGCCGGTGCAATCAAACTTCGCTGTGCAGAAAATATCTGTACATAGATCTATGCGACCGTAATGCGTCATTGTATGTTGCCTTTTAAGACCAAGATACGTCACTTTTGTGATGTTGTCGTCATCATCAGACAAACAGAATGACAGAAAGACGTCAGAGGGGGTATACAGATAAGAAACCGGAGAGCAGACAGCGGGAAGCCCACAAGTGGGAACACAACCTTGCTATTTTCCAAAAGGGTATCTTCAAAAAGGGTACAAAATCTGAACCAGGAAATTACCGGCCTGTAACAGTGTAAGCCTCACGTGTATTATTTGCAAAATTTAAGAACAATTTATTAGAGACACAGTTGTAGCTCACATGACAAATTTTAACCTGTATTCAGAATGTCAACATGGCTTTAGGACAGGAAGATCTTGTATGACCCAGTTGACGGATGTCATGGACAATTTTACTAAATTTTTAGATGAAAAGGAAACTTTTGATGTGGTATATTCAGATTTTCGCAAGGCTTTTGACTCCGTCCCACACGAAGGATTGCTATTAAAGCTTCAGTCTTATGGTATAGATGGGAACATATTAAGATGGATAGGAAATTTTCTTACGGGTAGAACACAAAAGGTACGAATAAATGGTAAATATTCTTCTGAAGCAGCAGTGTTGAGTGGCATTCCACAAGGTAGCATCCTAGGCCCCATTCTGTTCACAATTTTCATTAATGATCTACCGGATCAAGTAGAAAGCATATGTAAAATGTTTGCGGACGATACCAAAATATACAATACTTCAAAAAATTCTAAAACAATTCAACATGACATTGACAGACTAATAAACTGGACAGAGAAATGGAATCTGTATTTTAATGATAGTAAATGTAAGGTAATGCATTTAGGAAAGAATAATCCAAGTTGCAATTATGAAATCTCACATGGTACCGACAAACATATTCTAAAAACTTGCAAAGAGGTAAAGGATCTTGGAGTCATCTTTGACTCTGGATTAACATTTGATAACCACATTAATACGGCTATTGGTAAAGGCAACAAAATGCTGGGCCTAATTATAAGAAGTTTTATTGGGTTAGATAATATAGTACTTTTAAAACTATATAAAAGTTTGGTCAGACCTCATCTAGAGTATGGAAATCAGGTTTGGAGTCCGTTTTTAAAAAGGCAATCGGCAGCATTAGAAAGGGTCCAAAGACGAGCAACAAAATTGATTAAAGGCGTTAGTCACCTTGATTACGAACACAGACTAAGAAAATTGAAATTACCATCTCTGAAATACAGAAGAATTCGTGAGGATCTGATAAATACATACAAAATTTTTCACAGTGATAACAATACTAATAAATCTTTGTTCCAGCTAACAACTGACTCAAGAACCCGTAACAGTGATTTAAAAATACTAACCCAGTATAGCCGAACTAATAGAAAAAATTTCTTTTCTAACAGAGTAACAAAGTTTTGGAATACTCTTCCTGCACATATTAAACGAGCACAGAATCTAATACAATTCAAAAACCTCCTTGGTGGATACACCAACATATTAAAACTACAATATGAGCATGACTAAAAGGCAGATTTGCCGAAAACAAAATACAAAAACCTCTCAGCTGTGCAAAAGTTCAAACAAAAATGACAGGACAGTGAAGAGGCCGCTAGGCCTAATGTCCTAACTACCTGACCTGACCTGACCTGATATTTACGTAAGCATGATGCAAAACTTTTATCGTGCATCTGCCTGACGTAGGTGTGTGACACAGGGTCTTTCCTTAAAAACCGTCATGTGCCGGTCTAACGGAACCTCTGATGACACATTACGATCGCATAGATTTATGTACAGATATTTTCTGCATAGTGAAGTTTGATTGCACCGGCTGTGTGATGGCCAGTACCGGAATATTTTCCTGTTGCCGGTACTGTCCACCAAAACTTTTGGTAGGCTAGCGGAACCTCTGAATTAAGACCTTTTTTTCTGAATTTTCAGTATTAATAGGGAGGTTCCACTGCAGTATTTTTTTTGAGAAAAGCAGAAAATGTTGTCCTAGTACATAACTATGTAGACCTGTATCTTCCTTAAAGGAGTATATATATTAATAAAAAATAAATTATTATGTACCCTTTTTTTTTGTATAGTACTACTTAAGAGAACTGGTCATCCAGCTAGTTACCTCCCTTTACCTTGCACTCTCTGGTCTCGCGACATCCAGTACACCACACCCCGACTGTCCTCCGGGAAATCCTCCGCATCTGACAACACCCGCACACGCTTCTTGTTGAACTTGAACTTCTCCACCGAAGAGCACACATCCGTCCGACACTTATGGATCTTGGCAATGAAGTCCCCTTCAGCGTCGCTACCAGACTCTGTCTTGGATTTTTTGGAAATGTCGGCCGCACTGGTCGGGTCAGCATCTGCGCTTTTTCTTTTCAAGTTTTTCTCCCCTGTTTGATTGGAATCGTCCCCCATTGTGGAGATGAAACCCGTCCTATGTCTAGAAACCAAAGCTGTTTGAAACAACAGCAAAGAGGAATTTGTAGATAAAGGTTGCACAGCTTTTACTTCAAACTCTGCTGTTTGGATAAATGGCAGTTTTGTTCCAGAAAAGGTCGAATTCTTTCTCTCTTGTGAAGCAAAACCCAAACAGTGATGGCTCACAGAACGCAATCCAGGTCTGGTAATGCTTGTTTTCAAATACCTGAAACAAAAAAAGGATGATGACAGATGTGCATCTGCATCTGCATCACTGATCAGGTACATTGGCAGACACCCTGGTATAAACGCCAACGGAAGACTTGGGGAGGGCATAAAATACATAAATAAATAAATAATTTAAATGACAAACTCCACAGACAATATATATATATATATATATTAAAAATAATAAAAAAGACAATGTCACGATGAATGTGCTTCTGCATTGGAGAATAAAATGTAAATGCAAAGACCTACATTTTTATATTGAAAACACTTAACAATTTTACCACTACAGAGTGCTTACAAGTTACTGGTGACGATGCATGTGCAACCATTACCATGACATGGTACACAAAAATCTGTCAAAAACAGAAAAGACTTGTTTTCTTATTTTCAGTACCATTATTTATTCAATTGCAATAATTTATCCGCTCTCTTTCTCGCACGTCGCAGTCACTACACGTTATTTTACTTGTTCAGCAAGTGTCCAACGATGGTTGCCTTTGCATTAATTAACTTGAAGCCTTGTTTCATTTGTAGACTTGTTTACATCATCAGCTAAAGTGCACGTTGTGTAAAACGCGCTCCTTGTGCAGACGACTAATTGGACAGCGCCTTCTCGCGTGAAAAACCGTGACATCCGGTTATGCAAAGAAGATAGATTGACAAGAATAATTTTGTCTGGGAGGAATTTATTATTGTTTTGAATTCTTAGTAGCATTGTTAAGTCAGACCGTCAGATAAATATGACCATCTACAAGCTTCAACCAGGAGAGAAGAAGGCAGAAAAAGAGCCTGAAGTGTTAACAGAACCATTGGTAAGTGTTTTCTTGACGTTTGTTTTTGTGCTACTGAAGAAGATGCAAGATGGCTGCCAAATGTACATCAACACACAGTTTCTGCTATGAATTAAAACTGACGTCTTGTAGAAAATTATTAGATTTTGCATTGCCCAACAATGTGTCAAATAGTCAGTTTGTTATTAGTCAGCCATTGTTAATGGTACTGTGTTTGTAATGTTATGTACCAATTACAAGATTGCTAAATTAAATGCAACAATGAGAAATGAAAAATATAGGTCACTCTCCCTCTCTCTGTGAGTCTCTCTCAGGTCAGTCTCTCTCTCTCCTTTTTCTTGTTCTAGTTCCTTTTCTTCCTGTCTGTCGCCCAGTATCGGCCTCCTTCATCAGGTTGAAGATTCTGCTGATGTATTGGGGGGAAAAAAGAAGGAAAAACTGGGGAACGTCGATTTACACAAAAGGACAACAACAAAAAAGAAGAAAAAACAACAACACAAAATTAAAAGACCCCAAAATGAACCCCCAAACTGGCAAAAGACCCCAAAAGGAACATTCTTCTTCTTCAGAGCTTCAGATTGTTTTCAAACTTCATGGGTCATAATATTATGACCCCTGATTACAGAAAATGATGGGCTAGTAATGTCTCACTGTAGTATAATCATAATAATAATGGGGATTTATATAGCGCTCTTTCTCACATGAGCTCAGTGCGCTTTACATTGATAACAAGAACATTAAACAAATAATTAATCATTGGAAAGTAAAATAAGCACTATGCTTACATGCAACGTTCTCACTTCCTGACACACACACACACACATACACACATGCGCGTGCGCACACACATGCATGTACGCACACACTCACACACAATTAATTATACAAGAGTAAAATAGTTACAATATGAACATTCTAAGAAGAAACAGACCACATTCACATTCTCAATCACGTTTGGATACAATACTGCAACTTGAAATAAAATCATGCTGCCATCGATATACCAATTACATCATGACTAATTATAATACTTTTTTAATAGACAAATTTTGCAAGAAAAAAATACTCCTACCTCAGTTACAAACATTTAAAGTTTACAAGACGTGGACATTCTACAGTACATATTACAAGATACGAATTATAAAATAATTGTAAATACGTTTTTTTTACAAAATGTCTGCAATAAAACGGACCCCCCCCCCCACACACACACACACCTCACACACAAAACACTAATCAATCATAATATGTCCGAAACAAGTGAGTTTTAAGGGCAGAGCGAAAGGTGGAGATAGTCAGATGAGCGGACATGTTGTGGGAGGGAATTCCATAAGTGAGGTGCTAAATAGTAGAAGGATCGTTCACCAAAAGATTTCATGTGGACCCGAGGAACCTTGAGTGTGCAGCAGTCAGAGGAAGAGCATAGGGAGCGAGCAGGTGTGTAGTATTACAGTAACATTTTATTGCAGACTTCATGGGTCAGATGACCCCTTGCTGCACAAAATGAGTTGTCAAATAACCTTCAATAGGGGTCAATGACACAGGCCCGCTGACAATCTGAAGCTCTGTAAATAAAACTTAGTAGTAGTTGTTCAACTTGTTACTGGTTGTAGTACTCGGTAGTAGTAGTCTTAGAGCTATGTGGGTCTCTCTCCTGAAAACTGGTCCAATATGTGACATAGAAGCCAAAAAATAAAATTGGGCAAATTGAACAGAAAATGCATGCATAGAGTAGCTTTATGAATCAACTTTCTTATGAAATGAAAACAAAATCAGTCAAGGCTATCGTTGCTGGGTTTTATGACTTTATTTATATGCGTCCAGAGCTGGTAGCGCTGACAACACGGTGTCCTTCATTACATAATTTCATCAACTTAAATAAACTTTATGATGCATTTATCTCTTTAGAATAACAGACTGTCTTGAAATAAAGAGTTATGAATGATTTCATTAAAAACATTTTTTTTAAAAAGTTTAATATTGGTGTTGGTTTATACCGTCTTTGGATCTTACCGTAATTGATTGTTTTATTTTTTGTTATATAATGTCGTGCCACTCAAAATGCCATTTATTTTATTTCAAATGTGTTAGAATAGTTTCATTATTATCTCTGATATTCCATTAATTTGACAATTAAAAAATAAGTGTTAAATTTAAAATAATAAATTTCTGGGTAGCGCTGACAACAGGACGCCATCTGGTAGCGCTGACAACATGGTGTCCTCCATTATATAATTTTACCCACTTAAATAGACTTTATGGTGCATTTATCACTTTAACATGGCAGACTTTCTTGAAATAAAGACTTACAAATGGTTTCATTTGCAAAATAATACAAAAGAAATGTGTTTAAATACTAGTGTTGGTTTGTGTCATCTATGCACATTACCATGGTTCATATCAAAATGTTGTTATATAATGTCTCACCACTCAAAATGACAATTTTTCATAGCGGATGTGTTAGAATAGTTTCATTACCACCAGGAATAACCCATAGATACGGTAATTTACAATATAAAGAGCTTAATAAAAATTCAAAAATTCTGGGTAGCGCTGACAACAGGGACGCCAACTGGTAGCGCTGACAACATGGTGTCCTACATTACATAATTTTACCTACTTAAACAGACTTTATGGTGCATTTATCACTTTTAACTTACAGATTACCTTGAAATGAAGACATGTTTTCAATGATAGAAAAAAAAGTAAAATATAAAGAGCTTAATAACAACAATAATTTCTGGGTAGCGCTGACAACAGGGACACCAACTGGTAGCGCTGACAACATGGTGTCCTCCATTATCATTACATGATTTTACCTACTTAAACAGACTTTACGGTGCATTTATCACTTTTAACTTACAGATTACTTTGAAATGAAGACTTTTATATGTATCCAATGATAGAAAAAAAAGAATAAGATTTAAATTTGAGAAAAACATTGTGGGCAACACAGACAACAACAAGGACGCCATTGTCATCCATCCACTAAAAGAAAATTGTATGAATTAAATTTCTTGTGAATTGAAAGATATGTCTGCTACAAGAATAAATGTGTATTGTATTGGCAAATTTGGCCTTATGGTTAAGAACTTAACTCTGCACAAGCTATTCTACACATAGAAGGCCCATTCAGTGGCCAGGTAGCGCTGACAACGGGCCTTTTAGGGGTGGACACCATACTGTTTTTGTGCTCTCTTGACCAATCAAAACATCCCACACATTTGAAACTTTGTATGAATAATGATCTTTAGTAGTTGTTTGAAAGTAGTAAACTTTTGACTTGGGCAGAAGAAGTCCCTAGGTGAAAATTTTAATTATGTAGGTAGCGCTGACAACACATTTTGTGGACACGACAATGACCAAAGATTTTTAAAAAATTGTAAAAAATTTATTTAACAATTATATTTACTGTTCATGCACATACATTGTCAACAATATGTTTTTTGATAACTAAATAAGAAAAAAATGTGTCTTAGAGATTGTTGAGGCAAAGAAAATCTGCATTATGTTTTATTATATTTGAGGACACCACATGTTGTCAGCGCTACCTGGTATTTAAAATGTTATTTTAAAACACACTTTTTGGTAAAATCCACAAAATTGTTACTATAAAGGAAGGACTACTACTCATCTTGAGTGTGCATGCATATGTGTGCAGAATCTTTTGTGGTTTCTGAAAAAATAGAAACCTTATGCAAGACTGTTGGGCATGTCACAAAACTAAGCACCCAAAATGCCCATTTTTCAAGACAAAATTGTTTATTAAACACATTTTGGTGCATGCACAGCTAAAATAAACATTTTATGTGATTCTTACAACTATTTAGAGCTGAAATACACAAATGAATGATATCTCATTGTTTGATTTGATTTTTTATTGTTTAATAAATAGGATAGGTCACAATGACCCAGTTTTCAGGAGAGTTACCCATGTGTGTGTATGTCACTGTGTCAGTGTGTGTCAAAGTCAAAAATACTGTATTATCACGTTGCGTGAAATTACAGTGGTCTCGTACAAGCACAATGCAACTAGCAAGGAAACACATTTGCATGCATTAAAAATGGAAACAAAACTAAGGAAAAATGGAGAACAAATCATGCTTTGCAACAAGTTGGACATAGTTAGGGTCGATACAAGCTACCGTTATCAAAACATTAAGAACTGCCTTTTCCCCACCATTTCTATCCTCGCATTCATTTATGCATCCCCTTCCCCTCTCCAATTCACCCCAAGCTTTCACATATTTTGGGTCCATTCCCGTTCCAAACATTTCATCCGCCTCTTTCTCTCTCTCTCTCTCTCTCTCTCTCTCTCTCTCTCTCTCTCTCTCTCTCTCTCTCTCTCTCTCTCTCTCTCTCTCTCTCTCTCTCTCTCTCACACACACACACACACACACACACACACACATGCATACACAGACATAGAGACATACGGACACACACAAACGCATGCACGTGCACACACACGCAAACACACACACACACACAAACACTACTGTACAGGTTTTTTAGCATGACCAGATAGGCCTCTAGTGCTAAGCTAATGTATAACTCCTCATTATGTGGTCTTATCAGAGATCTTGTTCAGAAGTTCGACTGACTTAGTGACAAAACTCGCTGAATTTCTAATTGTTCTACAACGTGCATGCATGCTTGCATTGTGTGTGTGTGTGTGTGTAAATATAAACATGCTTTGTAAGACTAAGCAAAATGAACTTTAAATAGGAGAGAGAGAGAGAGAGAGAGAGAGAGAGAGAGAGAGAGAGAGAGAAAGCAAACAAAGAAAAAATAAAAACTGTGGAAGAACAAGCTAGAGCTGCAAGAACAGCAGTACTTAAAAACAGCTTCTTTCCCAGAATTGTTTTCCCTCTGTGTGTGCTTGCTCCTTTTGGTTTTCTTGTGGGTTCCATTTGGGTCCTTTTGGGTAAATCAACGCACCGAAAAGCTGCAGTTGTATGCAGAGCTGGTGTAACGATCTGAGTTTACCCCCAATCTGAGTTTGTTTCGATGGCTTTTGTGCAAGTGCAAATCGATCATCTCACTTCTTCCGATCTCAGTTAGTGGTCAGTTCGAATTTTGACAGAGAGATATCAAAGATAGAGGCAGAAATGGAGATAGAGACAGACGGAGAGAAACACTTCAAAAAGTAAAAAGTAAGGTAGTAATCAGGATCTGACAGGGGTCGAGTTAACGCATGTTTTTTGCGTATTTGACGCGCTTTAAAAATCGCTGATGCATTTTTACGGCGCTTACGCGTTAGCACGTAAGCAAAACAAAGTCTGCTCAAAACTGTATCTGATTCTATATGCTGAATCAGACTTTATAAGTCCCACTGCCTGTATTGTAGGCTACTGAGCAGAGGTACTTTCTCAGTTATAGTGGCTCTGCTACTGACTACTGCACCAAACACACGCTTAGGCCTTGATCCCTTTTCTGGAACAGACCATAGAAAATCGCCACTGCTTTTAGGGAGGGATTCTCTCCTTTCTCTTTCACTAGATTCTGTTTAGTGACGTAGGCGCAGTACAGTGTGTAGCGGGAAACCTGAGGAAGTTTCTCAAGAGTGGGCGCTTCGAGCGCTGCTGAGCACAAGCGAAAATTCGGCGAAGTGTCAGAAACACATTTCTTCTTGTGGACTGGTGCATTAAGATTTAGTTGAAATAATTTTGTTTGATCAATCAGATAAGAGCCTGTGAAGTGTGATATCTTTCACCTTAGCTTTTGTAAAAATCGTTTCTTGCTCTTGGACACCGTTTGTCAAAAACGTTATGCAACATGCATGGCGCTCTCTTGTGAAATGTACCTGGCTTCAGCCTACCAGTGCATACACTGCCAGCTTGCTTGATTCAGTACACAAACGAGCAAGATCGTCATGGTGCAATTTTAAGGCAACACACTAAAAAGTCAATTCTAGCAAACTTTGCTTTGATTGAAAAGAACTCTCACTCAGCCTCTTAAGTTGTGAAAGGGGATCAAAATGTTAAAACTGTTGTCCGCTCAAAAGTCTGATCTACTGTACTCTTGATCTCCACTCGCTTTGACTGACACACAGTGACACATTGATGCGAAGTGAATGGTCATGATAAGGGTTATTGCGACTTCTGATGTTGTTACCAACTGTTTCTTGATACTGAATTGAATGTGTAACCAGATAGTCTACCGAACACTTCGATAGTTGATGGTCATGACTTTCGGTGGTATTTTCTCCTTTTTCATCAAGATCAAGACCGTGTTCTGAGTTGATTTCAGTTTTGGTAACGTTAAGGCTGCAGCATTAGACAAGCCACGGGTGGGTGGGTGTTTCAACTAAAAAAGTTGCGGCTAATATCCGTGAATTACGGTACTACTACTAGTCTTTGGCACACACACACGTATGTAAAACTAAAAGAAAGGGAGAGAGATGGACACAGACAAGACACTGAGACAGAGGGAAAATTAAATGTATAAATTAAGCTTACTCCATAACTAAGTTTACAGTCATGTAGTTGTGGATCTAGAAACAGAAAAGAAACAAAATTAAATGTATAAATTAAGCTTACTCCATAACTAAGTTTACAGTCATGTACTATGATGATGTAGTTGTGGATCTAGAAACAGAAACGAAACAAAGTTAAATGTATAAATTAAGCTTAGCCCATAACTAAGTTTACAGTCATGTAGTTGTGGATCTAGAAACAGAAACGAAACAAAGTTAAATGTATAAATTAAGCTTAGCCCATAACTAAGTTTACAGTCATGTAGTTGTGGATCTAGAAACAGAAAAGCTTAGAAACAAATGTAGTTGTGGATCTAGAAACAGAAACGAAACAAAGTTAAATGTATAAATTAAGCTTAGCCCATAACTAAGTTTACAGTCATGTAGTTGTGGATCTAGAAACAGAAACGAAACAAAGTTAAATGTATAAATTAAGCTTAGCCCATAACTAAGTTTACAGTCATGTAGTTGTGGATCTAGAAACAGAAAAGAAACAAAGTTAAATGTATAAATTAAGCTTAGCCCATAACTAAGTTTACAGTCATGTAGTTGTGGATCTAGAAACAGAAAAGAAACAAAATTAAATGTATAAATTAAGCTTAGCCCATAACTAAGTTTACAGTCATGTAGTTGTGGATCTAGAAACAGAAAAGAAACAAAATTAAATGTATAAATTAAGCTTAGCCCATAACTAAGTTTACAGTCATGTAGTTGTGGATCTAGAAAAAGAAAAGAAAAAGTTCAAAAACAAAGACCGTGCAAGTCTTTGTGCTTACAAAACTTTTTTAGGATGACTAAATGGCGTATAATGTTATGATGTATTTCACTATTTGTGACCTGATATGATGGAGAAAGAAAGAAATATGATTGAAGTGACGTTCTTTCTCTCTGTCTTCTGTCTGTCTGTCTCTCTCTATCTCTCTCTCCACTCATGCTTAATCATTGGCATGCGCCAAGCACGCGCATTGCAAAGTGTAAACATGCGTCAATTTGAAAAAAAATACATGTGTGAATCACTGTTACATAATCTGTTGATAAAAAAAAAAGCACCCTGTTTAACCCAGTAAGTTACTGTCATCTCCCCATAGATGTGGCTCAGTCAAAGCATTCTTTACCAGAATAATCAAAGCTGAGCTGTATCATGAATGTGTTTGGTTTCCTTGTGTTGTTTCTTATAGACAGGGGTGAGAGATGAGTCCGAGATGGAGGAGGCGGGGAGCGGGGTCCCCAAGTTGGTGCGTGTGACATACTTTCCGCGGCGTCACCGCACCTGGGTCAACCTGTGCCTGATTCTGACGGCCCTGCTGGTGCTGGGGACAGGGATTATAGCTGCCATCTTCCTTTACAGACACCTGTCCTCCAAGGTACGGCTCGGAACAGTCAGTTGTAACAGTGATGTACAGTGGATCGAAAAATGATCGGACAAACTGTCCTGAGACGAGATAAATCAATAGGACAATGTCCTGGCTCTTGCAGAAATCAGTAAGACAAAGCCAGTGCCAGTTTTAAAAATTTAATCAGATATTTGTCCCAACAGGGGAGAACACAATTCGACATTTTCAATTTTGATAGGTCATTGTCCTATGACCTGGGCCTCGGGACATCACTGTTGTATTATAAGCCTCACTGACCAGTTTAAGTGGACATTTTTATATAGTCATCAGCAAAGGCTGAGGATGACTGACCAGTTTAATTGCTTGGCTTTCCTTAACTTGCTCCAGGATGCTTGTTGAAAGGGTGCTTAATATTTGTGGAAACAACAGCTTATGTTGACAAGGAAATAAGCATGGATCATGCTTTTCTTGCTCAGATTTTAATTTAATGTTGAGAAATTCATGCAGTCTTTCTTCTGTTTAACTTGAAGTTTATTTTCCTGTGCCACGCAGTGTTTGCTTATTGTGTTAGGTGGTTTGGGGTAGCGTGTGTGTGTGTGTGATTTCTTGTCACATTTGGGACAGAAATGATGTACCAAAACTACAAATTTAATAAATTGTTGAAGATGTCCGGAATTTTTTTTTTTTTTTTTTAAATAGAACCTTCAGTGTGATAAAATTTAGAGCTCTGTGTACAGTGTAGATCATAGATGGAAAGAAGAAAAAAACCACCTGTTGAATACTGATGAAGTTTGCTTGGTTTCCTCAGGTGGTGCATGGGTGTCGGGGGATAGCATACTGAAACAGTTTTTTTTGTTGCCAGCAGCAATAGCAGTCAGAGCCCAATATTTATTTTATTGATTTCTTGCCATCATCATTTTTTTCATCCTCATTATCTAGGTGGTGCATGAAGTAGCCTACAGCGACGATATTTTTTACTAGCAGTGCAGTCAGAGCCCCAGACTATTGTTGTTCATTTCTTGCCATCATTATGCTGGTAGAGCTCTATGAATATTTGATTATCCTGCCCCATTAGGTAGTATTATGCCGGTCGTGTGTGGTCGATGTGTGTACTACGATGGATTTTTCCACCAGAAGCAGTCAGAGCCCCAGACTATTGTTCTTGTTGCCATTATCATTGTTGGTATCATTATTAATTCATGCTTCCCGTTAAATGTTATAATGTAATAGTGTCCTCCCCTTTAAATGCTGCACCCTTTTGTTCAATCGTCTGTTTATGTGTGTGGGGGTGGGGGTTGACTAGAAGGCATGTGTTTTATGTGTGTGTGTGTGTGAGAGAGAGAGAGAGAGTATGAGTGTATTTGCTTGGTTTCTATATGTGTGGGCTCGTATGAGGGTTTCACTGGTATGCATATCTTTCACAATTGTGTGTGTGTTTGAATGTGTGTGTGTGCTACCTTTTAGTTTTACATATGTTGCTCATTTGAATACTATTTTTGTTGTCTGCTTATTAATGATCACTTAATTGTAAAGCGCTGTGGGATCATTTGATGTAAAGCGCTACATAATTGCACTATTAATATTATTTTTATTATTATTATTATGCAGGTGGTGCGCGGTCGGTGTGGGGTGACCTACTACGACGGGTTTTTCCACCAGCAGCAGGCAGAGCCCCAGATCGCCCCAGACCTGTCGGCGGCTGACCTGACCAACGAAGCGCCCCCTGTGAGGATGACGGAGATGGACTTCTTCGAGGAGGACATTGAGGTGTCGCCCGTGGACCTCTACGAGCGACTCACCGTGCCCAAGTTCGACGAGGTGGAGGAGACTGTCGTCTGGCACGACTTTGACCGGGTAGGCATACCAGTGCTCCAAATCGTCCCGCGAGACAAGGGGTCCCAGGGACTCCTTCACTTACAGCATAGAAGGTCCTAGAGGCGGGATAGAGGGCCCCAGTGGCATTGCGAATGCTAAAAAGAACTTTTCTAGTGCATTCCTGGGACCCCCTGCACATTCTTTTAGAGGGTCCTTTAGAATTTTAGTGCTTCATAGACCCCCAAATGGGGGTCCCTGGGAGCCCTGCACACCCTTCATGGACCCATCTCTCTCTTGATAAATTTAGTAATGAAGAAGTAAATGAAACAAATAGACAAATCAATCTGTTATTAACAGGCTCTCTAGTTTATGAGCATGGAAAACTACGCTTTGTGTGTCTGTGTGCTGAACAGGCTGCATAAATGAATAAAAATTAATGAATTCAGGGATTTCAGGCAGATCCTAATAGGATCTGATTCCTATGTCATGAATTTTCAGAGGAAGGGAAAACGGCAAGAAAAACAAAGAATCATGTGCCTGGAACCACATTCTGTCAGTCCTTTTTCTTTGTTCTGTAGTTAATTCTTTTGAAAGTTTTAGCATGGAATGCTTTCTTTTTTTGTGTGTGTGTGAATTGTTGCTGGATCATAGATGTGTGAAATTGAACCAGATTTTGCCAGATGGCGGTGTACGTAGTCTAAAGTTATTAACATAGCAAATCAATCAATGTGTAAAGTGCGTGGTTGCAGAATCTGACAGCCATTGTTGATCCCCTGCATCGCACATGTTACATCATGGCGCTGAACAGATCTCGCATCTCTCCTCCTCGCGACCTCATTGACCTTATGGTGAAGCTGAATGTAAGTAACATTGATGATAATAATGGGCAATATATATGATTATTTTCAAGTTATGTTGTTGTCGTCGTACCCTGGCTTAAAGACTCCAGGGATCATCCCAACAGCCAAAGCACTTGAACACTATGGTACAAATGCACCAGCTAGGGATGAGAACATTATATGTGTGACCGTTTTTGATTATCCCGCCATGTGGAAAGCCACACTCCGACTTCAGAGGAAAGTTATAATTCTATAGATGATTTTCTACAGTAACAGAAAATCATGGTACAGTTTAGTCTTTTGTGGAAGACAAAGACTAACGAGGGGGCATTTGTACTGGCTCTGGTGCTGCAGCCAAAGAGATTGGTTGGCCTTTGGGGGACCTTCCCCAACGCCAGCTGTCCTCAAATCCCTTTGTCCGAGATGGGCCTGGGCAAGGCATCTCCACTATAAACAAATTCTAGCCGAGTTTTTTGGAATAGCATCTGCCCCCTGTGCTGTCTGGCTGTAGTGGTCGGAAACGACTGACTGGCATACATATAAGATTAGATAAATATTTTAATTTTTATTTCATTATCAATATGATTTAACAGATTCAGTGCTACATACTGAAATCATTGGTGGTTTGTGAGTAATATTGTATGGTGGTTTCACTGTGCGTAGCATCATTTCATTATAAATGATAATAACAGAACCAGTACTAGAAGAAGAAGAAGCCGAAAGCGTTGGTGGTTCATGAGCAATATTGTGTTGTTTGTTTTACTGTGTGCGATATGATTATTATTTCATTATGATGTAACAGATCCAGTACTATATGCCGAAAGCGTCGGTGGTTTGTGAGCAGTATTGTATGGTTGTTTCACTGCGTAGCATCATTCAGGCATCAGAACGGTCCGCGGATTTCCGTGGTTTTGGTAGCCACTGGCCACGGTTTTGGCACTGCCGGCCGCGGTTTGTTCTTCATGAGGCAGCACGATCTTATTCTCAAATGGTATTCTTAAACAGTTTGTTTTCATACTGCGCCTTCGGAAACGAAAAATCGCGGCCATTTTTGTTTTTTCTTCCGAGTTTAGAGCTCTCTACACTCTTTCTTTCACTGTTTCAGAGTTTATTTTGATGACAGTGCTTGTGATTTGGGTTTTAAATGAGTCGATTTAGAGGATATGATCGCGGGAGACTACGATGATGTGAGAACTTTGAACTTTTCCGCGAGAAATCGGGTAGCGAATGATCGCAATGAAGCCGAGTTTTGTGGGGTCCGACTCGATGTCAACTCCGTGTCATGGCTAGTGTTGTTCGTCCGCGGATTGGACTCTGGAGTATTCTGATGCCTGATCATTTCATTATGATAATAACAGAACCAGTACTACATGCTGAAAGCGTTGGTGGTTCGTGAGCAATATTGTATGGTTGTTTCACTGTGTGTAGCATCATTTCATTATGATAATAACAGAACCAGTACTACATGCTGAAAGCGTTGGTGGTTCGTGAGCAATATTGTATGGTTGTTTCACTGTGTGTAGCATCATTTCATTATGATAATAACAGAACCAGTACTACATGCTGAAGGCGTCTGTGGTTCGTGAGCAATATTGTATGGTTGTTTCACTGTGTGTAGCATCATTTCATTATGATAATAACAGAACCAGTACTACATGCCGAAGGCGTCGGTGGTTCGTGAGCAATATTGTATCGTTGTTTCACTGTGTGTAGCATCATTTCATTATGATAATAACAGAACCAGTACTACATGCTGAAGGCGTCGGTGGTTCGTGAGCAATATTGTGTTTGTTTTACTGTGTGCGATATGATTATTATTTCATTATGATGTAACAGACCCAGTACTACATGCCGAAAGCGTCGGTGGTTCGTGAGCAGTACCGTGTAGTGCTGCCTGCCATGACAGACCTCACTGTGCTGGGCTCGATCATCATGAGGGAGTGCTACCACCACCACACCTTTAGACTGGAGAAATACGTCCCTGGGGGTAAATATCATCATCATCATCATCTCGTCATCAATGTCCCTGCTACCATCATCATTACTGTTATAATAATCACCATCATTATCATGAGGGAGTACTACTATGTACAACCAAAAGTTTGAGAAATATTTCAGGATGGTAGCTACCTCCTTCAATATTTATCAGAATATGTGCACACATGCACCCACATAAATAGTGAAATATGCATGCATTGCAATACATCAACAACGACAAAACCCACAATTTACGCATGACAAAGTGAGCACGTACAAACATGGACATTGTCGTTGATTATCACCATTTTTGCCTTTTTGTGCCTACTATGATCATCACCATCCATCCTACTGTTATCATTGTGTCAACCATGGCGTTATAACCTAACTCAGCACACCTATGATAACCCTATGTGGCAGTGTTCAAGCGCAGTGTGGATGCAGTTCCCCAGCTGTTGGAGCACTACGGTTTTTTCTCCCTGAAGAGAGACACGCAGTTGAGCATCGTCTACAAGATCGACATCGTCCCCCGTCACACCCTCCCCGCCTCCTCCCCCACCGACCAGGACAACGCTTACCACGTCCACTCCCCTCAGTAGACCTCCACTCGCCTCAGTTCACTTTATTACTATCATTACTTTTATTCTTATTTTTGTCTTAAAATCAAAGTTGGTTGGGGGTGAATTTTCGGGGACGAAGGTAATGGAATGAATGATTCAGGGTCTGTTTCACAATGGGTTGTCTGTTGACTGATTGCTCCCTGTGGATAGAATGTGTCACAGGGCTGTGACTGGACAAGCCGGGGTGTGGCTGTGAGTTGGGACTTACAATAATGGATGTAAGAGTAACGGCTTTGACTTGCCCAGAAGGTGGGACAAAAATAAACAGGAAAGAAAAGCGGTCTGTGCTATTGGAATCTGTTGCGTGCATGATGGTTAACTTTCAGAGACAGGCAGGCGCTTTGCCAGTCTCTGGCCTTCACGTTTGGAGATTGGCAAAAGGTCCTAAAAAGATGGAGAACAAAGGGGGAAGATGGGGATTAGGGATGGGGGGGGGCGGGAGCCACTGGAAAAGGGGGCCAAATAGTGGTGCGGCTCCTTAACAAGTTTTCACTGACTGGTCAGCGAGTGTTTGGGGAGGGGCAAGGAAAAATCGACCAAAAGAATCCCGGGGAGTCTGCCTCAAAAGGGGGGGGGAAAGACGGCGGGCATACTGATTTGGAGAGAACTCTGGTTTCTTTTCTTTTTTTAAATAAGGGTGCAGGAGAAGGGGGTGGGGTTGATTGCTTTGGAGTTTGTTTGGGGGGGAGGGGCAGGGGGGTGAAGGACAGATAAGGTGAGAGTGCTGCTTTGTGGGAGGGTGTATAGGTGGGTTTTTACTTTTATTATTATTATTACTATTATTTTTATTTTGTGACCTGGGCCTGTATTCACATTGAGATAGTATGAGACTTATCATATCTTAGAAGTCCTTCTAAAGTCCTGTTAAATCCTACTACTTCAGAAGGACTTCCAAGATATGATGATAAGTCTCATACTATCTCAATGTGAATACAGGCCCTGGTTTGTAAGAAATGATAGATAGAACGGGAGGAAAATGATGAAAAGAATATATGGAAGAAGAAGGCAAGGATTGGCGAGGGATAGAGAGGGGGGGGGGTGTTGGAGAGAGGTGGCGCTTGTACAAACTGATTTCATTGGTTAGCGAGACAGTGGTGATGTTGTCTTCTGTCTTCTCTGTATAGAGAACGGACCTGTGTGTATCATCATTAACGTTGTTGTTGTTATTGTTGATTGTCTTCTTCTTTTTTTAATTCATCATTTGTCGGCTGTATTTGAAAGATTCAATGAACAAACCTATTCACATTTTTCATGCTTTATTTTCCATTCTGTCTGATTTTCTCTTTTTATAAAATAAATACATACTGGCTATTGACTTTTATGACAGTTTACAATGTCAAGTAGAGACAATTTCATTATATTTATTTGGCTAAAGTGCTTTCCAAAATGCAGCCTGTGTTATGAAGGAAAAGAAAGTTTGTTTCTGATTATTTCCCCATTTGTATTGTTACCATTTGAAGTCAGTTTTCAAAAATGAAAATGCTGTCAACTTTTTCTTTGTATTATTTTTGTTCATAAATTAAAACGCCAGATGTGTCCAATGGGTTTTTTTTAAATTGAGTAAAATTCCAATGTTTTTTTTAAAAATTGAGTAAAATAGAAAAAAAACCTTTTACTTTCGAACAGATATAATTTTTTTTTACATTAAATTTGAGTTGATAGGAACAAATATTTTTTGCGTTAGCAATTTATTTCATTTTATAACGAATCCCATGACAATCTTCTCAAACTGTTTGCTTCTCTTTCTATTTTTCTACATCATTGTCTCTCAGCTTTTTTTTCTCATTCCCTGTTTTAGTTCAAGTGATTCACTGATTGTCAATGCTGCACGCTTTTACGCTTAAAGTTTGTTTTGTTGCGCTCCGATAGAAAGGGCTTAACTTGTGTTGCTACATTTCGTGGTAGCATTTTTGGTCTTCTCTCGTTTGTTTCAATACAGTGTTTTAAGCGCTAGAAAAGGTAGACTGAAAGGCTCTTTTACAGGGCAGACCATTGAATAGACTGTGAAGTCTGTAGAGAACTGGGAACATAGTTTGTCTTACTCACTTGCATCATTGCTGTAGCACCCCATCAGTATCATCCCGCATACTTGTCAAGTTCATTGCGAATCATTCCTCACCCCCACCCCCACTTCACCCATCCCATCCATTGCACACAACTTCTATTTTTAGCTGAGGTGGATTTTAAAAAAACAAATGTGGGGTGGAAAACAAACTGTGCTGTAGTATGTCACAGATAATGCGTTGCATTTTTTCTTAAATTGTCAGTTGTGGAAAATGTGCACTGGTGTAAGCATTAGCATTTAAAAAAAAATGTTTTCAAGAAGTGATGTGTATTTTTTCCCCCCTGTTTTTCTTGATTAAAGTTCACCCACCGTGCAGGTGTTATTAGACTGACAATGAAAGGGAGTCAGGACAGGGACAGTTGAAACAGTACGTCTGGCGAGCTACAGAAAACTGGACAGCTTCTGACATTTATGACAGACCTACTTTGGAGCTGGCAGCACATTAGGGGATGTTGTGGGGGGTTGTCGTCCAAAGTGATAGCACTGTGGTTTCTGTTTGATGTGTGCAATGTGCCATGAACACTTCACTCTTTGTCTTGCATGATTTGCCAAAAAGCTTGATTGCACTCACCTCTTCAAAGCTTTTGTTGGTGTTGTCGTAATAAAAAGGAACAAAATTGCGGGAAAAGAGAAGAAAGGATTAGTAGGAGGATTGGGAGCGATTGGGACAAAGTTAAGCTTTTTTTTTTTTTTTAACAAAATGATCAAGTCTGAGATAGTAGAGAATGTTCTGGATAGAATCAAATTTGTACGATTTAATGTACTCATAGCTTTGAGTATATTTCAGTTTGAGGAAAGGGAATACTATTGTGATGTTTTTCTTGATGTAGTTGTCAAGGTTAGTACTAGTTTGATTTTGTTACAAACTTAATTTGTGTACATATATGGTGTGTGTTCTCATATGTGGGGGGTTTTCCACTTGAATAATGTATACTCCGTATTGGTGTATTGGTGAAATTTAGCATGTTCGTACTTTGTGGCACTTCATGGCCTGTCCATTACGACTTTTTGTATGATTGCTCTGACTTCATTCATCTTCAAGAGCCGTTTCAGTTGCAGTTTCCCAACTTGCAGAATATTTACAACCAACAACTTTGTGTGCCTGCTGCCCTGTAGCTTTCTACATGGAGTTTGGAATAAGAGGTAACAACAAGATGAGGGTTTAAGTCGAAAGATGGTTAAACTTTTGAATCTTAATTTGTTTTCTTTCTCGAAAATGTGTATGGTCAAGAATGTGTCGATTCTAAGAAATATTCCTGATAAAGTGATTTGAGCATGCATGTGATCTTAACTGTTACATCTTTGTAGAACACCCACATTTTGCTTTGACATCGCAGAGTGCAGCTTGGTTTATTGGTGCATTTCAAACTGATGGAAATTCTTTTTACTCAACAACTGATCGACTAAGCTGCAACTATGCAACAACATGAACATGTATATCTGGCATGGAAAGAGAAGCTCAACAGTAAAAAAAAACAACCACCTGATTATAAACCTTCTGATCTAAGGTATTTGAATCAGTTTCATACTGGTGCACAAAGGTAAGAATCCTTCAAAGAGCTGTACTCAAATATGCTGACTTAAAGGGGTATGGCTAACTGATTTGGTCATCATGAAGTCTAAAAGTCTTTCATGAGGAATAGTTTGAAGAATCTAAATAAAGCCCACGTGCATGTAATTTGAGATAAATTGTTGCTCACCTTCAAGTTACACTTCTTAGCTGTCTAAATCATGGATCTAACTCGAAGTGTTTGAGAGCGTCGACTAGTGGGGCTTGTCTTTGTTGATGAACCGTTCCCCATCGTTGTGTCAGGCAGCATCGTCGTTTAACTTGGATGACCAGGATGTTCATAATGAACCATGGTCACAGAAGTACCTGGCTGTCTCACTGCACACTGCCAATTTCTCTTTGCTTTGTGTCAATGTCTAGATCTTTTCTCCTTCTTCCTCTGTCTGTTTCTTCCTCTCCGCCCTTGATCTGCGTTTCTCACTGCGCTTTTGTCTGGTTTTGTCAGAAATGGCCGCTGTTCTTTTTCTCTTCTTCCATGGGTGCTACTCTTTCAGTTTTACACTGATGTCAGGTTTTTTAATTTGACCAGAAACTGAACTTCAGTGTTTTTTAAAGATATCCCCCCCCCCCCCCCAAAAGTCAGCCACAAGTGATTTGGGGCGTTTTGAACTTGATTGTTCCATCCTGGAAGTCTCTGGTTAACTTTAAAAGAGCATGGTGATGCCATATTGTTTTCAAAAGGCAATGTAATCATTTTATAAGGCGCATCGGACTCAAACTATCTCTGTCCATCATTGTAGCTGTCTGTCTCTTTATCTCTCTCTCTTGCGATGTTCCCCTGAATCGTCCCAACAGGGCTCTGCCCCTGTACCCTGCTGGGCCCGTGGCGGCCCCTGGACCCAGGGCCTGTCTTTCAGTTTTTTGTCATTCTGGGGAGTTGCACCCATGTTCTTCCCATTGTCTGTTTTGTGCTGTTGGTGTGTGATAGTCCACTCCCTTTTTCTGTTCCTCCTCTTCCTGTGCGCACATGCACTCGCTGGTTTTTTGAGATTTAACGGTTATTGAGATGGTTTGAAAGAATGAACAGCTGAATGTGAACAAGAAGAAAAACAAGTTGTGTTGAAAGACACAAAGTAATGGCTAAGACTATGGTAAAATGAAAGAAGTAAACAACCTTGAATGAAATTAATTTGACCTTGACTAAATTTGGTTGAATCTAGTTTTGTGTCACCCATACAGCAATGGCCTGACAAAAAGTATGAAATATACATGAAAATTTGCTACATAATGGGCGTTTGGTATCTTTTTGTACCTGTCGACATACGAAAAAGAAAACTACCCCAAAGTTAGGGAAACAGTGAAAGACCTTTGTGGAAATTGGAGGGGATGAAGAACAAACATGAATAAAGAAAAGTCAGTTATAATGTCAGAACATCTTGAAAACATATATTTTTAATTGTTAATGAAAGAAATTTTGTGGAAGAAATGGTGGAAAGAAAAGAAAGCGTTTTTAGCGAAATGGCTATTGATAGAATGAAGCATGGGTATGCTTATGTGTGAAAAGATGTGTAAATATTGAATTGTATATACCATGTATTTAGAGGACCTATTGAAGTTTCATATGTTACAAAAAGAGAGAAAACTAAACAAAAATGTACCCTTTCAATCCTCTGTCTTAATACATGCACACTCTCGCTCAATTCATCTTACACATACAAGCAAGCTCTCCCTCAATATAGCATGCGCTGTTAATGTACTCTTGTGTCCAATTATTCAAAAATGATTAAAATTAAAAAATTCAAGGATGTCTTGGAAATAAACCAAACCACAAGCATTGAATGTTGGTTTTGTGGACTGTGTGTAGTAAGGCAGGTCCTTAACCAGATACTGATGTCGTGAGAGAGAATACTCATTGTCTCCATTGCAGACAGTATATAACTTGCAAAAGTTATTATTTTTAAACTCTGCTGTGATAAAAAGGTATATGTAGAAAGAAAAAATAAAAGAAGAAAATGACCCAAAAAATTAAATGCTTTATTGGCTGAGGGGGGGAAAATGTTAACGAAATGTAAATATAAAATAAAAAAAAAATGAAAAAAACATAACTGTTTCAGTTGGACTTTTACAGAAGTTCAAATAGTTAATGTTAACTGTTGCAGAATTATTAAGAAGAGATGAGGTGAGAGGTTTGTTGGTTTTAGGGCTTTTTTTTTCTCAAAATAGATTTTTGTTTAAATTTTAGTACAGTATTTTCTTTTAAAAGTGTATGACTAATACTAGCAGTAGTCTTCTTTTTTTTTAATAGATAGGCTCTTTGGAGGAAGAAGTTGAAGTTAAGACTTAAGACGTGATTGAGGCATCAATTGATGCCTGTTCACCATTCAAGGTGGTAGACGTGCTTGGTGGTGTGAACGACTAAGTCAATGATAGCGTAGACTGTGAAGGATTCATGACTTTGAATCTCTTTCGGTGTAAAAATGAGAGAAAATTTTTGTTGGAAGTAAAAAGCTCATAGAGCAAAGATTGAAATGGAGTAAGTCAAATATGTACTTGTGGAATTGAAAATAGTGTTTGAAATGTGCTGTGTTGAATTTTGTGTGACTTTACTGTGTGGAGACAGTTTATTCTCTGTTACGGGCACTTCTGGTTAAGCACTGCCAAAACAAACAAAAAAAGAAAAGTAAAATAAATACAACCCTCAAATAACATAAAGGAACACACATGATTAAAAGAAAAATATATAATATAATGAAAAACAATTGAAAGAAAAAGAACCACTGAAAACCAAAGTGTGTTTTAAAAATAATATAAAAAAATCAAAAGAAACTAAATCGCAGTCTTTCAATTGTTTGTGTAAGTTTTAAAGTGATTATTTTTTTCTTATTTTGTTCGTTAGAGATTTCCTTTTTGTTGCTGTTTGTTCTTTTATTACAAAAGAGGAGATCTGACTGTGCCAAGAGATTTGAGTTGTTCAAACTTGTGATTCAGTGAGAAAAACATCTTTATTAGGGAGAGGAGATGATGGTTGGTGAACATTTCACTTTTATTATATTTACACTGTTGCTGCAGAAAAGTGACAAAATGCTAGCCTTTGTTGTTGTTTTTACAGCTTGTTTGTGATAATGATAATAATGGGAATTTATATAGCGCTCTTTCTCACATGAGCTCAGTGCGCTTTACATTGATAACTAGCACATTAAAGGGAAAAAGATAATGAATCGTTAGAAAGTAAAATAAACATGCTTGCACGCAGCGTTCTCTTTCTTCCACACACACATGAACACACACGCACACACACACACACACATACACACTGACAATTATACAAGAGTAAAATAGTTACAATATGAACATTCTAAGAAGAAACAGACCACATTCACCTTCTCAATCAAGCTTAGATACAATACTGGAAATAAAATCATACTGCCATCGACATACCAGTTACGTGACTAATTATAATAGACAAATTTACAAGCGTTTAAAGTTTATGAAACGTAGATTGTCTACCACATTCTACATATAACTTACGAAATATAAAAGAATTGTAAAACAAGATTTCTGCAATGAAACGGACCCCCCATCCCCCACCCTCATACAAACACTAATCAATTATAATGTCCAAAATAAGTGAGTTTTAAGGGCAGAGCGAAAGGTGTAGATAGTCAAATAAGCGAACATGTGGGAAGGAATTCCATATATGAGGTGCTAAATAGTAGAAGGACTGTTCACCAAAAGATTGTGTGTGCTTGATTTGGGTACAGGGATGCATACAGATTATGTTGGAAGTCTGAATTGAGAAATTTGAAGTAAATTTATGCCTAACAAATTTTGTTTGGTTCAGCTTAAATTATCTGCACTTCAGCACTTGTTGGTCTTCTTTCTTGCTGTTGTACTCTCCAATGTGCTGAATAAAATGCATAGAAAACTTTAGAGAAAGAAAAGGGGTTCATTTGAATATAGATTGAGCAAGTCTTATTCACTGTGTGTTTAAACCTTTCTTTGGCATGTTCAGGTTCACGATTTGAAATACATTGCATTCGACATATTTAGTCCACGCTGAATCGTTCATTCACTTAACAGTTGTAGAGTTGTTTTGAAATTGACTCAAAGAACCTAAATGTAGAAAGACTTGTAGGAACGGAACAGAGACAGAACGCAGGGTACAGCCTATCATCAGGTACAGTAGTCGTGAATGCGCCTTAACACGGGTTAAATGTAAATGTAAATTAGCATAAACAGCCAATCGTTTTGGCAGTTTAGTCTAATTTACATGTCACTACCTCTGTCAACTATTTAAGATGCACTCATGAATATTGTACCATGTGATAAGAAAAATGTAGACAGCTGTGCCTGGATTAGTGTTCTCTTAATAATAATAATAATGAGGAAAATGTATATAGCGCCCATCCTACTGTGTAGGCTACAGGGCGCTTTACACAGAATTGAAATGGAATAAAAACATGAAACAAAAATCAAATAACATGAGCAGACAAAGCACTACCAGTCAGACTTCGTTTGGCCGGTAGAAATGCACTTAACAATCAGCAACAACTGCTGTGACTACTACTACTACTACTACTACTATTCTTTTCAGTTATTCTACTTTGGGGGGGGGGGGTCACTAAATCATGTGTTTGAAAGATTTTTTCTCCTGTCAGAAAGTGAGATTTTACATACATACACCCAAGGTTGTACTTGTAGCGTTTGGCTACCGTTTCTTTCACACATCTTTTTAGCACAGCCGGTGGGCGGAGTTGGTAGCTAAATGAATTTGTTCCCTTTGTGGAGGCGTTTATTCTTCAGCAAAGAAATGGCAGAATGATGTGGGGTTTTGTTGTTGTTTGGATGAAGGAACATGCACATTGGATCACCTTTCCCTTTTTACTGTCCATGTAGTGTGTCTTGCCTCCAGTATGGTGCATTTCGTCTGTTTCTTTTTATTCATCTTTTTGTTGCCTGCCTGCATGATGGACACATTAAAAAAAAAATCAATTTTGATTTTGTTGGTGTTGGTGAAAGAGTTGTGAGGTAGGTAGAATGAGGGAGTGTTGTCCAGAGCTCTTTTCTCTTCTGTCCCATCTTAACTCGTTCGTATCGCAACGATTTTGAATTAGTACAAAAACCTCACAAATTACTCCAGCCATGCACACAAACAAAACAGACATAAACAAAAGGAGAAATGAAAGAAGATTACGGATTTTCACTTCAGGTTAAGACATAGGGAAGTGGTAGATCAGACATTTTTATATATAGATTTTATATACAAAAACTACACCGATTGGTTTCCCCACAACGACCCACTACAAAAGCAAAGTCAAGGGCAAAATTGTGGTCTAAGGGAGTGAAGCGAGTTTAGAAGTGACCAAGGTGCACACAGATTTACTCCCCTTGAAGCAAATGCATCAAATTGACAGCTACCTATTACTTCCAGACATGTATGGCCGGAACGACTTGAATGAGTTAAGGTACCGTATTTTATGGACTATAAGGCGATACTTTTTTCCTAGACTGAGACCCCTGCGCCTTATAATGTGACTTTTAATACAGTAAAAAAAACCCACCTATAATAACAAAATGTGAATTTTGTGTCAAATTTGGGGGGTGCGCCTTATAATCAGGTGCGCCTTGTAGTCCGTACAATACGGTTCTAGTAGTACCACCCAATCTGGCATCAAAAATGCTTTTGTTGAATTTTCAAATTACAATGACTGATTCTGATGCAGAAAAGGTTGAAATTTATCACACAAGTAATTTTTTTGCTTTCAGGTTGGTTCATGCAACAAAACTTCATTTGCTTTGTTTGGGTGAAATTTGAAAGCTCTCCAATGATTAGATTTGTGTCAATCAGTGTCAAAGTAAATAAAGCAATGTTCCTATCCGCTGACCTGTTTACTCTACTCTTTTTTAGTAGTATTCTACTCAATTTGGACGTCTACTACTCTTCAAAATTAAAAATAATGCTCTTTAATTTATGATTACTAATTTTCTGTGAAAATTGTTTGATGATTTAATGAATAAAAATCCACCATTTTGCACCAAAACTACTCATTTCAGCTATCAAGACTACTCGAGACTTGTGTAGGGGGTAACCAGGTCTGTATCCGTGACGTGAACATTCTGTATTTTCGACTCTAAGCACACCTAAAAACTATTTTCTGCAAAGTTTAAGCCCTTCTACATCAATTTAAATGTATTTTCTGCCTCTGTGTACGTGTGCACGCGCATGTGTGTGTGTGTGTGATCTTCTGTTTCATTCTTTTTATATTATGATTGTAAGCGCTTAGGTCTTTGCTGAGATTAACTGCCCTAAATATTCATTATTTTTATTATTTTCTCAATATAAAGCCAGTTACATAAAAATAAAACAATAAAAAGTCCATATAACAAAAATGACAAAAAAGTGCATCGGCTTCGGTAGTCCTTGTGCCTGCGCCTGTCCACATTTGGAGTGTGCACTTGTGTGTCGCACTTTTTTCCATCAAACACGTCATCGCACTCTTGCAGGCTCATTCACATGCAGTCACTGCAGACTTTTTTGTCCCTTATACTAATCTAAGATGCAAAGTATATCCTTTGCAATCTTGAGAGGTATATACACATTCATGCATTTAACTAGTAATATTCTGTCTTGTCCTCAGGAAGAAAAAAATTGATCATGTTAGCCCTCTTCTCCGTTCTTTGCACTGGCTTCCTGTCGCAGACAGAATTGATTATAAATTAAACACTCTGCTATAAATCTATCCATAAAGCTGCTCCACCTTACCTCTGCGACAATATTTCCATTTATATGCCAGCTCGCACTTTGCGTTCAGTTTCCGACCCTCTATATCTCCAGATACCTAGGTATAAGCTTTCAACTGTTGGTTGGCGCACTTTTGTCATTTCAGGACCAACCTCCTGGAACAAACTTCCTCGGTAAAGGTAAAGATGTCCCCCCCCCCCCCCCCCCCCCCCCCCCCCCCCTGCATTTCTCGGTTAATTCCATTTTTTTCCGTTTTTGCCTTTCTTACCAAACATAAAGCTGTATTTTATGAACCTTTTCAGCTAATTATCTTTTTGGAATAATAACCCTAACCCTAACCCCCCCCCCCCCCCCCCCTATCCGACAGAAAAAACGCAATGAACCACGACTGTGACAAATGCTGCGGTGTACTGCAGGGGGGGGGGGGGGGGGGGGGGGGGGGGGGTCCTATTAGATCATGGCCTTTATCATGACTGCAATTAATTGTTGAACAAAGATAATTAGCTGAAAATATTCATAAAATACAGCTTCATGTTTGGTAAGAAAGGCAAAAACGGAAAAATGGAATTAACCGAGAAATGTAGGGGGGGGGGGGGTGGCACATCTTGACCTTTACCACTTACCTCTCTCCCTCCGTCATCGACCGACCCTCTCTGCTTTCAAGTCAAATCTCAAAACCCACCTGTTTCCCCATCATTGAAGCTCATTCTCTCTTTCCCTCCTCTCTCTTGCCTTTAGGTCTATTTCTCAAACGTGTGTGCGTCTTCTTGTTCATCTGTTTGTTGGGATGCGTTATGAATGTTTAACGTGTGTGTGTGCGCGCTTCGATTTGATTTCAATCAAGATTTAGCGCCGTATAAATACTGTATGTTGTTGTATTCATACATATACACTGAACACAGCACGATCCTCAACTTTTGGATTTTTTGTTTTTATTTGCTTATAATTTTACTCAGTCTAGCGTGGTCAAGAAAATACTCAAAAAAGGACACTCCAAACAAATATTTTGTACAAATCATATGGCCTGCTGGTAGGCCAATATCTTACCCCTCCCACCCACAAAATCACTCCAACACTCCCCCTTTCCCTCTCCCATTAGGCACAACAAGCTACACCCACCCCCACCCACTTATTTTCACCCCATCCCACAATTCAATCCCTTGATGTTTTTTACCTTCTACCTGCAACCCCCCCCCCCCCCCCCCCCCCCCCCCCCCCCCCCCCTCCCGATCTCCCCTGCAAAGCCCCATCCCCTTGAAGAAAAATGACGAGAAATGCTGGAAAGATCTGGAAGAATGGGGAAGGGAGTGGGTGGGTTAAATTCGTTTTCTCGCTGATCAGTTCAATGTAGAGTTCCGAGTACATTAGAGATGATAAAATAAGAACAGCTAGTGAAGGAACATATAAATCAACGAACCAGCGTATTAGTTTACAACAACAACAAAAAGGGGGTGTGGGGGATGAATAAAAGCAAAGGGGTTTAGGGAGAAGGCAGAAATGGATTTCAAAGTTGGGGCAGTGGGTGGATGCCTCGTGTCTCCATACGGGGAGCTGGACGACCCCGAGTCCTCCACGAGTCTCTCCCCGTGGGGGTCTTTCGTAAAAAATAGTTCCCCCACCTTCGGGAAGTTCTGTGCTTGAAACTTCCCCCAATCTGCCACTCTCTTTGACTCTGCCTTTTCTCTTTGCATTCTGTCATCTATGGTACTATCTTCCTGACTTATTGGCCCATTCTCCTGCCTTTAAAAAAAAAGTCTGCCAAATAATTCTCCTTTGAGCTCCTCCGAAATCGGAATGTGTCGGCTGTATGCAGCGAGGAGACCAGTGAAAACTGAAAACCGGACACATATGTACCTTACCCATTATGGTCGTATGGCCTGGGAACGTAGAAGAAGACGAAGAAGAAGTATTGAAAGTCCATACATGCTAGGACACAGCTCGAAATGCTTGAGCAATGACAGTTTTTGTTTTTGAAAGATAGAAACTATCGGTAATAGAAATTACAACATTGAGAACATTCATATTTATTTCAACTTAGGATATGAATCCTTCGTCATCTGTAGTGTAAAGGTTGGCTGATATTGTACATCAACACACAATACAAACAACAAAGATGCACATCCAAATCACATTAAAAAACATGTATCGGTAAAGGTCAAGATGTGCCCCCCCCCCCCCCCCCTACATTTCTCGGTTAATTGTATTTCTTCGTTTTTGCCTTTCTTACCATACATAAAGCTGTATTTTAGGAACATTTTTAGCTAATAACCTTTTGGGAATACTAACCCTATCCCCAACCCTATAAGACGGGAAAACGCAACGAACCACAACTGTGACAAATCGCGGTGTACTGCAGTACATAGTGGGGGGTAGGGTTAGGTTTAGGGCTAGGGTTAGGGATAGAGTTAGCATTCCAAAAAGGTTATTAGCTAAAAATGTTCCTAAAATACAGCTTTATGTATGGTAAGAAAGGCAAAAACGGAAAAATACAATTAACCGAGAAATGCAGGGGGGGGGGGGGCACATCTTTACCTTAATGTATTTGTTGTTTTCATAGGCCATGTTGTTGTTCGTGTAAAACAAATAAAAACCAAAAACTATTTTGAGGAGAACTGTGACAAAATAATGTCTGAAAGGTTTGCATTGATTTGCCCAAGACTGAGTGAAAAAGAGTGCAGATAAGGAACAATCTAAAGAAACACAACATCCAAATCACATTAAAAAAAATGTATTTGTTGTTTTGATAGGCCATGTTGTTGTTCGTGTAAAACAAACATTAAAAAAAAAATTACTGTTTTGAGGAGAATTGTGACAAAATAATGCCTGAAAGGTTTGCATTGATTTGCCCAAGACTGAGTGAAAAAGAGTTCAGATAAGGAACAATCTAAAGAAACACAAATGATAAAAAACCATCTTAAGAAGTTCACATGTCTGTATTTTGTTACCACTTCCAAGCACTGAAAACACTTAATAAACTAGGAAAATGTGTGCATGTCTGTATGTGTGTGATTGCAGGCATGTGTGTGTGTGTGTGTGTGTGTGTGTGTGTGTGTGTGTGTGTTTCATTTAACGTCTATCCACTTCTCGTGCTATTAGACGGTAACAGGTGTATATGTGTGTGTGTGTGTTTCATTTAACGTCTATCCACTTCTCGTGCTATTAGACAGTAACAGGTGTGTGTATATATATATATGTGTGTGTGTGTGTGTGTGTGTGTGTGTGTTTCATTTAACGTCTATCCACTTCTCGTGCTATTAGACAGTAACAGGTGTGTGAATCAGAATCAGAATCAGAATCAAAGTTTATTGTCCTTTAAAACCAATACAAGGTTTTATATGACACTGATAAAATAACAATAACGTAATAATAACAATTTAGAAAGTTCAGTTACACTGATAAAATAACAATAACGTAATAATAACAATTTAGAAAGTTCAGTTACGGAACTTTTTGTTTTTTTCTCAATACTTCTGGGTTTTTTACCCCTTCTTTCTTTGTGCTAGTTGCGTTACTGTTTCAGATAATTGAGGCTATTGATTGACACAACTGTGTATATATTTTGCAAGCTCACTTACAAGGGCGTCATTTGTAATTAATTTGCTAGGTGTAACATTATATATATCGTATTTTTCTTCAACAAGTTTTATAAATTGTGTTCTTATTTCCGTATGCTTTGTACAATTGTCTAAAAAATGAGTTTCATCTTCTATTTCCTTGCATTGTAAACATAGCCTTTTCTCTCTAGGCATATTAGAATGTCTACCTTTTGTGTGTGTGTGTGTGTGTGTGTGTGTGTGTGTGTGTGTGTGTGTGTGTGTTTGTGTTTCACTTAACGTCTATCCACTTCTCGTGCTATTAGACAGTAACAGGTGTGTGTGTATGTATGTGTGTGTGTGTCAAAACGGGAGAGTACACAATCTAATCCAGTCAAATATCAAAAGTGGGAGGATGGGGTGGGGATGGGGGTGGGGACAGCTCACAACATCCAAAAAACACACTGTGACAAACTAGGCCTAGAAAAAATTCAAACGACAACAAACATAAAAAATAAACAGCATTGATATGGCGACTAAAAATTGGAAACCATGGGGTCGTTTCACAAGGGCTACCGTTACGTAGCGTTAGTTCAAATCAGCAAAAACGGTCTAAGAAACACCCTTCGTTTGCCGAAAGTTTGCGAAGCGCTCTGAGCCTCTGCACAAGCAATCTCTCGGCGAACAATCACGTGACTTGCAATGGGTGAATACACTTCTTGTTGTTGATTGGTCCATTAAAGTTTGGTTAAAATAATACTTTTATTTTACTAATCAGACAAGAGTTTAATAAATTAAATATTTTCCCGCAAACGTTTTCTAGAGTGTTTCTTAGACCCCTTTTGGCGTAACAGTTATTCGCGCGGCGACCGTCGTCTTAGTGAAACTCGCCCCAGTAAATTTGACACGGTTTTTTTTTAAAAGTAAAGGGAATGATACATAGTGGGGATAAAAAAAAAAAAAATAGTGCCTCTAGTACAAAAGTGTATTATTACGAAAGCTATGTCCACACAACACTTACGGTAACCTTTCCACACAATATTAAACAAAATTACATCTTAATAACATACAAAAATTTGAGCGACATTTACAAAGCGAATAGTTATTAGACAAACCCATAGCTTAACTCTGGGGTAAAAAGCAGAAACAAACAACAAATTTCATATTTTTCAATCCACATTACTCATATTACCCCCCCCCCCCCTCCCATTCTTCCTTCCATATCGTGTATACTTCCCCATAACCCACCTTCCGCCTCATGTCAACCCCTAACTTGCCCCCACCCCCTCATATTTTTTTTCTGTCCATTCATCCACCAACTCCCCCCCCCCCCCCCATATATTTTCTCTGCCCATTCACCCATCACCCACCCCCCTCTATTTTTTAATGCCTGCCCATTCATCCACACGCCCCCCCCCCCCCCCCCCCCCACCCTTTCACTCTCTCTCCAATACCCCCTTCACCAATTAGCTACCCCATCTCCACCCCCTCTACCACAAAAGCTCTTCCAAAGCAAAGAACAAGTAAGCTTAGGTGTTTAGGATGCGAAAGCCATTTGTGAATGCCGAACCATTTTGACAGCAAAAAATATCACAGGCGGGTAGTTAAGAGTTTTATAATATTATGTCCCTGTCTCTCCGTTCAAGGTCACTTGTTGACCAAACGACAATTTAAAAAACCCAACAACAACACAATTATATCAACACAGACATGAACAAAATCATTGGTCAGTGATTACCGCATTCACGTAAGAAAACCCGTTTCTATTCTTGATTTTATATGAATACAACAACAACAACAAAGTAGTGAGTTCAATTTGACGCAGGTAACGTATATTTTGTTCCATCTTGCAGTTGAGCGTGTGTGTGTGGGGGGGTGGGGGGGGGGGGGGGGGGTGGGCATGGAGGTGGAGGGTTAATGAAAGAATGGTGACAAGAGGTTGGGCCTGGGGGGTGGGAGAAGAAGTGGGAAGTAAAAGGAACTACCGGTACTGAGTGTTACAGACTCTTTACGAACTAAGCCATTCTGTTAGTAGGGGAAGACGGGGTAAAAAGCGCATGGGCGGGTAAGAAGCCCACCCCAATTATCTCATGAAATGAAGCAAATTTCAGTCTCATTTTGCCCATGAGACGAGCGTTAATGTCTAGCATTCGTCTCATGGGCAAATTTGACTGAAATTTTCTTTATTTCATGAGATAATTGGGGTGGGCTTCTTACCCGCCCATGCGCTTTTTACCCCGTCTTCCCCTATGCATGGATGCAACTCTTTCAATTTTACACTGATTTGAGGGGGGGGGGGGGGGGGGTTAAAAGTTTACCAGAAACGGAACTTCAGTTTATTTTATTTTCATCGACAACAAAAAATCGACCACAAGTGATTTGAGGCGTTTTTAACTTGGTTGTTTTATGCTGGAAGTCTCTCTCAGGGAATCTTTAAGACGGCGCCGTGGTTATGCCATATTGTTTTCAAAGGCAATGTGATCATGTTACAAGGTTTATCGGACTCAAAACCGTCTCTGTCCATCATTGTAACTCTCTGTCTGTCTCGTTCTCTCTCTCTCTCTCTCTCTCTCTCTCTCTCTCTCTCTCTCTCTCTCTCTCTCTCTCTCTCTTGTGGTCCCCCCCCCCCCCTGAATCGTCCAACGGGGCTCTGCCCCTGTACCCCACCGGGGCCCTGGGCGGCCCCTGGACCCCTGCCTTTCATTTTGTTTTCATTTTGGGGAGTTGCACCCATGAGTATGATCTATTGTTGTCAAAATATATACAGACGTGTCTCTAATCAATAAATCTCCATGATAATAATATAATAACATTGTACTACCAAGCCACCCTCTCAGTAATTATCAAAATAGACTTGTCTCTAATAAACAAAAGTCTCCAGTATAATAATATAGATAATATTATACTGCATTAAAAACGAAAAGAAGACAAACAAATGGTAACATTGTACTGCTAAGCCACTCTCTTAGTAATTATCAGAAGAGGCTTCCGTCTCTAATAAACAAAATTCTCCACGATGATAATATAGATAATATTATACTGCATTAAAAAAGAAAGAAGACAAACAAAATGGGAACAACTGTATTTATTCAATTTCGGCAGAAACTTCGGACAAAGTAGTCCTTTGACTATGCATATCTCCTTATCCCAGAAAAGAGTAACAACGAAAACGTATGCACAATGATTAAAATTCACAGAAATAAATTAAAAAAATCAGAAGAGATTTAAAAAATAAAACGATGGACATTGTATTGCACGTAATATTATAGGCCTACTGATAGAGAAAATCAAGGCATTTTATGTTGTAGGCCTACAACCATAAAACGTCAACGAACAGTATAATAATGCCCATTGAAGGGAAATAGGCCCCTTCAGTATCTTGCATTGTTGTTCCGTTTGTTACTTCTCTTTATATCAGTGGACGGAGAGACGATTTGAAAAGTTTATAACTAAAGCACAAGCAACCCCTACCCCCCAAGCAAATTATTTAAAAAAAATAGTGTTCGAGAGTTTACATTCGATGTAAGCCTAATGTCAACTTTAGTATGTTCAAACGTTTTGCACGGTTTCTTTTACTGTTAGGCCTATGCCTTTTCTTCTTCTTCTTCTTCCTCTTTTCTTCTTCTTCTTCTTCTTCTTCTTCTTCTTCTTCTTCTTATCTTCTTCTTCTGATCTTCTTCTTCTTATCTTCTTCTTCTTCTTCTTCTTCTTCTTCTTCTTCTTCTTATCTTCTTCTTCTTATCTTCTTCTTCTGATCTTCTTCTTCTTCTTCTTCTTCTTCTTCTCTTTGGGTCCTACAATCACTCAGCTGATCATTCTGGCACCCTCAGGAAGAAAAAAAAGACTGGACATTTTTAATTAGGCGTAGGGACTGTAGTCTTACCTAGCTTATTTGTTTTATATTCAAACTTTTTTCTGAAGCAAAAAAATCAGTCCATAAAATATGCGGCTACTGTTCAGATCACGTTCACTCAGATCTTCTCCGATCAAACACTTAGATCATAATTATCGAAAAACGATGGTATAAAAATCACAAGAATTTCAATCTCCTTTCCGACTGGCTTAATAGATTTCTCTGAGACTTATTTTACTTCTCTGTCATAATTCATGTATCCAAAATTGTTTTTTAAAAAAGCGTGATTTATACACGTAGGCCCTTTTTATGTCTGCACAAAGGCTTTCTCTCTTCACTCAAAAGCATACCGTTAAAAATGTCCACACACTCATAATCTAACACAGAAAAAAGTATGTAAGCAAAGGAACAAAGCATTCTGTAAATTGAGAATAGGAAAAAGAAGAAGAAAATCACTGTACAGTTTAAAAGGGGAAACAAATCTATGTATGTACAGTCGCAGAAAAAAAAGACTGTAGGGGCTACACTTTTTGTACCACCCTTTCCCTAAAGTTACTCTTTTCGTACCTGTCCCTAAGAATTTATGTGGGTTGTTGTTTTTTTAAATAAAGGGACACATGCAATTTTAGTCTTCACTTTGCTGTCTTTAATAACGCCCAAAACAGCATTATACAAAATCAACTAAAATGTTACAAAAATAGAATTTTGCTTCCCTTGCGAAACGTGTTAATTGCTTTATTTTACATTTTGGTTCCAGTGAAATACTTTCCTTGCCTTGCACAAAAATGGCACAGAGAAATTGGCCCCCAGTCTTTTACTGTTTTGCAGGAAAGGGGGTGGCACAATAAAGGTGACTGGTAAGTTATCAGTAACCTTCCCCTAAAAAATAAAAATAAATAAAAACAACTTCCCCTACAGTCAAATAAAAAAACAAAACAATTCTGTATAATCAATCACCCCCACCCCCACCCAAATTTTTTTATATTTTATATCCTTTAAAAAAAATAAAGAAGTCAAATTGTTGATTGGTCGAAGCATTGCACGTGAATCCAGCCACGCGCGTGCTGACATACAAATGTCCCGGTGTGGCGTGAAATATCTCTCCCGTGAAATGATGCCCCTTTCCTCATTGGAATTGTTTGCTGTTTGGGAAGAAGATTCGCCCCTGAATACATTCAGAGGCGTCTAGCGGCATGCAGGAAGAGCAAGGTTTCATGACTAAATATTCAGAGAAGTCAGAGATATTTTTTCAGAAATCTTTGTTATTAATTAATTTTTTCTGCGTTTACATTGTCCGACTTTTTTTTTTTTTTTGGGGGGGTGGGGGGGGGGGATGCGAAGACAGTGGCATCATGGGTCTGTACATCGATTTCTCAGCAAAAATGTAGATTAACACCCTCCCGCTCAATTTCTCGGTTCTTTCCATATATATTGAACATTTAAATAAAATCTCTGTGTAAAGCGCCCTGTAGCTACTTAGTAGGATGGGTGCTATATAAATACTCCTCAATT
>CM065681.1:81554441-81556941 GCA_017654935.2 Phymorhynchus buccinoides
AGCATGGGATGTTTTCCCACAACTGCCTGCGTGAGTTGAAAGAGTTGCCGCCGGTTCATTCTGACCACTTGAAAAAATTCCAATCGACCAAAGTTTGCATTTGTGATTTCTACACACTCTGTCAAAAGAAAGAGAGAACTGTGGAAAGATCACAATTAAACAGTTTCATTCGACCGAGTCGAATAGCCTGAGGCGGCTTTAATAATCAATTTTGTACAGCAGCAAAGGAAAATCATGTTACAATTAACGAAATTGAACAAAGGGGGAACTCTCTTTCTAATTAACTCCCTTCCACCAAAGTTGATTACGATATCAATCATCTAGCAATGAGTGGATCAGAGCCAAAGGGAAAGCAAACAAAGCATCATTCTAAAAAAAGAATGTGCTAAGTTCGCCTTTATGACCCTCCACCCACACAGTACACATCAACAATGGTGGAGAGGACGACATACAAACAAATCAACATTTATTCAAGAGTGGCATAGCCTTCTAACCTTGAATATGTTACACATAAACAACACACAGCACAGAACAAACTGGTAAGCCTCGAAAGGAATTTTGGTTAATCATGTTACAATTAACTTGGTCTTATTGACTCGCCCTGAGTTTTTAATTGTGGAAGGCGTTTGCCACGCAAATAGAAAACCTGAAAAAAAAGTTTAAAAAAGAAGAAAAAAAAGTAAAGAAAGAAAAGAACGGGAATTCTTCCTTACCTTGGCCTCAATGTCTACACCGTTGTTTGAGATATCCAGCGTGTCCAAATCTGCAAAGAAAACAGACAAGCAAATGGATATGATGCGAAGGTGATGATGACATTTTGAAATTACAAACAAGGGGATAAATGGATATACAAAAACAGACTGGCAGGCACACATGTGCTCACATACGCACGCATACTCATAGCCTACACACAGGCGCGCGCGCATTAAAACACACACACTGTCAGAGAGAGAGAGAGAGAGAGAGAGAGAGAGAGAGAGAGAGAGAGAGAGAGAGAGGGGGGGAGAGTTGAAAGAAAACAACACACAATACAATACAGCCAAATCCGCTTATAAGAAACTCTCTTATAAGAAAACTTGCTTATAATCAAGAAACATTTTTTTCCCCTGCCGAACTCCTTCTTTCTTATCTATTATCAAAACTCGGATATAAGAAACTCGCTTATAAGAAAACTCGTTTATAATCGAGCAAATTCCTTCTCCCATCCGCGATGGAAACTTGGATATGAGAAAATTATGTTATGCAAGAGAGTTGGTTTGCAGTTCATTTTCTTATAAGCGAGTTCTGTTTTTTTATAAGCGAATTGCCATTGACATTTTCTTAAAAGCGAGTTGGACCTGAGCTGAAAGGATGTTCCGAAAAAATTGATTTTATGATGTAAAACATGAGTCATAAGTCATAAGTCACAAGTTTCTTTATTGTCCATTGGCATTGTACAAACGCAAATGGAAAATTGTCTTTGACAGTGTAAAATAAGTTAAATACATCCAAATTAAAACATTAATTAAAAACATGAAACGGAAATTTGCATTTAAACAAATATGTTACTCTCACACCAAACACCCAATCATTCATTTGCTCTCCGCTATCTTGCTCGCTCATCATGCAACTCACCACCACTTCTGCCTTCATTTTTGTTTTTAATTTTCTGTTCTGTTCTTTCTTTCTTTTTTCTCCTTTCTTTTGCCGTTTTTCCTGGGTTTTTTCATGCACCAAATTAGGTCAAAGGATTTTCTCTTCGTCTTTTGTTTCTGTTTGTCTTTATTTTCTTTTTTCTCTTTTTCTCTTTTATTTGTTCCCTTTTCCCCCATTCAACTCGGTTATAAGAAAGTGTTGATGTACAATGTAATACAAATACATGCACTACAATACTCATGATAAAGATTAAGCGCATATAAATGCTCATTATTATCATTATTATTATTATTATTATTATTATTATTATTATTATTATAAACAACATTGTTAGCCTGCCCGTTCCCAAGACATGTTCATGACTCACAGAAGAAAAAAACTGAGATCTTGACGCATATAATAATTATGTATAATAAAGGGCCTTCCCAATAGTGTTAGCTACGTATGTATATAGTATATACGTACGTAGCTAACACTATTGGGAAGGCCCTTGCACAAAAAACGAACAAATAGAAAAAAAGACAGACAGGAAAGACAGACGGATGGATGATGATACGGTAGATGATGCTATTGGCCTGGCCGTTGAGAATGAAGGTCCACATCTAAGAAAAGATAGACATACAGACAGACAAGACAGACAGACAGACAGACAGATACAACACGGATAAACAGACAGACGCAGGACAGACAGACAGACGGATGTAGACGTACGGTAGATGATGCTGTTGGCCTGGCCGTTGAGAAGGAAGGTCCACATCTTAACCGATGACGTGTCCTCCGGTACAACCATCTGTTCCATCATCCCTGCCAGTTTGGCCTCCCTCTTCTCCCGCCTGTCATCATCAGAATCATCATCACCATCATC
>CM065681.1:81561941-81564441 GCA_017654935.2 Phymorhynchus buccinoides
AAATTGTGTATAAGTATACAAAATACAGCACAATAGCCTTTAAAAAAAAGTATTTTATGAATTGTGCACAAGTCTGCATATGATACAATTATAGAATTCATTGGCAATGCGAGCAAGTGCTTAAATCTATGAATTGTGCACAAGTACAACTTGGCCTCCAACGGATTTGGATCCAGCACCCTCAAATCATGTTAGATCCACATACAAACCTAATATATATCACAAAGCAAGGTCAAGATTAATTTTGCCTGGACTATATGGTAAAATTATAGATTTCATTGGCAATACAATCAAGTGTATAAGTATACAATATACAGCCCAATAGCCTTTAAAAAAAGTATTCTATGAATTGTGCACAATTCTGCATATGATAAAAGTATAGATTTCATTGGCAATACAAGCAAGTGTGTGTGTGTATATATATATATATATATATATATATATATATATATATATATATATATATATATATATATATATATATATATATATATATATATATATATATATACATACTCTTTACCAGAGTGTGTCATTCCTGAAGAAGAGAGGACACCCTCTCGAAAGCTTGAATTAAAATTGGAACCACCACGGATTTGTTGTAGTTTTCTTTATTTTTTGTGTGTATATATTATATATATATATATATAAGAAAAAACAACCACACCATTAACCGTTCCTCTCTTATATATATAGTTTGCTTTAATAAAACTTTTTTTTGTGTCCAATGTTTAAGTTTGTGAACCTATGAAAGAAACTCAATAACTTTAATTTTAACTTTACGATTTGTTCTGTGTTCTGAAAAGAATAAAAGAAAATAATGTGCTGATTTACTTTTTCTCCCAATGGGGGGAGATAGACAATGCCTATGCAAAGACAGCTGTTTCGTCTTTGAGAAAGACTCTTCAGTCTGCATATCGGCCTGCAAAGAATGTCCACAATAAACATTCAAACTGAGCTAGAAGACTTTCTCCAAGAGAAAGGTTGCCCTCTTTGCACCAGTATATAATTATATACAGCCCAATAGCCTTTTTAATGGAGTTTAGTATTTCTTAGTGAGGTTCATATATTGCACAACAGTTTATATTAGTACTGCAAGTTAGTAGCCTAGAAACTGTTCATATTTATCGGAAAGTTGATCAGTTATATCGCTTATACGCACTGAACAAATACACAGATTTACATCGATGAAGGAAATTTGATTCATCCCCGTCTGTCTCTTTCTGTGTCCGTAGTGTGTGTGCCTATCTCTCTTTTGTAATGGGCCATTGCTTGTGGTGAATAAAACATTTCCCCATTTCCATCTCTCGCTTCGTCACCACTGCTTCCACTCTCTGTCTCTGTCTCTCTGTCTGTCTGTCCGTCTGTTTGTCTGTCTGTCTCTCGCTCTCAATCCTTGTGTAATAAAGTTCTTATTTCAGTCTTCAGTACTCACTCTGTCTCTTTCTCTCCCCCCCCCCCCCCCCCCACCCTCTCTCTCTCTCTCTCTCCTCTCTCTCTCTCTCTCTCTCTCTCTCTCTCTCTCTCTCTCTCTCTCTCTCTCTCTCTCTCTCAATTCTTGTGCACTAAAGGTGGGTTTTTTTTTCAGTCTTCAGTCTTCAGTCTCTGTGTCTCTCTCTCTTTCTCTGTGTCTCTCTCTCTGTCTCTCTGTCTCTGTCTCTCTCTCTCTCTCTCTCTCTCTCTCTCTCTCTCTCTCTCTCTCTCTCTCTCTCTCTCTCTCTCTCTCTCTCTCTCTCTCTCTCTCTCTCTCTCTCCCTCTCTCTGTCTCAGTCACTCTCCCCCCCCCCCCCTCTCTCTCTCTCTACAGAACTGTAACTGAGAAGTGGAGATTAGCGTCCAATCGGTCGTAGACCCTTATGGGCTTTACAGAACTGTAAATAATAAATGAGCTTTTGAAGTCCTTTGTGTAAGAACGCGAATGGGGATGAGATTCATTTTGTCCTTGTAGGCCTATGTCCTGCTTTAAATAATAATAATAATTAGCACTTATATAGCGCACATATCTAGAAAAACGTATTCACTGCGCTTTACAAATAATGAAAACTACAAACAGTCATATACTCAAATGTCCTCCGTAAAAGATTCATGCATGTAAATGCATGTTTATTTAGATTTTGTCTACTGATGGCTTGTACCGTAAGACAACAACAGTACAGAGAGGGGAGGGAGGGAGGGAGAGAGAGAGAGAGAGAGAGAGAGAAGAGAGAATGAGAGAGAGAGAGAGAGAAGAGAGAGAGAGAGAGAGAGAGAGAGAGAGAGAGGAGAGAGAGAGAGAGAGAGAGAGAGAGAGAGAGAGAGAGTACACCCTGAAAAGTATAAACCGACTTTCATTGATTTCACAAGAGAGCATGGCGAAATCAAAACAATACTACGTGTTATACCCTGGCACACACACATGTACACTTCATTCTACCTCCTCCGTCTCTCTCTCCCCCCCCTCCTCCTCTCCTATTCTTTTTTTGTCCCGTTTTCTTTTTGGTCCCTTTTTTTTAAAAAAACC
>CM065681.1:81574441-81594441 GCA_017654935.2 Phymorhynchus buccinoides
AATCGCAGAGACAATTACAGAGATGCAGAGACAAAGATACACGGAGACGGAAAAGATATAGAGAAATAATGAACAGACACTAAGGTGAGTGCTGTCTCTCTGGATGTAAAAAAACAGCACGTAGGCCCTACAGTATTTGCTTGTTATATTACCCCCTCTCTCTCTCTCTCTCTCTCTCTCTCTCTCTCTCTCTCTCTCTCTCTCTCTCTCTCTCTCTCTCTCTCTCTCTTTCTCTCTTTGTGAGGGTTGGATGTAAAAACAGCACGTAGGCCCTACATTATTTGCCTGTTCTATTACCCACCCCCTTTCTTTCTTTCTCTGTCTCTCCCTCTCTCTCTCTCACCCCCCTCTCTCTGAGGACTGCATGTAAAAACAGCACGTAGGCCCTACATTATTTGCCTGTTCTATTACCCACCCCCTTTCTTTCTTTCTCTGTCTCTCCCTCTCTCTCCCCCCCCCCCCCCCCCTCTCTCTGAGGACTGCATGTAAAAACAGCACGTAGGCCCTACATTATTTGCTTGTTCTATTACCTCTCTCTCTCTCTCTCTCTCTCTCTCTCTCTCTCTCTCTCTCTCTCTCTCTCTCTCTCTCTCTCTCTCTCTCTCTCTCTCTCTCTCTCTCTCTCTCTCTCTCACACACAACATCAATTAACTTGCAGACCTAGTGAAAACTTAGATGAAAAATTGTTTGGAATGTTTTCATGCGAAGATAAAGATACAATAGTTTTGTTAGTTAAAGTTTTGCTTGGTGCCTTTATTGTTAGGGGAAGACGGGGTAAAAAGCGCATGGGCGGGTAAGAAGCCCACCCCAATTATCTCATGAAATGAAGCAAATTTCAGTCTCATTTTGCCCATGAGACGAGCGTTAATGTCTAGCATTCGTCTCATGGGCAAATTTGACTGAAATTTTCTTTATTTCATGAAATAATTGGGGTGGGCTTCTTACCCGCCCATGCGCTTTTTACCCCGTCTTCCCCTACGACAGAACTTCATAGACAGTTTAAACTATGAATAATATTATGGCTTCTTATTACAATGGCGCAGGGCTATGCCCAAACCTGGTCACAGTTTCTTCTCCTGACGCGGGACTATGCCCAAAATTGGTCACAGTTTCTTCTCTGGATTAACATTTGATAACCACATTAACACGGCTATTGGTAAAGGCAACAAAATACTGGACCTAATTAGAAGAAGTTTTATTGGGTTAGATAATATAGTATTTTTAAAACTATATAAAAGTTTGGTCAGACCTCATCTAGAGTATGGAAATCAGGTCTGGAGTCCGTTTTTAAAAAGGCAATCGGCAGCATTAGAAAGGATCCAAAGACGAGCAACAAAATTGATTAAAGGCGTTAGTCACCTTGATTACGAACACAGACTAAGAAATATAGAAGAATTCGTGGGGATCTGATAAATACATATAAAAATGTTCACAGTGATAACAATACTAATAAATCTTTGTTCCAGCTAACAACTGACTCAAGAACCCGTAACAGTGATTTAAAAATACTAACCCAGTATAGCCGAACTAATATTATAATTTTTTTTCTAACAGAGTAACATAGTTTTGGAATACTCTTCCTGCACATATTAAACGAGCACAGAATCTAATACAATTCAAAAACCTCCTTGGTAGATACACCAACATATCAAAACTACAATATGAGCATGACTAAAAGGCAGATTTGCCGAAAACAAAATATAAAAACCTCTCAGCTGTGCAAAAGTTCAAACAAAAATGACAGGACAGTGAATAGGCCGCGAGGCCTAATGTCATAACTACCTGACCTGACCTGACCTTGTGTAGTATATGTCACCACGCTCTTTGTGCAGTGAGACGATATTTTATTGATTCTATCGGTTCTAGTTCTAGTTCTGTTCTTTCACTGTGAACTCAGACACACACTGTATTATTAAACATTCGGGACTTTCCTGGTGTTGCACTACCTCCGGACATTGCCTCCAGGATCGTTCCCACCATCTTTATATCTACTAATGTCCCATAATATGTGTCTGTTCCAGACCGGCGGACGTTCAGCAGAATGTCACCATTGTTCTGTTCTGTTAGCCCCTGTCTACTTAGCTGGGTTATTGACTGGGTTATTGATTGAGCCCTAGCTTCCTACAAAATCGGAGCCGTGTTTTCACCAGGTTATTATTGATTGTTACACTGAGTGACTACTAGGGTGTATACTAACTAACGTTGCTACGTGTCATGTTTTTACTTGCTAAGTTTTTGATTTATTACTGGGTTTTTTTTAACAAAAGTATTTTAACAAAAACACTTTGATTTTGTTTTTACCTTGTGTTTTTATCCCTTTTTAATACGTGGTAAGATTTAACGTGGTGACAGCCCTAGCTGACTAGCTGACTGACATGGCCTTTGTTGTCGACGGGGCTATGATTTTAATCTTAATCTTAATCTTAGACTAACGTTGCTAGTAACTCGGCCAGGAAGGCTAGTTTTTGTACTCCCAGTTCTAACAGAACGGGAGTCTATTGGGATGGGAACGATCGAGAGCTGTGCGTTTCCCTGTCCGTATGTATGTATATGTATGTATGTATGTATGTATGTATGTATGTATGTATGCATGTATGTATGTATGTTTGTGCGTCCGTATGTGACCAACGGCCGGAGGTGCGCAAAACCCGCAAGAACAGCATCAGTCCTTCAACCCCAGCAAACCCCCTCAACTCTCTCTCTCTCTCTCTCTCTCTCTCTCTCTCTCTCTCTCTCTCTCTCTCTCTCTCTCTCTCTCTCTCTCTCTCTCTCTCTCTCTCTCTCAGTCAAAGAGTGGTAGATTAGAGTTACAAGCACATAACTTCAAGAAGGTGATGGAACTATTTATGCGAAAGACCCCGCCCCACGGAGAGGTCACTTAGTAATATTTTGTCATAAATTATATAATTTATAAGTAATGCTATTCAGATACATAACATTTATTAAACACCAAAAACAATAATGACCATAGAGTCCAAAATTAACTCCCCTGAATTTCACCAGTGGATCTTATTTGATGTTTGTTGTTGTTTGTTGTACCTGTGATGGAATGTGTCACGCACACCCCACTTTCTCCACTACAGCCCCCCCCCCCCCTCTTTTCTATTTTATCCACTCACTCTTCATTTTTATCCGCCAGGCTACAATCTTGTGACATCACAGGATTCAGCGCGTGACTGCCGTGTAAGCAAAAAGCGCATGACCGCTGTTTATACTGAAAGCGCATGATCTGTAACTTTCTCGTCTAGTAACAAGCAAGCCAAAACCTGGCTGAGTCAACACTGTAGGAACAAACCCTCTGCTTTGTTACCTGCCAGTAGTACTATTAGCCCAACTCGTAAGTAATATTGAATGTGTTTGGGTACACAATAATTGATTGAGATTGAGATTTGTTTGATTCTGTTTTTGATTCAAATCCTGTTCCAAGTTGAGTAAGTAGTAGAGGAGATAAGTGAAAAGATCTGGGAAGAATGCGGGTCTAATTCTGTGCACATATTCATTCTTGTGTTTGATTTTGACTGTAACTCTTTTTGTGCAAGAACCTGTTTCTATGCCTAATTTTATTTATTCTTTTTATACATACATGTGATGTGTATGTGTGAGACTACTTGGTTGCAAGCTTGCAGCTTTTAACTATATTTTTGCAAAATCTAAGTTAGTTCACTTTACATTCCTTTCCAAGTGTTGGACTGAGAATGATATTTGCTTGCTTGATTGATCATAGATTTTGATCTAACTTGGTACTGAATCATAACAGTTGATTCCAGTAAACCTTTCATGTTTTAGTTCAGTTTGACAAATGAAATTCATATCATTTTTCATAGTGCTATTGTACAAGTGCGGCCTTCTAGCCGGTTGGGATTCACTAATCTCCCGCCGGCTGAAGCCCATATATCTAATCCATAGAGATCTATACCCATATACTCCTGTGATTTTCAGCAGGGCAACGTGGTCAGGAAGCCTAACCCCTGACTCACAACCAACAAGATGTGCCGCATTCAAGTCGCCACCGCACCCAGAAACCGCGAGGAGACCACGCCTGTGCCGGGCCATTCAGGACGACTGGGCGACCTCTCACCTGAAGAGCCAGCCTAGTCACCCCAGCACTCACCGATCCCGACAGAGGAAATATACTTAAGCCAAGTCCTTGGGACAGTGCAAATAATTCTAACTTTACCCTGGACACTTGATAATATATCTTGGGGCTAATCTTTTCAGACAGACAAAAGTCTTGTATAATCCTTTCAGATTACACTTTTCATACATATTTTGTTTTGGCACCGTTGAGCTGCTTTCTTATTGCTTCATAATCTGTCATTCAGATTTGTGAGTAAATAAAATACAAGTGTACAAATAATTCTCACCCTTTTGTCAGACAGATGAGAGTGGAAGTTCTGTAATTTTCATGCGAAAACCGATTTTTCTCTGTCTGTCATTTAGAGCAAATCTACCACTTGTATTTCCTTCAATCATACGAGCCAGAACCCGAGCAAAAATATACATTTATTGGATGTAAAGGGGCCGGGAAGTCGCTCATCTCCCACACCTTAGAGAAGTGGGCTCAAAATGAAAATTTTCTCATTGAAAATTTAACACTTTAAAAGTCTTCCCCTAGAGACTTCACCTTTAGCCCATTCCCTCGTCACAGTACCCTGGCTTAAAGACTCCAGGGCTCACCCCGACAGCCAAATAATTCGTGGAGATGCTCAGTTGCCAGTAATTTTATAGATAATAACATTTTACTTAGATGTTAGCAGGCAGTTTGTTAAATGCGAGCCCGGATTCAACCAAAAGTAAAAGTAAAGAACTAATTTTATACCTCCCCCCTTCCCCCCACCCCCCAAGTATCCCGCGCGCTGGTCTCCCTTTTGAAGGTTGAGAACCTCCGGGTTACTACTCCCCCCCCTCCCAAGTGGTCCGTGAGCCGACCTCCCCCAGGAGGGGACGGACCCAGTGATGGGGGTGACGCGAGGATGTCTTGCGTATCCCCCCCTTCAGTGGGCCTGCCCTCACTTGGTGTGCTGAGATCCTCCGGGTCACTCACTCCCCCCCCCCCCCCCCCCCCCCCCTCTCTTGGTATCCCCAAGTAAAACCCTAATGCCCCACATGGCAGCTAAAGCACCTGAACACCAAGGCACAAACGCACCAGCTAGGGATGAGAACAGTACGTGTGTGACCGTTTTTTGATTTCCCCGCCACGTGGGCAGCCACACTCAGACTTCGGAGGATATCTTATTTGATTAAATACGAGGGAGATAACTCGAAATTTAAAAATAGGAGCATAGTTTTTTCCCCAAATTTATTTCTGCTTTAAATTATGAAATTTTTTTTAGATTTGTTATTTTGTTTCGGTCTTTGTCTTGACCTGGGAGTAGGCCTACAACTCGATCTTGTTTATTTCCTATGTTTTGGTAGCAGCATAACTGAAATGTCACAAACAGATTGTACTGAAATGCTGTCACTTTATGGAAGGTTAAGGCATTATCTACACAAGAACTTTGTTTTACTTTCAATGTTTGAATTAATAGAAACTACCGTTTGGGCATAGTATTTTAAAAAAATTATTTCTATTTTTTTACTTTTTTGTTGGTTGTCATAATTGCCCCAAACACTCGTTTTTTGTTTTTGTGGTGGGAGAGTGATACAGTATCTAGTGAGAAAAATAATATTTTATCCCAAACGTTTCACGTTTATTGGAGTCATATGTTGAACATAAAAAGAATTGTATATTCATTCAATAATTTCTTCTTCTTCTTCCGTCCCTATTTTTATTATTTTATTTTTGGTATTTTTTTTCATCATCATCATCATCACCACCATCATCATCGTCGTCGTCATCATCTTCTTCTTCTTCAAGGGATTTGCGTCTGTATGAGTCAATATAATGGGATTATCAACACACTTGCTCTCTGTCTCTCTCTGTGTCTCTCTCTGTCTCTCTCTCTCTCTCTCTCTCTCTCTCTCTCGACTGTTTTTATGTCAATTTTCTTTGCCTGATGCATGGTGTGAGTGTGTGAGTGAGGGGGCAAGGTGTAAAGAAGCTATTGAAGTTATCGTATTCATTCGTATTAGTATTTCATTCATTCTTATTCTCTCTCTCCTTTTCCTAAAATAAACTTCCAGCAAGGAACATTTTGTATTCGTCTTTAACTCTTATTTGTCTGTCTTTTGTGTCGTTTTTCAAACTGGATAATATAAATCTGGATTCTGTCCGAATACAGGAATTTTAAAACACTCATAATCAACTAGAGGCCGCATAGTTCAACGGCCCTAAACAAATCAAATCAAATCAAATTCACTTTATTATCTCCCAAGGATAAATTTTGTTCAGGTGCCAGAATAACAAAGACATCAACATTCAGCATGCATGAATAGGAGCACATTTTGACTTAAAGGGACATGAGTACAAAAATAAAATATGCATACAATGTATACGGACATGGACATTCAGCATGCGTGAGCATAATGTACATATTTAAAAGTTCATAATACACGCTTAAATATACACATTATATGTGGATACATACACGTCTAAGGATAAGCATGCATAGTTTCTTTTAACACGATGAACACACATTTAAACCTAAAAGGATCATGAGTTTAGGAGGTGGATGGATCTGGGGATGAAGGATTTCTGTGCCCTGGAGTTGACTTTAAAAGTTTTGTAGCGACGTCTAGAAGGTAATAGTTCGTAATGTTTGTTCAAAACATGGGAGGTGTCATTTACAATCTTCCTAGCTTTATCCTTGGTTCGTCTTTCGTACATCTCATTCAAACCCATCTCTCTCTTTCCAACAACTTTACTACACACATTCACCACATCATCCAACACACGCTTGTTTTTCAAACAAAGTAAAACTCCGTTGCTTTGTTGGTGGAGGTTTGCATAGTGTCAATGCTTTCTATCTATTGATTACATTGGCTAGGCTTTGGGCTACTAACGTTGCAATTATTGATTATATTGGCTAGGCTTTGGGCTACTAACGTTGCAATTATTGATTATATTGGCTAGGCTTTGGGCTACTAACGTTGCAATTATTGATTATATTGGCTAGGCTTTGGGCTACTAACGTTGCAATTATTGATTATATTGGCTAGGCTTTGGGCTACTAACGTTGCAATTATTGATTATATTGGCTAGGCTTTGGGCTACTAACGTTGCAATTATTGATTATATTGGCTAGGCTTTGGGCTACTAACGTTGCAATTATTGATTATATTGGCTAGGCTTTGGGCTACTAACGTTGCAATTATTGATTATATTGGCTAGGCTTTGGGCTACTAACGTTGCAATTATTGATTATATTGGCTAGGCTTTGGGCTACTAACGTTGCAATTATTGATTATATTGGCTAGGCTTTGGGCTACTAACGTTGCAATTATTGATTATATTGGCTAGGCTTTGGGCTACTAACGTTGCAATTATTGATTATATTGGCTAGGCTTTGGGCTACTAACGTTGCAATTATTGATTATATTGGCTAGGCTTTGGGCTACTAACGTTGCAATTATTGATTATATTGGTTAGGTGTTGTATTACTGACATTGTTTTTATGAAGCATACTGTGTTGTGTTGCTGTAGTCGTTATTGATTGATGTGGCATGGTGAATGTTTCCGTCTTTCTTTCTTGTTGTTACGGGCTGTATTGTGTGAATGTTTGTTGAGTTTCCTTTGATGTATGTTTGACATTATGCAGTCATTGCATGGGTGTGCGCGTCTCTCTCTCTCTCTCTCTCTCTCTCTCTCTCTCTCTCTCTCTCTCTCTCTCTCTCTCTCTCTCTCTCTCTCTCTCTCTCTCTCTCTCTCTCTCTCTCTCTCTCTCTCTCTCTCTCTCTGTGTCTCTCTCTCTCTCTGTCTCTCTCTCTCTCTCTCTCTCTCTCTCTCTCTCTCTCTCTCTCTCTCTCTCTCTCTCTCTCTCTCTCTCTCTCTCTCTCTGTCTGTCTCTGTGTGTGTGTGTGTGTGTGTGTGTGTGTGTGTGTGTGTGTGTGTGTGTACGTGTGTCTTGACTCTCTCTCTCTCTCTCTCTCTCTCTCTCTCTCTCTCTCTCTCTCTCTCTCTCTCTCTCTCTCTCTCTCTCTCTCTCTCTCGTGCGCGCGCGCGTATATATTGACTCTGTGTGTGCGTGAGTGCATGCGTGCGTGTGTATGTATGTGCATATGCGTGCGTGCGTGTGTGTGTATGTGTGTGCCTGTGCGTGTGCGTGTGCGTGTGTATGTATGTGTGTGCGTCAGTGTATGCGTGCGTGTGCGTGTGTGCGCGCGCGTGTGCGTGTGTGTGCGCGCGTGCGCGTGTGTTTGTGATATTGATTGTATCGCGGTACTCCTTGTGGGTGCTTTGATGACAACCAATCAATCTTGTCTTATCTGTCAGTCACAAACCTACAATACAATAATTCTCCACAGTAAATGGAAAGTCACGATACAGCTTAGACTCTTGTGAAAGACTCCGGTTCTGCAAAACAGAAGGCATTTGCAATGGGTCTTATTGCTGGAGCCAAGGGGAGGAGTTGGTCTTCGGGGACCTTCCCCAACGCCAGCTGTCCCCAAATCCTTTTTTTGCTACAAAACAAAGCAAGGCATCTCCACTGTGAACAAATTCTTGGCCTGCGCTCCAGGATAGCAATCGCCACCTCTGCTATTTAGAAGTCATGCTTTGACACGACTGACTGGTAACGCACAAACACAGGCCCACGCACGCGCGCGCATCCCCCCACCCCCCCATTTTCTTCTTTTTATGGTGACATTTTGGTTTTAGAAAACAGTCCAACATCAACATCGTTGGTATTAATTACCCTGTAAAGAAAAGAAAAACAATACATTTTTTCGATCATTTTTTTAAAAATCCATATCTGCTATTTTTTAAAATTATATATTGCATTTGATAGCCTTTTATGGGTACATTACGCTATTTTTTTCTCTCACATGTCTATATTGATTCGCATGCTTAAAACAAACTTATTGGCCATTCAGAATATGCGATGCAAATAATTAGCCTATGAACTAGTTTTGATGACAATTTTAGGATAATTCGATGTTCTTTTAATCCTATATAAAATGTTTGATAGTCGGAACTATCATTCCGGTATTCTCGTTTCTTGTTAGAATGCTTTTATTTATTTATTGCCTTTTTTATATTGATGAACAGTTGCTATAAAACATTATTCACACAGATACTTCACAAGTTTTGCGGACAAATAAAACTACGAGTTAATAATTTCATTTAACCAAATTACGAGAAAAAAAGAAGTCAATCCTTCCTTTTCATCAACGTAGGGGAAGACGGGGTAAAAAGCGCATGGGCGGGTAAGAAGCCACCCCAATTATCTCATGAAATAAAGAAAATTTCAGTCAAATTTGCCCATGAGACGAATGCTAGACATTAACGCTCGTCTCATGGGCAAAATGAGACTGAAATTTGCTTCATTTCATGAGATAATTGGGGTGGGCTTCTTACCCGCCCATGCGCTTTTTACCCCGTCTTCCCCTAGCACCGGTAGGGGCACTGGGGTGTCTTTCGTAGAAATAGATCCCCCACCTTCTGGAAGTTCTGTGCTTGTAGCTTTTCCTAACCTATAACTCTCTTTGATTCTGCCTTTTTTACCCTTTGCTTACTGTCATGTATTATCTTTCTGCCGTATTGGTCTATTCTTCTGCCTTCAGTCAAGAAACTATTACAAAGATTTTCTCTAGCCGAAGACGGATATGCTGGGCCTTATATCTTAGGCGCATAAAGGCAGCATGGCGCATCTGCGCTCATATGACAGAAAACTGCCTGGGTGATCAACGAAGAAGAACAACAACAACACAATAGAAGCAAAATAATGGAACACAATCGAAGTAGGTAGTTATTGTTTCACTTTGCTTTTAATTTCTGTCTGTGTATCTGAACGGAGCTTTGCGCTGTTTCAGTGCTTTCGTATTGTCTTTGCGGTTGTATATTTTTTCTGTCTGAATACGTCAAAGAAAAAACAACTATTTAAAACACATTAGATTTATGAATGAAAAAAAAGAAGATTTGTCATAACGAAATCGATTCTGGCCTCAGCTGTTCAACCGTTGTTAGTTGGTTTAATTTCAACCCTGTTTGGTTTGCATAAGTTGACTGTTCAAAGCGCGTCTGGTTGGGTTTTTCTTTAAATAAAAAAATGTGATTAGGCCTATTTTGATAAATCAGAAGTATTTTTGTTGTTGCTTTAACAACTTTGTTTTATTCAATGTCAAGTAACAACAAATACAATAAATACCTTTTGAGCAGCAACAAGCTTAAAGCTTATAGTGTGCTCATTAAGATACCCATTACACATGCAACTTGACGGCTGCGTAGAAGAAATTATACATACATAGGGGAAGACGGGGTAAAAAGCGCATGGGCGGGTAAGAAGCCCACCCCAATTATCTCATGAAATGAAGCAAATTTCAGTCTCATTTTGCCCATGAGACGAGCGTTAATGTCTAGCATTCGTCTCATGGGCAAATTTGACTGAAATTTTCTTTATTTCATGAGATAATTGGGGTGGGCTTCTTACCCGCCCATGCGCTTTTTACCCCGTCTTCCCCTACATGCATATAAAATTTAAATAGATAATAAGAAGAAACAGAGAGAAAAAATGAAGTGAAACAGAATTTGAAGAGAGACACGGAGATTATAATTCCACAGCATTAAACAATTACATGCTTACACTTTGGAATACATTATTAAGCAATGGAACAAGATATGAGCATTAAAAATAATGAATCATAAATGATACTAGGGGAAGACGGGGTAAAAAGCGCATGGGCGGGTAAGAAGCCCACCCCAATTATCTCATGAAATGAAGCAAATTTCAGTCTCATTTTGCCCATGAGACGAGCGTTAATGTCTAGCATTCGTCTCATGGGCAAATTTGACTGAAATTTTCTTTATTTCATGAGATAATTGGGGTGGGCTTCTTACCCGCCCATGCGCTTTTTACCCCGTCTTCCCCTAATCTGAAAACCTACCGTTTTCGGGAATAAATTTGAGGACAGTGTCAAATAATATAAAGTTTGAATGGATAGGCAGATCTGCTTTATTTTTGTTGTTATTAATATGTTGTTGCTGATTTCACTGGTAGGCTACAAAAATGCAGTAGTCGCGTGTTAAGCTATTCATTTAAAGCAATACATATATATGTATATTTTTTTAAACGTGGTTGCCGTGAGAAGAGTGGCGAATAACGTTAAAACTTCCTTTTGCAATTTTATGTTTTTCAAATAAAAATAAAAGACAAAAAAGAAACAAAACAAAATTTTACAAGTCTTTTCTGCACCTAAATAGCGTTTATGAAACTGTAATTCACTAATCTCATTTATTAAAGACCCCCCCCCGCCCCCCCCCCCCCCCCCCACGTCACGTGTCACATTCCCTCTTATGCTAGGAAGATTTCTTAAGATTTCTTACTAGCTATAAGAGGGAAAACACGTGAAAACCGTGATTTTGATACGTGACGTGGGGGGTCTTTAAGCGTAGGCTAAATGTCGTCTAGGCAATGTGATTGGGTATATAAACGCTATAATCATAATGATGAAAGAGTCACCGTCCATAAGGGTCTCTGACCGATTGGACGCTAATCTCACCTTCTCTATAATGAAAGAGTTTTAGGAAAAAACAACAACTTTTGTTTAGTGTAAGAGCATGAGGCTCAGGCTGACTTCAATATGATCTTGAACATCAACGTTTGATGCACGTTACGGTAGCAATGAGCTGACAAAGAGAGAAAGCTGGTTAAAAGAAATACTTGAAAACAAACTATACACACACACACGCGCACACGCGCACACACACACACACACGCACGCGCACGCACGGACGCACACACACCACCACTACCACCACCACCACCAACACACGCATTATCATTCTATAAGCTAGTACTCTGTAGCATCAAGGTAAAATACAAGCCAGAGCTTAATACACTACATTACAAAGACACAGGATGTGTGGGGGGGGGGGGGGGGGGGGGGGGGGGGGGGGGGGGGGGGGGGGGGGGGGGGGGGGGGGGGGGGCCAAAAAACAAACCACACTCACTTCCTTTCCGCTTTCTTCTTCAGGGCTTTCTCAATGGCGTGTTGCCGAGATTTCTTACAGGCCGTCAGAATAACAGACATGGTGAAAATTTCACACTTTTTATTCCTATTCCTCTTAATCTTTCTTTTCTTCTACAAAGCCTTTCTCTTCTTCTTCCTTTCCTTTCTCCTAGTTTCTTCTCTCTCTCTCTTTCTCTTCTTTCTATTTCTATGCACGATTTTGTCCACCTCTTTCTCGCTTCTTTCCCTACCAGCAGCTAAATCTCAAGTGTGGGACGAATCTCACGACACTTTGTCCTAGAATCAAAGTACCCACAGTCCACCTGTGGTGCAGCGGGACGGTATGACGTCGTCAAATATGGCCGCCCAGCAGTCATCAACGATTGGGTAAAGCTTCTCTTACCTGACGAATCAGCAAATCGATTTGTGTGTGTGTGTGTGTGTGTGTGTGTGGTAGGCTACACCCGAGGGTGTCAATAAGATTGGGTATATAGTATTTGAAGGTGTTTAAAATTTGATGATGATATGTTTATTCTGTATTGTTGAAAATTCATGACTTTACTGGCGTTGCACTGCCTCCGGGCATTGCCTCCAGGATCGTTCCCAACATCTTTATATCTACTAATGTCCCATATATGTCTAGTTCCAGACGGGAGGACGTTAAACAGACTTTAATTCATTCAAAACGTAATGATCGAGCTTCTTTAAATTCAAACAGTCATGAAAATCTGTACTAGATTTATGATGGTTTATGCCTTATGATGGGAATGAATGATTCATCAAAGACAGCGCAATGCCTAACATAAGGCCTTAGTATTGGTGGGGTAAATTGAGAAAGCAAGCTTACCGCGGTAAACTTGTTCGGGGATCGATAACTGACAACAATGTATCCGGGTTGCCTGGATCGTAACGTTCTGCTCATGTAAAGCGCTCGATCAGCTGCAGCTGCCTCTGGGCAACCACAATTGAGCCTTTGTCATAACTGAGTGCAAACCTTTGTCCAAAGAAAGACAAGACAATTCTAATGGTCTTTGATGCACGACCAACCTATTCTCACCGCCCCCCCCCCCCCCCCTCTTTCCCTTCCCGCTTCTCCCAAGGTGTTGTGGGAAGATGGAGTTGGTAGTCTGCTGTATCTGTTCTGAATTTATAGTAATACAATTGAGACAATATTAACTCAACTGAAAAAAAAGACATGAAAAAGATCTGGTTGAAAAAGAACACGTATATTTCATATTCATTCACAAAGTCATAATGCACACACCATTAGGCCTATATTATGACATAACGTGCAGCAAACCAAAGCCAGTCTTTGCAGCAAACAGCCTATAAAAATAAATAAACAAAAACACCACAAAACGAAACCCATCCAAAACAAACAAGCAAACAAACAAGCGCGGATTCGCAATCGTTTGTGGCAGCGGTCTATTTTTACCACTCCAATCATTACATACACTGAGTCGCCTCCCCTGGCTTTTCAATAATTTTAATCTGTAAACCAGAATGTTATCTCTGCACCATTTCGTAACTTTTTATATCTTTTGGAAAACATTTAAAACTATTTATCCTACTCATTCTCATCGAAAGAAGCACCGCATACTCGTCGTGTCTGTTGCAGTGTCTGTATTACGTATGTTTATTATTTTGTACGCTTTAAAATGAAGATTCATGTGCTCTGTTCAGTATACAATGCTTTCCATACCTAAGGACTGTAGATATGATAACTGAAATGTTACTTTATGCCCAAGTATTTTTTGTTTGTGGCTCAAGCCACAAACCTATAACTCACTTTGTCTGTCTGTCTGTCGGTCGGTCGGTCCAACATTGTCGCACATATTGTAAAAGAGAAAAAAATACTTGGGCAAAGAGTAACATTTCAGTTGTCATATCTACAGTCCTTAGGTATGACGACGACGAAAATGGTGTTTTACGTCCTCTTGGTCTGAATCAGACACATATGGGACATTTGTAAATACAAATATGGTGGGAACAATACTGGAGGCAATGCCCGGAGGCAGTAAGTCCTTAGGTATGGAAAGAATTGTATACTGAACAGAGCTGATGAATCTTCATTTTAAAGCGTACAAAATAATAAACATACGTAATACAGACACTGCAACAGACACGACGAGTATGTGGTGCTTCTTTCGATGAGCCAAAAGATATAAAAAGTTACGAAATGGTGCAGAGATAACATTCTGGTTTACAGATTAAAATTATTGAAAAGCCAGGGAGGCGACTCAGTGTATGTAATGATTGGAGTGGTAAAAATAGACTGCTGCCACAAACGATTGCGAATCCGCGCTTGTTTCTCTTTTACAATATGTGCGACAATTTCCGACAGACCAACAGACCGACAAAGTGACTGATAGGTTTGTGGCTTGTGCCACAAACAAAAATGGTAGGCTTATTGGCCTATACAACATTCTGAAGAACTCGCGGCAAGCTAGTGCAAAACTAAGGGCTCGTGGAAGCTTACATTAGATCCGCAACCCGTAAGTTCCATATGGAAACCCCGAATAGTTAATGTTTAACGTCCTCTCGATTCCGAGGAACCGTATGGGACATTTCTTTAAATAAAGTTGGAGAAATTAGGGGGAATGATTTATGAAAGTACTGTTGGTTTATAGAGCTTTATTAAATATAGATTAATTAAGTGCCATGGCTCGACCTAGAAGCTGCGTAAAAATATAATCTATTTAGTTCAGATGTTTGGTTTTAAAATACTCCCTGAGCTGTTAAAGATTAAAATTTCCAGGACCACTTTTAAGACAAGTCAAAATAAGTTTAAAAATCGTGGGAAGAATGGAAACCCCTTTCAATAATCCGTTTAACATAAGTGAATGGGGTTTCTGTACGGAACTTGGGGATTGCGGATTTAATGTACACTAGCCCTTGTAGGGATGTTAACAGTTTTCTCTAACGGATCGTCACGCGACGCTTACATTTGAGCAACCCAGCGCCAATACAAAGGTTTGGGTCAATAACTTCAGCCGACGACAATGACTGCATTGAGGTATGGCCAGGGCAGCAGAAAGGCATAGCAGAGTTCAGGTAGCAAAGAATAGACAGATAGTGGTAGAACCTGCTAGCCTGGGGTACAGTTGATAGCATCGCTTAGCTGCTGCAGAATTGCTTACCTGGCATCTGCTGATTCAGACAGACCACGCCAGAGGCCTACAGTAATCAATGAACCGGGCGGTGTGCGAGCGCGTATGCACACACACACACAGGCGCACGCACACACACACACACGCACACACACACGCGCACACACACACACACGCACGCACGCACACACACACACACACACACACAAACACACACACACAAACACACACACACACACACACACAAACACACACACGTGTGCGCGCCAATATATACATATACGAACGCTGCGCGCGCACGCACACACACACACACACATGCATGCGCGAGCACGTATAGACACACACACACACACACACACACACACACACACACACACACACACACACACACACACACACACACACGTATGCACGTGCACACAGAAACACACACGACAAGCTGTCAATCAGGTTCAGCAGCAACAGCAGCTGATTTGCGTGTTGGGTAAAGAAAAACACAGAATCTCTCTCTCTCTCTCTCTCTCTCTCTCTCTCTCTCTCTCTCTCTCTCTCTCTCTCTCTCTCTCTCTCTCTCTCTCTCTCTCTCTCTCTCTCTCTCTCTCTCTCTCTCTCTCTCTCTCTCTCTCTCTCTCTCTCTCTCTCTCTCTCTCTCTCTCTCTCTCTCTCTCTCTCTCTCTCTCTCTCTCTCTCTCTCTCTCTCTCTCTCTCTCTCTCTCTCTCTCTCTCTCTCTCTCTCTCTCTCTCTCTCTCTCTCTCTCTCTCTCCCCGCGCGGGAAGGCGCATGCATAGCCTATAATATATTACAAACTTTCATTTTGAATTATCCCCCCAAAAACAACAACACCCACCCCACAAAAAAAGTATTTAGAAAAGACACAGCAATACAACAATAAGACTTACTAGTTAACGATTCAGTTTATAGTCTAGAGCGAGGGATTGTACGCCAGTACAGTCTGTCGTTCCCGACTATGACGTTCAGATAGCAGAGGGGTCAGCCACTTTTCTGGATGGGTGGGCCACAATTTGTTTATCGTGGACACCCCCCCCCCCCCCCCCCCCCTACTGCCTCTCTGCCAAACTAGCTGGCGATGGGGAAGGTCCCCAAAGACAACCCCATCCCTTTGACTGCAGCACAAGAGTCACTGGAGCAGATGCTCCCTAGTTTGAGAGTCATAGTCTTCCACAAAAAAACCCCACCAAAACTAAAAGAACCCCCACGTCACGTGTCACATTCCCTCTTATGCTAGGAAGGTTTCTTTAAAGACCCACCAGATCACGTGTCAAAATCACGAGTTGATGAAAATCCGTTTAACGTCCTCCGGTCTGAAGCAGACACATATGGGACATTAGTAGATATAAAGAGGGTGGGTACGATCCTGGAGGCAATGCCCGGAGGCAGCAACTCCAGGAAAGTCCCGAATTTTTAACGATACAGATCACGGGTTTCACGTGTTTTCCCTCTTATAGCTGGAAAGAAATCTTGTTTTGACAAAAGGCCCGTCTCTTAAGCAACATTTTTGACACAGTTAATAAACAGATTTAAATAATTTTAGCCGCTCCGTAGTCGCGTCTAGCTTTCAGTTGCGGATAAGCTTCAGAGTCCCCCCGCATAAGGACTCTGTTCGCGACGCTTTGCCTCTGTTTGATCCGGGGAGGATGAGGAGGGGCCCCTCTCCCCCCCCCCCCCCCCCCCCCCCCGGCCAAACATGTAAGAATCGTAGTCTTTTTAACACCTATTTTATAAATGTAAACAATAAACAAATATTATTGAACATTAAATTCCTGTCGGATTCTAGGCTTTGAAACAGGTAGGGGGGGGGGGGGGGGGGAGACATTGGTCTTTTTTTGTCCCCCCCCCCCCCCCCTCCTGGCTGATCTGCTTTTCCCCTGTACAAACCCCCCATCTCTTAACAAGTCTACCGGGACTCGGACTCATTTGTTTGTGCCTTTTTGAGTCCGCGGGTGTAAAAATGATTTGCTTTTTAACCAATCCGACAGGGATCCTCATAAATTTTAAGACAGTATCGGTTTCCTTAGAGACCGATGCGGCAGCTTCGGCTTGTTTTAATTGTACCCATTGGCTGATGGCACTGGTTGCTACAGGGTCAATGTTGAATGTATAGTTTTAAACTTTCTTTGGCGAAATAAAGTATTTTTTGTAAATAAATTGTGCCCTCTAGATAGGGTAGACCTTAATCGATTTTTAAAGTTTTTTAACTTCATTTTAAATGGTGGTCCTGGAAATTTTAATCAGAAGTATGCTCAGTGCAAAAGATCATTTTATCACAACTTTTATACATCAAAATAAATATTACTAAACTAGCTAGCTAGTTAACAATGGGTCAAACAGTCGAGCCATGGCACTTAAACTATATTTTTTCAAAACTGTAACTCTATCAAAATGAAATAATTTTTCCCCCTCCCCCCTATCTTATATATATTTTCGAAATCTGTGTGTGTGTGTGTTGTGTGTGTGTGTGTGTGTGTGTGTGTGTGTGTGTGTGTGTGTGTGTGTGTGTCCATTATACACGGCCACAGTTCTCAACCGATCGACACCAAATTTGACAGCAAGCATCCTTGGTACCCTCGGAAGGTCATGCCGTCCTTACTTTTCGGAAACCTCCGCCAAGGGGTCGAAGCGCGAAGCGCAAGTGTGTTTAGCTGTTTAAAACTGCCACCCGCGGAAGGTCATGCCGTACTTACTTTTCGGAAACCTCCGCCAAGGAGTCGAAGCGCGAAGCGCGAGTGTGTTTAGCTGTTTAAAACTGCCATGGGGCTAAAACTGCCACGGGGCGATTGCTAGTAACTTTATAAATAAGAAATGTCCCATATGGTCTTTTATAGAGCGAGAGGACGTAAAACATTAACCCCGTTGCTTTGACCAGGTCTCACTCCCATGCAAATGCCCCCAAATTCAAACCGAAACATCATTTTAAAGAGCAGCCTCAATTCGAAGTTGGGGACATTTGTATGTGGGTCACAGCTACCCAGAACCCCCCCCCCCCCCAGGGACGACTTAATCGTGGTGCTTCAATGTATCTTTAAGATTTCTTACCAGCTATAAGAGTAGGGAAAACACGCGAAAACCGTGATTTTGACACGTGACGTGCTGGGTCTTTAAGCTGTACCATGATGTTCCATTACTCCCGAAATTTGAGAGAGGAGCTACGATCACATTATCAATCACCTTGAATTTGTGGTCTGTGCAGTCTCATACAGCATTATCTACACTCTTTTTCTGGATAGGCTAATAGGTGATCAGAAAGTGTATATAATATATGGTAGTCTATGCACTGAAAAACGGTGTCTGAATTTTGTGTGTGCAGCGAGTGGTTTTAACTTTATTTGAGCAGTATATAGAATTCGGTAAACAATTTTGCAGGGTGGAAAAAGAAAACGTATGCGATAGAGAAAATTTGATACATGGTTGAATTATTTAGCCTACAGTGTTTCATTGAATTGACAGGCTAGGTTTTTATATTAACGCAAAATTCGGCTTCGATGCGCGTTGGAAGGTTGTTAGGCTTATTATTTGTATTTGAGTTTAAATGTCAGCGTTTTGTCTGCGAACATTGGATTCATTTGTTAGCAATATACCCTGTCCTGAGAAGAGAGAGAGAGAGAGAGAGAGAGAGAGAGAGAGAGGGAGAGAGAGAGAGAGAGAGAGAGAGAGAGAGAGAGAGAGAGAGAGAGATTAAATTAAACGAATTTTTTTTTACATAAGGCCAAGGCCCCCTTTGAAAGGGGGAACATAACAAATACATATAAACATCAGTAATGCACAAATAGGCATTCAGGTTATAGCCATCGGCCGCGCTTTGAACGCTTTATAATATAAATTGCTAGCTTTCTGGCCGTCTCACTATTCGTGGAGGCCAACAATAGAGACAAACGAAAATCATTTGGATTACGATAGTACTTTTGTGCTATGAACTTTTCTCTTATGCTATTATAAAATGGACAACATAACAAGAACTGCATTTCGTTTTCTACAGCAACTTTACATCGTTTGCAAATTAGATCTTGTGGCCTGTTGTTTCTATACCTATACAATAGTGGTGAACAGACAAGTCGGAAATAACAAATATAAACCAGTTGAGATAGCATGAGACTTAGCATCATGCTAACTTAGAAGCTCTTCCAAAAGTCCTATTAAATCCTATAGGACATTGGAAGAGCTTCTAAGTTAGCATGATGCTAAGTCTCATGCTATCTCAACGTGAATACAGGCCCTGGTCATAATGTATTTCAAATGCCTGTCAAGATCCATGCACAGATAAATAGGTAGATAATTAAATGAGAGAGAGAGAGAGAGAGAGAGAGAGAGAGAGAGAGAGAGAGAGAGAGAGAGAGAGAGAGAGAGAGAGAGAGAGAGAGAGAGAGAGAGAGAGAGAGAGAGAACGAACGAGTTTTATTTATAGAGGGTATTGCAATAAGCAAATACATGCTCTTTTGCATCCAGTTCTCTGGAAAAAGAAAACAAACAAACAAACAAAAACAAACTCTGAAGCACAAACAAAGCAATAGAAAGCGTGCAAAATACAACCCTGTATATAAACACATTATAAAATAGAACCTAGTCCTACTTGACATACTCGTTTTTAACATGCACAAAATGTAGAAGTAAACGAACATTTTTTGGGGGGTATTACATAAAAGGATATCGACAAGAAGCATGACATAGGAAAACACACTTAGGCCGGGTTCACATTAGACGCGTAAGTTCCGTACGGAAAACCCTAAATAAGTGGAAGAAAGAAGGATAAAAGTTTACGCATAATTTATAGGGGAAATTCGGACACGTGGGCAAATATTTTCCCTTCTTAGTTTCACTTATCTATG
>CM065681.1:81617096-81622096 GCA_017654935.2 Phymorhynchus buccinoides
GATGGAATTCTGTTTAATGTCCTCCGGTCTGGAACAGACACACGTATGTATAAAAAAGATGGTGGGAACGATCCTGGAGGCAATAGCCGGAGGCAGTGCAACACCAGGAAAGTCCCGACTTTTTTTTTTATCAATACAGATAAGTATATAGCTGACTTCACTATATTTGGTTATCAGCTTCACGATGTGTCTGTGAACAACGTTATCAATGTCATTCATATGACACTTTTTATACTATTTTTATGTTATTTAGCAAAACTTGTCTTACTGTAAAAGTCAGGAATGGAACTTTTATTTTAAATTATTTTTCATAATCTCCTCCCCAACTTTTAACAAATGCAAGACTAACCTCAGATTAAAATGCTCGAAGCGTACCTTCATTTTTTGTTTTACCCTTGGTGGTAACTCAAATGACCCTTCTTTTTTTTTATCTCTTGACGAAAGAAAGCATCGTGTCAATCATTCTTATCACCTCAAAACTACTGGCACCGCAGCATTAATTCCAGCCATTTCTGTAGCTTACACTATATGACACATGTTACACTTTGTTCACTGTCTGAATTGCTGTGCATCCCACAATGATCAGTATGTGCAAACTGGGGTGGGATTTGTTTCCCATTTTTTATTTGTTTTGTTGTTGTTGTTGACGTACCCTGGCTAAAAGACTCCAGGGATCATCCCAACAGCTGAAGCACTTGAACACTATGGTACAAAAATGCACCAGCTAGGGATGAGAACATTACGTGTATGACCGTTTTTGATTACCCCGCCACGTGAGCAGCCACACTCCAGACGGGATTCATTTGTTTTAAAATCAGTAAGCTTAAGACAAATCAACCACGATAGTTAATCAAGAGTACAAAAAATGTTTTCTTTTGGGTCTGCCTTTCATGTATTCAGAATCTTTTAATTAATAAGAATGATGACGCAAGGCCACCAAATTATATAAAGCATTTTAAATTGCTGATTGTTCACATAATGTTGCACAAATGGAACATTTCCAGACTGTCAATCCTACTTATGAACATTGATTATGATGATGACGTTGTCATAGGTGTAGACCTACTATCCTACATGTGCTGCGCGTGTGTTATATTCTGTCCTCAAAATGCATAGCTGTTGAAGTGTTTCTTCATAATAGTATTTCTCAAATTGGAGAACCTTGTAATTTACACACAAATTCAGCGTATTGGCATAAGTATTGTATACAATCAAATCGAACCAAGTACAAAACAATGTTGTTTAAAAGTTAGCCAGTTTTAGAGACTTCTTCAGTTATTGAGTAGGCCCCCTATCCTTTAACGTTGCCTCGACAGTTACGATCACCCCACCTTCAAATTTCAGAGTTGAGGGCATGATTTATCCATGACATAGACAAATCATCATCGTTGCATATCACTTTATTAGGCTATAGTGTAGCAACCATTTTCATCGCCACCCATTTCTTCCCAAGGAAATCTTGTAAATTGAGTTATCCAAGGCTTGTCTTTGGCTTCATCTGCCTCTATTGGTTGACATTAGTTGTTAATTTGGGGCTAACTGTGACAATAAAATCGGAGTGAGGTTGATATAACCAACCAATTTCGATAGCAATGGAAAATCATATTAGAGCCCATATTCTGAGAAGGCGGCGACGATGGAGTTGGTGGATGCTGTTGATGATCCTGTGGTAATAATAGTTCCCCCTGGATCAGCTAATCTGGTTCGGGTGAAGACCTTTTTTCAGGTTTTCATGGCTGAAGAATACGCTGGGGGTGTTGGCTTCCAAGCAGATAGCATGGACATGCATGATTGTTCCAGTCCTGCAAAGCCTTCGAGAGTTTGATACAGACATTAAAGGTCTCAGTCAGTTCAGTTTCGCCTGTCGTCCCTCCTAGGGCATAGGCCGCCAACAAGACCCCTCCAGCTGCTTATGTCCTGGACAATTCTCTCCAGCTGTCCCCAGGTGAGGTCCACCTTCTTGGCGTCAGCCTCCAGGTCGCGTCGCAAGGTGTTCCTTGGCTTTCCCCTGTGGATTCCACCTAAGAGCTTGCTTTGTTGTGCTGGTGGCTGGCTTGCGGAGAGTGTGGCCAATCCATCTAGACCCGTGCTGGCTGCTGTTGTGTTCGTTGCCACAGTTCTTCGTTGCTGATGGTGTCAGGCCAGCGCACTCGTAGGATTTTCCTCAGACAGTTGTTGATGAAGGTCTGGATCTTCTTTGTTGTTGTTACCGTGGTCCTCCACGTCTCGGCCACGTCTCGGCCACAGCAGAACGGACTTCACATTGGTATTGAAGAGCCCGATCTTGGTGTTGACCGACAGGTCTCTGGAAGCCCACACGTTCCTAAATTGGATGAAAGCAGCCCTGGCCTTGTTGATTCTGATCTTCACATCAGCATCTGTCCCTCCCTGCTTGTCGACGATGCTGCCAAGGTAGGTGAAGCTCTCTACCTCTTCTAGCGCTTCGCCGGCCTTCGAGCGTGATGGGAGCTGAACTGGCAGCGTTCACCTTCAGGACCTTGCTCTTTCCCAGGTGAATGCTCAGGCCCAGCTTGGCAGAGTTCTCTGCAATAATGCTGGTCTTTTCCTGCATCTGTGGTTGGGTGTGTGAGAGAAGGGCCAGATCATCCGCAAAGGTCTCAATACACGTGAACAGTTTTCACTCTTTCCCCATTGTAACACAATGGTAGGTCAGTCATAATATTATGAGTTACAGATCACTGCTGCCATGGGGAAAGAGTGACAAATGTTCACGTGTATATAGACCTTCACTACTTTGTCTTGCTGAAAGCTATTGCCCCATTTTTATAGTTGTGTCTGTTATAATCGATTTTGGGAGAGTACATCAATGGAACATTAGGCTTTAACAATTATTTCTTGATCTTGATAAGGTACGTTGGTAGGATCCAAGTATGGATGCAAATCCACAATAAATCCAGAACTATGTTAAAGCTTTACAAATAAAGGCACATAACATATAATCATGTATGCGTGTGCGAGTTTGCGCGTGTTTGTCACGGTGTGCGTGCATGTGTGTGTGTGTGTGTGTGTGTGTGTGTGTGTGTGTGTGTGTGAGAGAGAGAGAGAGAGAGAGAGAGAGAGAGAGAGAGAGAGAGAGAGAGACTGTGTGTGTGTGTGTGTGTGTGTGTGTGTGCGCGTGCGCGTGCGCGCGTGCGCGCGCGTGTGTGTGTCCGTCTGTCTGCCAGTGTCTGTCTGTCTAGAAAATATGATCGTAGGTTGTTGTTGTTTTTTGTGTTTTTTGAAAAAGAGGCCATATATCTATGGCGCTCAAACGTGATAAAATGCCAGTTAGCTACTTAACTGGCTTTAATAATACCAGCTAAGTAGTTAAGTGGACTTTCTTATTCCAGTTAACTAGTTAACTGATATAATCAACTTCCGCTTCCGCTTTTGTCAGGAAAACCAACTCCTTTACTGTTTTTTGTAACACGAAATCCCATTGGATGTACTGCAGATCATCATTTTTTTCCCATTTACACTGTGAAAGAGTTACATACCTTCAATATCATTTTTGTTATAGGGGAAGACGGGGTAAAAAGCGCATGGGCGGGTAAGAAGCCCACCCCAATTATCTCATGAAATGAAGCAAATTTCAGTCTCATTTTGCCCATGAGACGAGCGTTAATGTCTAGCATTCGTCTCATGGGCAAATTTGACTGAAATTTGTCTTTATTTCATGAGATAATTGGGGTGGGCTTCTTACCCGCCCATGCGCTTTTTACCCCGTCTTCCCGTAAGCAGTATTTTTATCACGGATCGGACCTGCAGTACCTCCAGGATCTGCTCAGAGCTTTGAATGATGGTTGGTTGATGGTTCATCCCATATGTGCTGTTTTGCAGCTGCGTTTACGTTTTTCAGAGACCATATTTTAACCACAAACTAGTAAAAATAAATAAATAAATAAATAAATAAAATAACATAAAATAAAAACCATCTGTTGAAATTCAACCTGATGGATCATAGCCGATGAGGTTTAACCGAGGCGTGGTCACCGCTACAGCTATCTGTATTAATTTTTTTAAATCGGGACTTTACTGGTTTCGTACTGCCTCCGGGCATTGCCTCCAGTATTGTTCCCACCATATTTGTATTTACAAATGTCCCATATGTGTCTGATTCAGACCAAGAGGACGTAAAACCTCATTTTCGTCGTCAACCTGACGGATATAATCTATTCACTATATGTGCCTTCCCGGGTCGAGAGGACGTAAAACACTACTGTTCATTCTATTCACTAACTCATAAGAAACGGGCAATGATAAATATATATTTGTTTAGCTATTTGGGGCTTATTTCAGCTACTAAAACGTATTTGAAGCAATTTCTGGGAACAGATTGCTGATCTGCAGTATCCAATGGAATTTCGTGTTACAAAAACCAGTTAACTAGTTGGTTTTCATGATAGAATGTCACTTAAGCAGTTAACTGACCGGAAGCGGAAATTGATGATATCAGTTAACTAGTTAACTGGAATAAGAAAGTCCATTTAACTACTTAACTGGTATATTAAAGCCATCACGTTTGAGCCCCATATATATCTATCGTATAGGCCCTACACTTTTGGGGCGAGTTGATACTGTATAAAAAAAACACAACACGAATACAACGGCGAAAAAAGGAAATACTGTGGAATAAGAAGACAAAAGCCAAACTAAAAACAGTTGTAATATTACAGCGTAATGAGCCTTGCAAATTTCACGCGGTGCGCGCGCGGTCAACAAGAAAGTAATCAGAACATCACGCGCAGTCATGGGAGAAAATGTGACGGGCGTGCTATTATAACACGCCAATGGCCAGTAATCTGATCTGTCAAAGATTGGAAGGTGTTAAAGACCCACCAGATCACGTGTCAAAATCACGGGTTTCACGTGTTTTCCCTCTTACAGATATAAATAAATCTTGTTTTGACCAGGTCTGACTCCCATATAAATGCCCCTCAAATTCAAACCGAAACATCATTTTAAAGAGCAGCCTCAATTTGAAGTTGGGGACATTTGTA
>CM065681.1:81624596-81660657 GCA_017654935.2 Phymorhynchus buccinoides
AGCACAGACTATTATTGAGAGAGCGTGTGTGTGTGTATCAGCATCAGCATATTTGCATTCTCTCTACAAAAGACATGTTGGTTTCATATCAATAGTCTAGAGCCCGCAATTGCATGGTTATAGGCCTATAACGTAGTTTGAACTACATTATTGGATGGGTTTCTCGGTGTTTAAATCTTCTTCTCAGTCTGCTGTGGGTTTAACTGTCCCTACTATGCAAGAATTTGAAGTTGTCTTGAGCAATGTCTTACGCGCGCGCGCGCGCGCGCGGTGTGTGTGTGTGTGTGTGTGTGTGTGTGTGTGTGTGTGTGTGTGTGTGTGTGTGTGTGTGTGTGTGTGTGTGTGTGTGTGTGTGTGTGTGTGTTTGTGTGTGTGTGTGCGCGTGCGTGTGGGTGCGTATGTGTGTGTGCACTTGTGTGTGTATGCGGGACGCGTTGTGTTTATGTTTGACGGGGGAGGGGGTTCGATGTGGGGAGGAGATGTCGTTTAATCAATCCTAGAGTGGCGTTTTGCACTAGGCCCAACTTGTAAACGGGCTTGAAGCCTTTGGTTGTTATATAATGTTCTATCCATTCGATCAAAGAGCTGAGTATCAAAGATAACGCCAGGCAATGCTCCCCCCCCCCCTCCCCCCCTCCCCCTTATGTCTTTGTGCCTCTCACTAGCAGACACATTGGCTTTGATTTTTAGAACTTTTAAGCTACTCAATGATTGATATAATATGCCTATCTACAAATTTTGCTCTATTATTAAAAATAACTCAAATGATTGTGTTGGTTATTTTGTTTTCTTCAAATTTCGGTGATTAGTTTTATGCTCCCTGACCAGTGACGTCATGTCTAAACACATCTTGTGACGAAATACACATGTGTTGATGAATCACTGTCACGATTTGATTTGTAAACAGGACAGCTCTAAAAAGGGAAGTTGAAAATTTTAAATACGACACTTTTAGAGGACAAGCGGTGCGAACAGATCGTATCTTCAAAATGTTTAAAAGCGGCCCAAACTACACTAAAATGAAAACCAATTTGCGGTTGATCATCAACCGCTTGAAACTGTTGGAAAAGAAGAAAACGGAGATCGCTCTCAAGTCGCGCAAAGAAATAGCAGACTACATCAGTGCTGGAAAAGAAGACAGGGCCAGAATCAGAGTCGAGCACATAATCCGTGAAGATTATCTGGTGGAAGCGATGGAGCTGATAGAGATGTACTGCGACCTGCTGCTGGCGAGATTTGGTCTCGTCCAAACTCAGAAGTAAGTTTCTTTCGATTGTTGTTTCCTTGTGATTGGGTAATATTAATAATAATAATTGGGCGTGACCATCAAAAATGATCAATAATTCAATATGCTGACAAAGTCAAAGGCGGTGTAAAATTGGCATTAATAATTGATTCAACCCTGTATTCAATGCCTTGTGATTGTTGCACAATGGCAAATGTGTGACTGTGTCAGTGTGATTGTGGCATGTCAAGTCAAGTCAAGTCAAACTCAAAGGCCAACCTTATGGCCACGACAGTCGTGGGGATAATGAAAACGGGTGAAAAACCTTATCGCCATGACAGTCGTGGGGATAATGAAAACCTTATGGCCATGACAGTCGTGGGGATAATGAAAATGGGTAAAAAAAACTTATCGCCACGACAGTCGTGGGGATAATGAAAACCTTATGGCCACGACAGTCGTGGGGATAATGAAAACGGGTGAAAAACCTTATCGCCACGAAAGACGTACCTGCACGCCATTTTTATTTTAATTTTATTATTTTTGCTTTGCTTCCGTTATTATTTCAATTTCCGGTAGGCCTATTTTCTTGCCGTTTTTGTCCTTTGCCCAGTTTTTCAAAGGCCTTCGCTAAATAGCCGCCAGTGGCTCTATAGAATGCAGGCTACAGAGCCGCTACTTTCCATTTCCGGTGAAAAACGAAGCTAAAAATAGAAAGAAGTCTAAGTGTAGACTGGACTTTCCTCTTTATTTGACCTCGCGGCTCACTGTCTCTGCTTAACTTTCTCTTTGTCTGTCAGTGGACGCACGTTCCTTCCCAAACTTTGCTTTCCCGCTATTTTGTTAATGTCACGTGATCGAGGGTTTCCTTCCGGCTCTTTTGCCCATGTGCAACGGTCGTGCCCATAATGTCCACAGCCTCTTTCCATTATCGGCACGACAGTTGTGGGAATGAGGAAAACGGAAGGAAAAGCTTATGGGCACGACTGTCGTGGGGATAAGCACTTCCCAAGTCAAAATGATCTTTATTGAGGATAAAGGAGTAAGCTTTCAAGACAGCTTTTTTTCATCCTGTGTGTGTGTCTATGTATACACACAAGCATGTGTGTGTGTGTGTATCTTAAAATTTATATAAATCTGTATCTGTCTCTGTATTTGATACGTTGAAGGAGCCTATGAACTTAATGAAGGCTATTACTCAACGGAAAGGGGAAAGCGCTGTCGCAGTCAAAAAAGTCGCTCAGTCAAATAAATCGCCCGTTACTAAGTACTATGAGAGTGTGTATTTGCGACAACCAGAAATTTCACTTTTTCTGTACTTGAACCATTTACCTAACCCTAACCCTATCCCTAACCCTAAAAAAAAGTGAAATTTGTGGTTCATGCTCAATGTTGCAAAATGTCACAAGTACACACTTTCATAGTAGCCGGGCAATTTATTTGACTGAGCGACTGTTTTGGCTGCGTCAAGTGCTTTGCGAGTTTAATTACTTGTACTGTCCTGATGGTATGACAGTGCATTAAAATACTGTCCTGGTGGTATGGCAGTGAGTACGGGCCATAGACCTTTCTTTTGCGGCATCTAGTCTAGGCAAGACCTCTCCGGCTAGCATAGCGCTCACCGAGGACAAGCCCCGACCAGCACAACTCTTGCCCTTCATTTACCACTACTCTGATCTATGGCCCCTACTCCCTAACTTAGTCTTTCTTTGGAGCAGGCCTGATGCTGCTTCTGGCGGGGCCTGCTGCAATGGAGGCGTCGGTTTGCTGATTCCACTCCACTACTGTCCTTACGAAGAAGGAGTTCTTGTACTGTTCTGTGTGGCAAGATCTTACTTTGAAGCCGCAAGAATTACATAATGCATGTCTTTTCATGATGTTAATTCAGACCTGTCTACATAAGATTGTTTGGCATATTTTCCTAATTTTGAATGCAAAATCTGAAATTAGTGAAAATATGCTCAGAGCAACAAAAATATGAAAATCGGCAGCAGCGGCTCCAAAATTATTGTTTGTCTTCTCTATTTTCCTGTTTAAAGATGAGTTTCGCGGATCGCGAGTTATACTCCTACTGTACTTGGTTTGCGCGTGCGTCTACCACTTTGAAGGCCATTTTTGCGAGTGAACGGTACTGCATCGGTTAGCCTAGTAAAATGCCGCCGCCCGCGAGAAAACGACGCCATGAGACTGATAGCGAAGAGGATGACGTTGAAAAAGTTCCATTAGAAGGCTGCAAAACCAAGGAAACAAACTTTTCTCAGCGGATACACCGAGACCTGGAAGTGGTGGGCGCAACGATTGTAAAAAAACATGTTGCCTCAAAACTGCACACCAATCTGAACAAAGAACAGAACTCTGTCTGTGTGTGTTCGCGAGTTAAATAATCAAAAAGAGAACACCATAGTGGTCCAGTTTGTGTAGCAACTTGCCATGGGGCACCGTATCAAACGCCTTGCTGAGGTCAAGGATCGCTACATCTACTTGTTTCTAGGTGTCAAAGGATTTGAGGAGGTCGTTTACCGTGGTCAGAAGCTGGGTTTCACACTCACAGGAAAAGCCTGACCTGAACCCATGGTTTTTGTTTGTCAGGATGTTGTGTTTTTCTAGATGATTTCGGAGATGGTGGGATATAATATGTTCTAGGACTTTGCAGGCAACAGAGGTCAAAGAGACTGGTCGGTAGTTTTCTGCTCTGTTTCTGACTCCCTTTTTGAAGACCGCAGAAATGTTTGCCGTAAGCCAATCCCTAGGAAGCTGTCCTGATTGAATAGAGCGATTGTAGATGCAGGTTAGAATTGGGGCGATAGCTTGAGAGCAGGTTTTCAGAATCTTGCTTGGTATCATGTCTGGTCCTGAGGCCTTAGAAGGGTTTAGGTTCCGTAGTAGTTTTTCCACTCCGTTAACATCAATACGGAGGAAATCAAGGTCTGGGCAAGGAGATCTAGGTATATCCGGGGGTGGTGAGTTATTGTCTTTGGTGAATACAGAGCGAAACTGGTTTAGCAGGGCCTTGGCTTTGGCGTGGCTATTACTAAGTTCAGTCCATCCTTCAGGGGTGTGACACCTACGTTATCTTGACGTTTTGACTGACGTAGCGCCAGAAGGGTTTTGAGTTGTTCTCCTTGAAGCCCTTTTCGATGGTAGAGTTGATTACGGTCCATTCGGCCTTCCTCATGTCTCTTCTGCACTCCTTTTGGAAGAAGTAGTAGTTTTTCCAGTTCCCTGATCTTTTAGCCTGGTTGTGTATTCTTGCTTTCTTCCTGACTTTCCTTTTGATGGCACGGTTTACCCAGGGTAGATTGGAGCTTCCATTCATCTCTGGTTGGCTTATCATGGATTTGGGTGAGCTGGGCTTGAGTGGATATATCTAGTATAAGTTCCTGCTGGACTGAACGATCTGATGCATTTCGAGCGACTGCTGGTATGTCCCAGTCTATGTCTGGGCAGTTAAAATCACCAGCCAGTAGGATTTGTTGATGTGGTTGTCTTTCAGTGGCCTTTTGTAGTGTCTTGCTTAGCTCGGCTACATCTCTGTGAGACCTGTGTGGCATGTGGAAGCACCCTAGTAGTAGATCATTTTTCCCTGTGAGATGTATCTTTGCCCAGACCATTTCACATTCTCCATCGAGGTCTGGGACAGCTGAGGATACTAGGGACTTGTGTACGAGGATAAACACCCCTCTTGCGAGTGTGCCCCTGTCCTTCCTGTACGTCACATAGTATGGCGCGCCAAAGATACAAAACTCTATCTAGCTGTTCGATAGAGTTTCTAAACTGTATCTATCAGTTCGATAGAGTTTGAAAACCCTATCTAGCTGTTCGAGTTTTAAAACTCTGTCGAACAGCTAGATAGGGTTTCCACAAAATAACCCTATCGAGATATAGTTTTTCTATCGCGATTTCTGATTGGTACATGGCTTCAGCGACAAGTTTGTGGCCTTGGCAGGGCAGTGACCCGTGAATTTGAATAAGACGATAGGCCTAGGCCCCTACATGTAGTCAAACAAACATGGCAGCTGAACGATTTCAACGAGCGAATCTTCCCGGCGTTTCATCTGTAATTGAAGCCGCTAAACGAGTTCGTAGAATGCCACCTATTAAGCTAGGTGTAGGTCACAGTCAAAGATAACACCAAGGAAGGAAGAGCTCTTTCTAGTGCTACACTGCTGGGCAATGTTCTTGCGGGGTTCAATTTTAGTTGCTTTGTGTTCACTCTCAGGGGTGCCATTCTTCTGTGATATGGGACTACTAGTTTTCAGTGGACTAAAGGGGTTTGAAGAACTAAATGAATCAACAGAAAGGTCAGCCAGGGGTTGGTTGTAATTTGAGGATTCAAAACTGAATTTCTACAAAGTTAACTACTGCAACAGCCTGATTCCCATTCACTCAATATTCATATTATGTTACAAACATACGGCGCTTTGCACGTGCTATGTCTTGCACGAAATAAACATGTATGTCAACTGTAATCAGACCATTACTTTCTCTCTCAATCTTTTCTTTTCTTTTTATTTCCACTTTTTCTTTGGGGTTTTTCAAAAAGAAATATATGACTCAACATGACACCCTTCAATCAACGTAGTAGTAGTGGTAGGGACAGGCATCATGGCCTAGGCCTCGCGGCCTATAAATCATCCCATCATTGGTACAATCTTTATGTATGGTGTCTGATTTGCATACATCACTAATGTATAAGCAATTTCATATCATCAATCAAAGTCATAAAAAAGATCTCTATATTTTGGAATTTCATCCAAAAGGTTCTTGAAATTGTTAATATTATATGTAAATTTAATGTTAGTAGACCAGGTTATTCCAGTGATTAGCGACTCGGTGCAAAAATGAAAACTTCCTCCTATTGTGTGATGAAGTTGGCTGCCTAAGGCTGATTCAGCGACACCCCTGCTGAGACAGCTGCACTGGCTCCCTGTTGACGCTAGAGTAGAGTACAAAGTGGCCACTCTTGCCTATCGCTACTTCGAAGGCTCTCTTCCAGACTACCTTTCCTCTCTTCTCTCTGCCTACACACCAGAACGCAACCTCAGATCAAGTAGCCTCAAACTTCTTTGCACACCTGTCACCAAATACAAAACAGTTGGAAACAGAGCTTTCCATTTCCAAGCACCACACATCTGGAACAACCTCCCTTCCTCTTTCCGCAGCTCTCCATCTTTGTCTTCTTTCAAAACTGGCCTGAAAACTGTTCTCTTAAAATAAATGCCTCTGTTGATCTCCTGTGTCTTCTCCCCTTCAGTTCACCCTCTGTGAGTTTTTGTTGAGTTGGTCTATGTGTGCGCGCAGTGCGATAATGGGCTAATTGGGTTTTTTTCATGGATTTTTGTTATGGTTGTGTTTCCACTTTTGTATAATTATGTTGTTTTTCTTCATGATTATTGTATGTATGTTTTTTGTAAAGCGCTGTGAGTCCTGCTGCGCCAGGAGAACGGCGCTATATAAGAGTTATTATTATTATTAAGACATGCACTGTGATGAAGATGCTGGTTCCCATGCATGCACAATCACAGTGACACACATACACACAAATTACACATTTGCCACAATCACACTGACACACATACATTTGCCATTGTGCAACAATCACAGTGCGCGCACACACACACACATGCCACAATCACACTGACACACACACATTTGCCATTGTGCAACAATCACACACACACACACACACACACACACACACACACACACACACACACACACACACACACACACATAGATTCATGAATGCGTTTGGAGGAAGTCTGTTGAACGTGTACAGATTTGAAGTTTATCCTTAATTTGTTTACAACAGTCAAACCAAGCTTTTTGTTCGTTTCATTTCTTCAAATTGGATATTTTGGTCAAACAACGCAATGGACATTATTCATTGCTATGAGATGAGACGACTACTCTGCCAATTTTTATTGGCTCACTCGTGTCAACAACACGAAAGTGAGTCTTTGTTCTCATGCTTCTTCGATTCTCCGGGTGTCTGTGTGTCTGTAGTAACTTTAATGTTGGCTTTGTCTCGGGAACTACACGGCGTTCATCAATCGAACTTTGCATTTTATATGCAAGCTTTCAAACAAATATTGATTTGAATAATTAAATACTTAAAACAACACTGTAAACAGATAATAAACAGATAACATTTTAGATTAGTGGGTTAGAGAGTATTCAACAGGCAACATGAGTTAAGAAAGTCATCAACAGTGAAAGGCTTGATAGCTCATTGCGTAGAGCGTTTGTCTCTCATGCCAATGTTAAATTGATCAACTTCCGCTTTTAGAGCTGCTTTTAGAGCTGCCATGTTTACGACCCGCAATCTCAAAGTCATTATTTGTTGGCAGTCTTGTTTTTCTTAGTTAGCAGGAATCCATAGTATACGCATTATTAACAATTTCATTTTTTTAGTTGTTGTTTTTAAACGGTCTCACGTGTGTGGTACGGTCAATGTAATTGTCACATCTCAACAATGAAACGCAGGGAACTGGACCCGGGTCTGGAAGAAGCCATCGCCACCATGATCTGGGCCACACCCCGGCTGCAGGCCGACGTCATGGAGTTCAAGGCCATCCACGACGAGCTGGCGGCCAAGTACGGCAAAGAGTTTGCCTTGGCCTGCCGCTCCAACGAGCACAGCAACGTCAGCGACAAGGTGATCCACAAGCTGTCGGTGCAGGCGCCGCCCAAGACGCTGGTGGAGCGTTACATGGTGGAGATTGCCAAGTCGTACAACATCCCCTTCGAGCCGGACGCCTCCGTCGTGGCCCAGGACGAGATCATGATGGCGGAGAACCTGCTCATCGACTTTGACGCCGACCAGAAGGGCAGGCCTGGGAATGGGAGAGGCAGCGGGGGTCCAGGTGGAGGCATGGGCGCCATGCAGCCTGCAGCCCCCCAGGTGAGACTGAGTGTAGGAGGAAGCGACAGATCATAGATTCTCTCTGTCTCTGGCAGTGTTTTGTTGCTTTAAAAAGTGTACGCATTTACGTAATCATCGGACAACCATTACTCCATTAGTTTAAAAAAAAAAAAATCATTTTTGTTTATTCTGTTACCAGTTTCCTTATCCCTTTCAACGCTAGCCATTCGTCAGCCAAAATTTACCAGTAAGCTTACCCAGGTAGGCAATAGATTCCATCTGCAATATTGGGGATTCATCTGTGACATGCATAAAATAGGGCCTATCCTTACCTCCCAAAATTAAGAACATAAGGTCACTGTATGCCAGACCCTCATTTGATGCGTTTAGGTAACATGGGTGTTAAATCATTGTGGTGCCAAGAGGCGACAGTGGTGATGAAAGGGATAAAAAGTGTACACATTTATATAATCATCGGACGACCATTACTCCATTAGTTTTATATAAAAAAATCATTATTTTTGTTTATTCTATTACCAGTTTCCTTAAAGGAAAACACTAATAATAATGTTGCACTAAAAAGTTTTCATGGTTTTTTATGAAGTGGAATAAAAAAAACTTTAATAAATTAATTAAAACAAAGATATTTCTGGTTTTATGAAGACCTAAAATGTTTTAACTCAACAGAAATAGATAATTATTTTTTGTTTTGTAACTTAGTTTAAGACAGTTACAAGCTGACACTAGTGATGTAAGAGAATAGTGTCGTCAGTAGGGGGCTTAGTAATAGTAGGTGGTGTCCTGAACAGGCTCTACTGAACTCCACCAAAGTGACTCAGCAGCAGTGCAGTCTCCTCGATTGGTTGCCTCCTGACGGCCTAATAATTTAATAACATAGATTCGTTCCTCTTGGACTGCTGCTGCGACCTGAACGTGCGGAGGTGTGGCTGCGAATTGGGACTCAGAATGAGCGGCGTGGGAGCAACGCCATTGTATGGCCCAGAAGATGGGGCAGCAACAAAAAAACACCAAAAAAACATCCCTAATAAATTAATTAAAACATATTTCTGGTTTTATGAAGACCTAAAATGTTTTGACTGGTCAGAAATAGACAATGTTTTTTGTAATGTTTTGTAACTTAGTTTATAAGGCAGTTACAAACTGACTTTTGTGATGTAATTAGCTTAGTTTTATGAAAAACTAAAATATTTCAAGTAACTAAACTCTTTTGAAATAGCCAGTATAGTTTGTAACGTTGGGCTTTGAGTAAAAAATATCACAGAACAACGTTTAGGCAGTTATGAACTGCATTTAGTGATGCAATTAGCTTGGTTCATGGCAGGTATAAAAAGTGTTTCTTACTGTTTGCCGTTTCACATTCACGAACCAAACTGATACGTGACCAATAATATTGCAGGCTCCCTATCCCCCGGCAGGGGCAGTGCCAGGCCCCGCCCCACCCACCACCGCACCCTTCACCTACCCGGGCCCCTCCCCCTACCCAAACCCTCCCGCCGACGACAAACCAGCTCCGCCTCCAAACTTCAACGACCTGTATGACAACAACGCCCCCAGACCGTCAATGCCCCCTCCGGCGCCGGGTTTCCGCAACTGCCCTACCCCGCCCGGCCCTCCGCCTAAGCTGGACGACTTTCCCGAGCTGCCCACCGTGCCGAGCACCAGCTTGACCGACACTCGGACGGTCGGGGGAACGTCGGCCGGAGGGGAGGATGTCGATTTTGACGATCTGACGCGCAGGTTTGAGGCGCTCAAGAAGAAGAAATGAACTTTTGTGTGTCCTTTAGGTCCTGTACATAAGATTCGATGCACATACTTTTATTTGCTTTCCCTTTAGAAGCTAATCTGATTTGACTTTGGAGAAGGGTGAATTTAAACTATAATGGGAAACTTGTCTCCTTTTGGTTAACAACCTGTTCCCTGCCAGATCATGTCTATTGCGGACAATATAGTGTCATTAATGATGCCATAACTTTTTATGTCACAACTCTGGAATGCTGTTTTTTTTTAAATTCTAAAACAGTAAGCAGGAATATATCTCTAAATGATTTTGTTAAATTGAGTGTAATAGGTTTCTTTTATTTATTTTTATTTTTTTTAAAGATGATCTTTCAATTTTTCATTGGCAGTGAAGGGGTTAAATTAATTAAATGGCTTTTTGAGTACAGGGCTGTTATCATGATTGAATCCGATATTTGGCATGCATTCAACTGTAATGTGGACAGGCGCTTTTGGACACACATGTGCACGCATGCATGCACACACACACACACACATATGCACACACACACATATGCACACACACACACACACACACACACACACACACACACACACACACACTCTCTCTCACTCACTTACGGGAACATAGTATTTAAGCTGTTTGGTTGGTGCAAAAAATATGACAATGTCTGATAAACTGAATAAGAAAACTGGAAATTTTTCATCCAATTAATACACTGATGATACATTTGACTGAGAAGTTTGAACACAATGAAAATGAAAAATATGAATTTATAATGTATTAAAAAAAATAGATACAGTTCTGACCCACCCCTCTTCCTTCTTCTGTCAGTGTCAGTATGGACTGGAGTTATGAAAATTATGACTAAATTATATAATATTCAATATATATTTTGCTTTCCAGGGACGGTATTCATGTCGAGATAGCATGAGACTTAGCATGATGCTAACTTAGAAGCTCTTCCAAAAGTCCTATTAAATCCTATAGGACATTGGAAGAGCTTCTAAGTTAGCATCATGCTAAGTCTCATGCTATCTCGACATGAATACCGTCCCTGATGTTTTTACCAAGTGTAATACTTGTGATTTTGGAACATAAGTGACACTTGAAACTAGAAGCAATCATTGGTGTTTATTAATATTATTCTATGCAGAATACTTATGTCTGTTATTGTGATTTGATTGGTGTGGGGCAGTATTCAAAATAAAAATTATATGTTGCTTCTTTAGATTTAGATTAAACAAAAACAGAGTGAAAAAGGTTTATACTTTTTTTAATAGTTTTTTTTTGTCTTTCTTAAAAATGACTGCTTTGTTTTGAGTGAGATTGTGAGTGACTTTTTGTGTGCAAAAAAACAAAACCACCACCACCACATTCTGTCGTTATAAAGTTTCTAACCCACTCTCTGATTTGATGTTGTTGATAAGAGTAGACTATAAAATAAAATGATGCCTATAGCAAAAGCTGTTGTAGTAATATAAATAACTGTCATCTGAGAGCTTTGTTGGATTGATGTAAGGTAGAGCCTGTAAGCTGGACATTTACACATATAGACTTTTGAGTTTGGGACATAAGGTTTGTCCCTCTAATATTACAGTCTTTACCTGTGTGTTTCTTTACGATAAAATGATAATGATTTTACAGGAAGGGTTATTTTAAGGGGACTGTTAGTGTTACGCTGTCCAATGTGATAAAATACCATCCCTTTAAAACTGAAAATTAACCTACATGAAACTTTCACTGAAAGACAGTCAAAAAAGAGTTGCAATTGATTTGCATGTTACTTAGTTAATATTATTAAAGGGGCACCCTGACGAATTAGTTTTTGTAAGAAACATGTTGAGTTCACCAGGAAAACACCCTTTACAGAGATTGCAACTCACTTTGCTCTGGTTTCCTAAAAATCAAACCGTCAAATTGGCGATTCCTCCTTGGAAGTCAAATTCTTTCACCTAAAGAGAAGGTGTGTGCCGTTTCTTTTCTAATGGCCGCCTGAGTTTAGACCAAATCGTTTGCACGAAATTTTCGCAATACAAGCCTTTTTTTAAATAAATTTTATACAGTTTATCTAAAGGAGTTTTGCTCACAACAAAGGAAATAGCTCCAATTTGTTTTTACTGCACTGCAAAAAAAGAAAAAGCTTCGACCACAATGGGATTGGCCTCCACCCACCCCATCCAAAATGGCTACTCTCTCCGGCATCTCCGCCAAGGAGGAATCGACGTTTTGACGGTTTGATTTCTAGGAAACCAGAGCAAGGTGAGTGTTCCGATCCTTGAAAAGGCTGTCTTTCTGGTGACCTCGACGTGTTTCTTGCAAAAAACTCATCCGTCAGGGTCCACCATTAAGATGGTTTGTAGTATTCATCCAATGATTAGTGCAACATATTGGCATGGGTGACAGTAGTCCAGGCATGCTCCTAAAATCCAGATTAAAAAGCTGATCAAAATAGTCTTATCAAATCAAACATTTCTGCCAAAATTGACGACGGACTAAATCAAGATGATAGATATATGCGATTCTAACACTATCCCTATCCATTCTATATAAACAGACACACACACATTGGACATTATTTTTATTGTGGTCACCATTTCAGGATTGGAGGACTGGGAAGATTAAGAGAACATTGAAATGTGTCATTTCAGGATTGCGAGAAAGTTTTAAATAATTTACCCATGTATTGATTTGATCTCAATTCTGGCACTTTTGGGGGTGTTAAATTTATGTGATTCTCTCTATACTATTGATAAAAATCTTGAAAGAGCATTATGAAAATGTAGGGAAGATATCCTTTAATTATGAAGATCCTTGGCAAACCCACAGTCACACAGTAGGAAACCTTTCATAATTTGTACTTTATTAAAAAAAAATGTTTTTCTTGAAGGTGGTTTTACGATGAATATGATAAAAACATAGTGAACAGCTGAAGAAAGGTGCATTCTTTCACTTTTTTTTAAAATTTATAGATTGGACTCTGTTGTACATGTTCATTATCATTATGTTCTGTTTTTCACTTAGTCGTCAAGGTTGATTTGATAGTATTAGTACTGATCCTTTCTTGCTGCTTTTGTTGAGTGTTTTTGTGTGTGAAACAATGAAAGAGGATTTTTAATTTTCTCATTCTTTCCTTTGGTACACAGGTACTTGCAGGTGAACAAAAATGAGAACTGCATTGTACATGTTTGTAATATAAACTAGTACCTTGATCCACTGTGCATAAATTATGCTGTATTGGTCAATAAATATGCAAATCAAACTTGAGACGTATTTTATCAGTTTGGTTAGTATTTCTTAATACATGTACATTCTATTGCTTAGAAAACCATTGCTGTTGACGGGACTATAAGCAATGTAAAAATAAAATAAAATATCTGTTTGCCATAATGATCACTTTATGTTTTTCTTTTTCTTTCTGTCTGTCTATCTATGTCTCTCACAAGCTTTGTTTGCTATCCCTCTGAGTCTCGTGTGTTTGTGTGTTGCCTTTCTCTGTTTCTTGCTCTCTCTCTCTTATCTCTCTCTCTCTCTCTCTCTCTCTCTCTCTCTCTCTCTCTCCCCTCCCCCCCCCCTCCCATATGATTCAGGGGGTGTAACTATTCATATCATTTTGATGTGTACATCATGTATGTGTATGAAAGAATGCAGGGGAAATCACCCCTCGAAGCTGTACAGATCCACTGTGCCTAGGTTTTCCCCCTTGTGTACTATAGGAATGAGGATGCAGTTAAGCTTAATTACTTGAACTGGTTTGGTGTAGTAGGTCTGTGCTCTCCATCCGAAGTGCTTTCTGGTTTTTCCCGAAATTCATTTCTTGCCTGTGTTGGATGTATTTATATATATACACATATGAGATATAGAACTGGTTTGGTGTAGTAGGTCTGTGCTCTCCATCCGAAGTGCTTTCTGGTTTTCCCCGAAATTCATTTCTTGCCTATGAGGAAACCATACACTGTATAGAGACAAAGTAGACGTGTTGGGGACCTCTCAGCTGGTCAAGCAGTTTTTGTAAACATTCAGGGGAACCAAATTTGGTTTCATGAGAAACAGAATATTTTCAGTCTGATAGAAACAAACGAAAGCTGAACATGTCAGGCTAGGCAACAATGAACAGAAAATTTATGAAAAAGTGTACCAAGGTTTTAGGATTGCATTGGCCTCAGAAAAAGACAATTAATTATCATCTCATCATTCTGTTGGAGATCTGGTTATTATTACATTGGCCATGATGCTTTTTTCTGTTGTGAGTTTGTCCCTTGCATTTAAACTTTAAAGACCCACCACGTCATGTGTCAAAATCACGGTTTTCACATGTTTTCCCTCTTAGTCTTATAGCTCGTAAGAAATCTTCCTAACATAAGAGGGAATGTGACACGTGATGTGGGGGGTCTTTAAAAAAATAAATGTATTAAAATCAAATATTGTGTAGGAATACAGTACCACTTTAACTTAAAAGATTAAGAGATTTGTTTTAACCTTTGAAGGCAAGTTTTTGCTCAAGATACTAAATTATAATTATTCAAAAAATAGGTACATGTGAGGAAGGATCAAAGCAGTACAATAGCCGTATTATCATCAAAGATATTCTAAAAGGGTAAGATGGATTACTTAAAAGCTCGGCGAACCGGGCTGATAGAGTTATCGTTAGTGGGGATGTGTACACTATTCACAGTGGAGGCTATCCAAAAACTCGGACTGGAACTTGAATGGAGAATTCAACTGGCCTATCGATGTGTAAAATTTGTCACGTTTCAAAGGGACATAACCAGTGTTTCTGTCCTCACTACTCATATAGGGAAAAGAGACTGGATGTTTATCTTCCCCTGTACAGTCTTTGTTATCATCAAACCATACAAACAACTACACAAGTGCAAAGTGACATTATTTTATTGACAAGACAAAGCAAAGCATGCAATATTTGAAGAAATATGTCTTTTTCAAACAACACAGAAAACAAAACAATACTTCCCCTCTTCAAGGTCAAGCAAACAGTCTTTAAAAAAAAGTATTATCATCAGTTATATTTGTTTGTTGGCTTTGTTTGTATGTTGTCTTACCCTGGCTTAAAGACTCCAGGGATCATCCCAACAGCTGAAGCACTTGAACACTATGGTACAAATGCACCAGTTATGGATGAGAACATTACTTGTGTGACCGGTTTTTTTATTACCTCGCCACATGAGCAGCCACACTCCGACTTTGGAGGATTTTAGACTGATGATGTTATGCTAGGAGCTTGTCATGGCTTAGGACAATCCCCGCACAACCATGCAGAACATAACATTTTAATGTAGCCTTGGTGTTCTAGCTTATGTCAACTGGCCTGACACAGCCTCATGCCAAGGCGAATCAGTTATATTTTAGAATGTGTATGTTCTGAGAAACAGGCAAGATGGGTTTTTTTTATATTTTAAAAGGCAATGAAAAGGCAGGGATGTAATATCACATTGAAGGAAACATAATAGAATTGGACAATTAAAATTATCAATGGAAAAACAACAACCAAGACTGAAAAACAATGTCATAACTATTAATATGTACAATACCTGCTCAAGAGTTTTGGCCCCTGGATAAACATTTTCAGGTACATTTAGTAGTACATGAATGGTGTTAGTTGTCCTCTATTATTATAACTTGTAGCAAGTTGGTTAGTTAGTCTATTATAATCCCGTCAACAGCTATGGTTATCTCAGGACTGTCACCGCATAAAGTTCAACCACGTATAGCAAAACAAATCCATGAATCTTAACAACGTACAAAACCTGAAAAAATGTAGTACAATTCATAACGCGACACTTCCATCATTATACCCTATAGCACATAAGTCCACACAGTGCTGGAAACGTTGAGCCACTCTACTCTATTTATCGAATCCAGGTTAAAAAACACACTAAAAAAGGATAACAAACACATACTAGTAAGCTAAAATACATTAAAAAAGGCTATATAAGCTAATATGCACTGCAGAATGCACAACAGGTGCCCACTCAAGTGCGCAAGTATCACGCGTGGATGCCAGTGTACAATAAAAAAACAACTGGCATGTCATAAATTGTAAAAAGGAAAAACGTGGAAGGGTTTTATAGAAAAAATGCAGGTGAATGGACCAATAAGGCAGAAAAAAGTAGACGCCAGAAAGCAAAAAGAAGAGAAAAGGCAGAGTCAAAGAGAATGATAGAGTAGAGGAAGTTACTAGCATAGAACTTCCAGAAGAAGGGGGAACTATTTCTGCTGAAAGACCCCCCGGTATCCCCACGGGAGGGCCCTAACCACATAAGCCAGCCTAAGCCGTTGCCCGCCTCCTACGACGAGGACGTGTGGTTGGACTTTAGGAGGCTGCTGGGCTACTCTCCGTAAGCCATGATAGTTCCACCATGATAGGTGGAAGCCCGCCGGAGGGTTGTAGCAAATAGAGAAGTACTTTCTGTTACTCTATGATATTCTTTACACCAAGAAGAGAACATTCAAAAGCCACAGAGAGAAAAAACGGAAAGATATAAAGAGAGAAGGGCAAAAATTGGAGAGAACAAAAGTTGTGAAGACAATGCAATGATGGTAGTAAAATTGTATGCAAACTTGTCAAACTCTTAAAAGAATATGTACAACAAAAAACACCCCAAAACAGCAGATCGTTTCGATTCTCTTTACTTCATCCCAAATCACAGCTTCATTGAGTTTGATTTTTATGGAGAGAAAAAACACGCTAGGCAGTTAAATATAAAAATGTCACCTTTAGCAATGCAATGTATTGAAAACACTGTACAGAAACATGGACTTATCTTATGGACCCCACAGTGACAGACTCCGTAATAGACCCATACAACAATAGACCTTCACACTGTAATGTATTCCTCAATTTAACGTCTATTCACATACGTGATCTTAGACAAAGACTGTAATGTTAGACTACATTAATGACCCCCTTTTGCTTACTCCTATTGAATCTTAATTAATAGACTGCCACTCAGTTACAATCTAAATTAAAGAACCTCTCAATGCAATACACGGTTATACCAAGGCAAAAGACCTCACAGCAGTTTGCACATATAGATTCCCCTGAGCAAGACTCTAAACCAATAATACATCTACACCATAACAGTTTGCAACAAAAGACCTCACGCCGTTACAGTCTACACCAATAGCTCCCTACCCACCACCCCCTGGATAGATTATAGACAAAATCCCTCCGTCACATTAATACTTGTCTTGATAGACTCTACAGCAATAGAATCACAGCTCTCATTAATAGATTCCTTTTACTGATTTATACATTCCACACCGAGGGACCTCACTATCAGACATTCTCCAAATATTTTGCATTGTAACAATTAAGGGGGGGGGGGGGGGTTGTTTCATAAATCTATTGACATGACTATGCCGAAACAATACAGCCAGTGCAATATCAGGAAACACAAACAGTCCATCAGCATCCCTGCTGTGAAGACTATAGATGCCTTGAAGCAATATCAGGAAACACAAACAGTCCATCAGCATCCCTGAAGACTAGTTGCCTTGAAATAATACAGCCAGCGCAATATCAGGAAACACAAACAGTCCATCAGCATCCCTGAAGACTAGTTGCCTTGAAATAATACAGCCAGCGCAATATCAGGAAACACAAACAGTCCATCAGCATCCCTGAAGACTAGTTGCCTTGAAACAATACAGCCAGTGCAATATCAGGAAACACAAACAGTCCATCAGCATCCCTGAAGACTAGTTGCCTTGAAACAATACAGCCAGCGCAATATCAGGAAACACAAACAGTCCATCAGCATCCCTGAAGACTAGTTGCCTTGAAACAATACAGCCAGCGCAATATCAGGAAACACAAACAGTCCATCAGCATCCCTGAAGACTAGTTGCCTTGAAACAATACAGCCAGCGCAATATCAGGAAACACAAACAGTCCATCAGCATCCCTGAAGACTAGATGCCTTGAAACAATACAGCCAGCGCAATATCAGGAAGCAAACAGTCCATCAGCATCCCTGAAGACTATATACAATACAGCCAGCGCAATATCAGGAAACACAAACAGTCCATCATCATCCCTGCTGTGAAGACTAGTTTTCCGTTTATGGATCAGGCAATAGACTGTACACCAATTAATAGACTCCCAAACTCTTACAGTCTGCATCGGTTCAATCTGTAACTTGAAAATTGCACTCTATAAACTCACAAAATTTGCTTTCACCTTGAGAAAAGTAGAGATTTAACGCCCTCTGGGCCAAAAGGCCATTTGAAGCATTGGAAATTATGAAGATGCTTAACGGAAAGGAAGACTTTAGTAAAAAAAAAATACAGATTTTTTAAATTTATACAGATTTTGAAGGAAATTTAAAGTAGGAGTATAGATGTTTAATTTATAGAAAATGTTTGAAAGAAATTTTGAAGAATAAGCTAAGTTTTTTTAAAATAAAAAGTCTGAGTTTAAAATGTTTGTTAAAAGATATTTAGCAGTTTGCTTTTACTTGTCTGGCAGATAGAGGAAATTTATGATTAAAATCCCCCAGGACCACAGTTAAAATTTATTTTGTGCTCAAAGGTTTTATTTATAAAATATTTAAAAAGAGGCAAAGGCCTTTAAGTTTTATACAATATTGACATTTAAGTTAATGGTTCAGGTCTGCTTTAAAAATGTGGTGACCAAAGGGTCACGGGACCTGTTAAAAAACGATTTGTTATTATTAAAAAACCTTTAACTTAATACAAAGCAGTACTGGGCTGCTGTAGGGTTACTCTAAACATTACATGATCAAATAATCACGGAGTGCCCTAGGTTAAAAAAAAAAGACTATTAAGAAATATGTATGTACATAAATATGTACATCACAGTTATGTTCATATGTACATGACTTTGTCCTTTTCAATTAAGTTTATTTTAGTCATGGGTAAGTGTTTTTAATTTAATAACTTATACATTTGAAGAGTTACATCACTATTGGGTTAAATTTAAGATCCTGATTGTAATGGAATCTATTTAGCGTATTACACTATGTTTATGGTGTTACAAGAGCGACGTTAAAATATATTTTTAACAAAGTTTTTTGTACTTTTATCATTTAAAAACTTGCTTTAAGACTACTTTAAAATATAATTTTAAAAGTGGTGTTGTATATACAAAGTAAAATTAGGTGTTTTTGTTTGTTTTGTTTTTTAAGAGTTACTGTTAGAATTTAGTTTGTATATTTATTGGTTTAGCCTTACCGCAAGAGTTTTAACCATATTAATGTGAGCTCAAGCTCTTCAAATATGTATGGTTTAGTCATAAAATAATGTTTTAAGTAGTGCTCCCGCGTGCTGTTTGCATATGATCCATAAATATCCAAAATAATAATACCAAAGTAAACTTATTAGAAACCGTGTCTGTTTCACCACTGTATTAGTTTCTAAATAATAGTAATTACAAGCTTGAGTGAGGGGACATTCCGCCAGAGGCCACCAATAGTTTTAAATATTACTACTTGGGTATTTTATTTCTGTGGTTTTATTATTTAATTCATTGATTGTTTTAAGATTAAGGTTTCGGTTAAGGATTCCCTTCGGTTAGGGGCGTTACCTCGGGCGAGTCGCCAATAGGGGAGACCCCCCGGAGGCAGCTCAGGATGACAAGAGATACCGTCTGTCGCCATCCTGAAAAGCCCTGCTAAAGTTTTATTGTAAAACGATGCTTAGTAACTACCATGACTCGGTGTATGGGTCGCACCTGACATTCACCTCCGGGGGAGGGACTAAAAGAAAAATTGTCGTAGGAAGTGTGAAGGTGGATGTAGTAGGGAAAGATGGGGTAAAAAGCGCATGGGCGGGTAAGAAGCCCACCCCAATTATCTCATGAAATAAAGAAAATTTCAGTCAAATTTGCCCATGAGACGAATGCTAGACATTAACGTTCGTCTCATGGGCAAAATGAGACTGAAATTTGCTTCATTTCATGAGATAATTGGGGTGGGCTTCTTACCCGCCCATGCGCTTTTTACCCCGTCTTCCCCTATGTTTGTTTTGTTAAAAACGGGCAAGATGGGACGGAGCTGGAGAGGGGGAGGATGCCGATCCGACCCAAACACCGAGTCCCTACTGCACTTAATTAGGATTAAATTTATTATTTAAATTAAATAATTAAAGGACGCCTGGCCAACCGTCTCGGCGAGCCAAACAATGGGGGCCCAGCCCAATTTATGGTGTTTTTGAAAGATGTTTTTCTCATTATAACTGACTAATATTATTTAATTTAAGTTTGTCTGTAAAAGGCAATAGTTCTGTTCTTATATGATGACAAGGTTCGAAAAGGTGTTTTTGATTAAAGATTTCCCCGCACTGGCAGAGTGTATTCCTAAATTTACAAAAGATTGAGTTTGTGTAGAATCTAAAAATTCTACATTGAATTTTGTATGAGACAGATGGAAATAGTCCTCCTCTGATGAATTCCATAGGCCAGGAGTGGGCTGCGGAGTAGGCATCCAACTCCGCAGCCCACCTCTGGTATGAAGTACGTTTCAAATTGTTTTTTATTTCTGAAAGGGATAACTTTATATTGATGATTTGACCTATGTTGTTTTCGGCTGCCAGTTTGGCTGCTATGTCTGTTAGGTCGTTACCTCGGATGCCGAGCTGGGAAGGAATCCATGTGATGGTTAAGTCGATACCTTTAATAATAATTTGGTTTATTAGGTTTTGGATTTCTTGTATAATTTTGGTTCTGTTTTTAGTGTGTCCTTGTAAAGCTTGAATTAAGGACAAGGAGGTGATCTGTAAGAATTGTGACTTGAAGAGGAGGGTTTGGCAAATTATTAATATAAAAAAAACAGGCTTCTAGGATGGCCCAGAGTTCGGCACTAAAAATGGAAATTTTGGAATTTAAACAAATTGATTTAGTAATTTTCAAGGCTGGAATGGTGAAGGCACAGCCAATTTGTGAATCGGAAATTTTTGAACCATCTGTATAAACTAGAAGTTGGTGTTGTATGTCCAAAAATTTTGTTTGGCTGCGACAGAAAGTAACTAATTGGGTTGGTCAGTTTTGGAGTAGGACTGGTGTAAGGAAATATCAAAATTGGCAGATTCCCACTGCCAATGTGGTATTGGATGTTCTGGGTGAGTTTCTATCTGTTCTAGTCCCAGGCCTGCCGTTGAAAGCATTTCCTGAGAGTAGTCTAGCAAGCTGCGTATATGTTGGGACTTCACTGGTTTCTGTCTCTGGTAGGTTGAGTGATTGAAAAAGGGATATTCAAATTCTGTCTTAAAATTTTGAATTGTAAATTGGTTTGTTGCGAAAAGTCTGGTAATGAACGATGTTGTGTTTAGTTTCATGAGGTGGTCAAGAGGAAGCCACCCCACGGAACCGTAAACAAGTTTATTGTTGGCAAATTTTGGTAATCTAAGAGCAGATTTAAGGGCTTTAAGTTCTTTAGTTTGTAGCTGTTGTAATAATTGTTTGGAAATGTTATGGAAAACTTCCATACCGTAGATTAGGCGGCTGCGGACTAAAGCTTGTGTTAAATAAGCTAAATATTTGGTATTTTGTGCCCATGATTGGGTAGAAATGATTCTGATAAAATTTACTGCTTTAGTGGCTTTTTTACAAAGATGTTGGATATGCGGAGACCAATTTAGACGAGGAGTCAAGATAACCGCAAGAAATTTGACTTTCACCTGGTTTGAGACTATTTTATGACACTGCTATGCTATAAAGTATGTGATTGGTTTTTATGCCAGTTAGAATCACTACATTGTATTTTTTTGTCAATATAAAATGGGTGTAAATGAGAATAATTGACCCTTTTCTGAAAACAGAATGAAATACATTTGTATATGTAAAGAAAATACTTTAGCGAAACACGTAAGGGTTTCCATGACGGCCTTTGTTGTCTCTATTAAAGTTGCTTAAACACACACTGACGCACCACGATTAAGTCCCTTGTTTTTTTCTGGGTAGCTGTGACCCACAAACAAATGTCCCCAACTTCAAATTGAGGCTGCTCTTTAGAATGTTTCGTTTTCAACTTGGGGACATTTGTATGGGAGTCAAACCTGGTCAACATTATAAAATTATCTATATACACAAACACAGCTCTTATAATCAGAAACCAATGCCTGTCTCAAATGTAAGAACTGCACAACGCGTTTCTGTAAAAGTCTTCTATTTGTTATTGTTGTTTTGGGCCAGAGGCCTAAGCATTAACATTTTGTGTCTCTTGCATCCACACAAAACCGTTTTTGTCATAAGTCAAACAACACACAGTATTTAGAGTGAGAATGGGCAATTTCTTTTTTCCTTGACTCTCTCTCTCTCTCTCTCTCTCTCTCTCTCTCTCTCTCTCTCTCTCTCTCTCTCTCTCTCTCTCACTGTGGCTGCGGCTGTCCGAGTGTCTATGTTGATGATGATGAAAATCCGCTTAACGTCCTCCGGTCTGAAACACACATATATGGGACATTAGTAAATATAAAGATGGTGGGAATGATCCGAGAGGCAATGCCCGGAGACAGTGCAACTCCAAGAAAGTCCCGAATTGTTAACGATACAGATGTATACACCCATTAAGAGTGTCTATGTTAGGTGTGCCTTACTCTTTTATTGTCTTTTTCACACACTATCTTTTACTTTTAGTCTCTGACTTTCTCTCTGTTATTGTCTGTCTGTCTCTCTCTCTCTGCTCTTAGTCTTTTTCTCAATGTATCCATCTGTCTTTGTCTGTCTTACTTTCTCCCTCTCTTAGCCCATCTTGTGTGTTGTCTTGATTCTGACTGACTATGACTAGTCCTGAGGGGGATAACTCTTGACAGTTGCGCCAGTGATTTCTTTCACAGATAGGGTCTACGCGTAGGCCTACATATTTTATTTTGTGTTCCGGAGACAAGGAAGTAAGTTGTTTTGATTTTTGGTCATTTGTACGCTTAATGCAATACCAGGAACTCCCAAATTTTTAATCGCTAAAGATATAACCAACCATATATATATTGGTTATATGTTATGTTCAAAGTTGCATTGACTGGGCCCTTCCGGCTGAACTGGGAACCCAAGGTAGGCTAATTAAGCAGTAGGTCTTTCTCCTTCTATGTTTTCTAGTAGGTTCATGCGCCCTCCAAGTTCCGTCGCGATTTATCGTCAGAACAACAACAAAACTATCAAAAAGATGATAGTGGTTGTTTAAAGATTAGAAAGAAGAAGAAGAAATGGCATCTGCGACGTATCCAGAAAGCCATATAAGCAAGACGAAGCTAAAAATGGCGGGAAGACAGACGTCACATGATCGGTGACAACATGTGGATCTGGATCTGGATATATACGTCGAATGAGCCTACGAAGGCTATAAACTCGACGGAAACTGGGAGAGCGCAAATTAATGAGAGTTTTGACTTAATGATTTGTTTTTGATTTTTTTTTTATAAACTGTCTTGACAGTAAAATTCTTGCTCAGCAGCATAACTGGAACTATAGTAGGCCTAACTGTACAGGAGTGAGGAGATATTGCGGCCAGGCCAACCTGTTTTGCGCCAGACAACCGACCGGACAAGACGTGTGATTCATAGCTGCTGTGGCATCGCCACCCTCTGTGATAGGCCCATAGGTCCTAGGCCTAGAGCCTTGTTTACTGACTGGTGTTCTGTGTAGTGCGGAGAGAATGGAATGTTCCACTCTCAATCAATCAATCAATTTTTTTTATTGTCTTTAAAACAAAAAATCTTTGTCTGGCATGCACATAAAACACATAAAAATAGAAACAATAAGACAATATACAGTAAATATATCATAAGAATTAAATTACAATGCAATATAAGACACACACACACACACACACACACACACACACACACACACACACACACACACACACATACCACCCTCACACACGCACACTAGTGACACACATACACACCCTCCCCTTCCCCACAAATATTTTTCAAAATCTCCACCCTCAACCATGCCTTTCCCCCCGCACAAACAACACACACACACACACACACACACACACACACACACACACACACACACACACACACACACACACACGCACACACACACACACACACAGCTAAACAAACAATTTGTATAAAAGTAATAATCGGACAACAAACACAATTTATAAAAGGGGGTACATAAAAATAAGGTTTAGATTATAAAAGCCAATGCTGAATACTAGAACAATGTAAAATAATGTATGCTAATGTTAACACACATTCACCCTATCTCTCTCTCTCTCTCTCTCTCTCTCTCTCTCTCTCTCTCTCTCTCTCTCTCTCTCTCTCTCTCTCTCTCTCTCTCTCTCTCTCTCTCTCCCTCTCTGCCTCTCTCTCTCTTTCTCTCTCTCTCTCTCTCTCTCTCTCTCTCTCTCTCTCTCTGTCCCCCTCTCTCCCCCTCCCCTCCTCCCTCCCCCCTCCCCCCAATCTCTCTCCCTCTCCCCCCCCTCCCCCCACTCTCTCCCTCTCTCTCTCTCTCTCTCTCCTCTCTCTCTCTCTCTCTCTCTCTCTCTCACACACACACACACACACACACACACACACACACACACACACAGTTTAAACCAACAATTTGTATAAAGTAATAATGGGACAATATGCATAAAACAAAATTAAAATGAATAATATCCCAAGCATAATACATAAAAACAAAGTTTAGATTATAAAAACCAATACTGAATACTAAAACACGTATGTTAAAATCAACACACATTCACCCTAGTTCTCCCTCTCTCCCCTCCTCCAATCTCCACCCCCATCCCCTCTATCTCTCTCTCTTTCACTTCCCCAGACACACACACACACACACACACACACACACACACACACACACACACACACAGACACATGCACACAAAGCTTAAACCATCATTTGTTTAAAACTAATTTAGGATAATACGCATAAGAAAACTAAAATGAACAATCAATGTATATAATAGCAATAAAGAAACAGAGACATAAAATGCTACATCATATTATAATAATGTATGCTAAAAATCAACAAAGCAACACAGTTACCCTCTCTACCCCCCACCCCCCATCTCTCTCCCTCTCTTACCCCCCCCCCTCTCTCTCTCTCTCTCTCTCTCTCTCTCTCTCTCTCACACACACACACACACAAACAGACACACCCACACGCACGCACACACATCCACACACGCGCACACACACACACACACACACACACACACACACTCACCCATTTGAAATATATCACATAACTCATAAGAAAAATCATTTCCTTTTATAGTGAAAAGACGTTAAATTAAAGAACAACAACACTCACCCATCCCCCCACATACACACCCACACCACCACACTACTAAATTACTTAATAATATCACATGAGCAAATCACAACAGCAGAAGATAGTATCATATCACAAGAAATATATCACACTAGCGCAACGCCCCGTACCGGTAACGCCTTGTACAGGTAACGCCAAGTACCGGTACCGCTGAGTACTGGTTTCGCCGGGTCCGCAAAATATTATATTTTTACTTTTGTGGCTGAAAATACAATTTTTGACCCCTACCACTTTCAAGGCCTACCGATCTCCATGACCTTGACCTTGATCGGTATGCAACCATAAGCCAAAGTACCTACATGCCAAGTTTGAAGTCCCTAAGACCAACGGTGTGGACGTTATAGCCCCTTAAAGAGTTTTGGTTTTCAAGGTCATACGCCAAGGTGAAGGTCATGACGGCGATAATTTATGCGCGGATGCCTTCTCTCATGGTGACACGCCACCACAAAAACTGGAAACGATTCGATAAAGCAGTTCGGGAGATATGCGTGGGACAGTAAAACCCAATCATTAGACCCCTACCACTTTCAAGGCATACCGATCTCCCTGACCTTGACCTTGATCTTCATTGGTACGCCATCATCAGAACGGCCATAAGCGAAAGTACATCCATGCCAAGTTTCAAGACTCTAGGACCTGCGGTGTGGAAGTTATGGCCCCTTAACGATTTTCGGTTTTCAAGGTCATACACCAACATCAAGGTCAGGACGGCAAAAAGTTTTGCACAGATGCCTTCCTCTCATGGGGACACACCACCACACAAAATTTGAAGCGATTAGGTCAAGTGATTCGGGAGATCCTTGGGACAGACAGAAAAGAACAAACAAAGAAACAAAAAAAGGAAACGAACACGAACGAAAACATACTCCTTTGCCGTCGTAGATCAGCAAAGGACAAAAACGAAAAAGGAACTGCAAGCCTACTTAGTTCAATCAGAGAGGTTCATCCCCCATCACCCCCTCCAGCCCACCCCCCTGAACACCCCCCCACACACACACCCGACTATCCCACCCCTCACCCCTCCAGACCCCCCTCCCCCAGACCCCCTTATCCCCACCCTCATCCCCTCAACCCCCTCCCCCCTCATCCCCCTCCCCCCTCAACCCCATCCCCCCATCCCCCTCGCATCCCCCCCCTACACACACACACACACACACACACCACGCTCACAGCTCACACACACTTGCGGTTAGTAAATCCGAGCTGCGTGTGGAGCTGTGTGTGGTCCCCCCCTCCCCACGACCCCTTGGCGGAGGTTTCCAAAAAGTAAGGATGGCATGACCTTCCGAGGGTGCCAAGGATGCTTGATGCCAAATTTGGTGTCGATCCGTTGAGAACTACAGCTCACACGCACTTGCCGTTAGTAAATCCGAGCTGCGTGTGGTACCCCCCCCTCCCCACGACCCCTTGGCGGAGGTTTCCGAAAAGTAAGGACGGCATGACCTTCGGAGGGTGCCAAGGATGCTTGATACGAAATTTGGTGTTGATCGGTTGAGAACTGTGGCCGTGCATAAGGGACACACAGCGGACAGACAGACAGACACACAGATTTCAAAAAGATATATAAGATAACTCGTAAGAAAAATCATTTCCTTTTAAACACACACACACATACACACGCACGCCCGCACACACACACGCACACGCGCACGCACGCGCGCACACACACACACACACACACACACTGACACACACACACACACACACAAGCCATGCACATGTACTCACACACACATCCGACCACCCACCCACTCACACCCACACACATTGCTGCCATTTTTCCTGTTCGAAGTTTTAAGTACAAGGCTGCAGGCCGATCATGTCCTGTTTAAAGGGAAAACACCCGATCCTAGGGATTGGGTCTTTTTCGCCAGACAAGCTCTGCTTTGCGGTGGCTGGCACAACAGGGAACAAAGAAGGGCGAACCGACTCTCTCGCCAGCTGTGAGTCAAATGCGGCGCGCCCGAATGAATGAATCAAAAATGGTGTTTTACGTCCTCTCGAATGCCCGGAGGCAGTGCAACACCAGTAAAGTCCCTATTTTTTTAATAATAGAGACGGGCACTAGGCCTACTGTCGGCAGGTATGACCGCCTCAGTCTGTCAGTGCGTGCACTGAAAGTGATCAGCCTGCCTGACCTGCCAGAAGTCTGTGCCTGTAGGTAGGCCCTGGGCCTAGTAGCTCGCACAGTGGGTGACTGGAGTCACCCACTGTGCGAGCTACTATTCTATGTTCTTTTTACTGGGTGACTTTATCGAGGTCATTTGCACACTGGTGGTTTCTGTTATTGTCTACGACAGGCCTATTACTTTCATAAAGAAACCAAACAATCAACCATTGGTTTGCGGGACCAGTTGTGCTACAAATGTGACAACGACAATGAGAAATATATATTGAGCCATCGACATGAAGACCTGTCTCAACCAGACACGACTAAGTGACATCACTTCATCATATTATAAAAAGCCAACTGTCCATCCGTCCGTGTGGAACACAGAATGGGCCTTATAACTCCGCCGTTTTTTTCGACAGAATCGCTTCAAATTTGCTATGAGCCGAGGCAACGGAACCGGGCGGCCGTGTCATTTGCGCGGTTTGGTAAATGCGCGAAACGCGTATCCACCGGCCTCTCGGCGCCCGTATCTCCGGTATTTCTGGACGGATTGCCTTCAAATTTGGCAGGAAGCCGTGGGGAGGAGTGGGGGAGGGGATGAGATGGGGGGAGGGGCAGGGGGGGGGGGGGGGGGGGGTGTCGGTGTGAGCTTATGCAGACTACTTCAGCACCCTCGAGATGAAGGAGCTGAGCGTGGGAGACTGGATGATTTCTGGGGTCAGCTAGTTCCAGTCTCGGATGGTTTTGGGGAAAGAAGGAATTGTTTCTGTAGTCAGTTCTTGAGGGGATTCTTTGAAATTGTAGGTTGTGGTTGTGTCTTCTGCTGCTAGGGGGTAGAGGTTGAAGGGAGCTGCACCTGATGCAGGCTTGTCCATTCATCATTTTGTAGAATGTGCCAAGCCTGTTTGTACGTCGGCGTTCGGCCAGGGTAGACCACTTCAGATGGTGGAGCAGTGCGTTGACGCTAGATGTGTTCCTGTGCCTATTCAGGACGTATCTTACCGCTCTGTGCTGCACTTTTTCAAGATCAATGATCAGCCTGTCGGAGTGAGGGTCCCAAACTGAGCTCGCATATTCCATGACTGGTCTGACCATGGCCTTGCATGCAAGCTCCTTGGTAGCAGTGGAGCACACCTTCAGGCTTCTCCTCAAGATCTACTCTGGAAAACCCCCATCTCTTTCAGCTCAGATAAACACCCTGTCTTGTATCCTGTCGTTATATAGTTATGCTGGAAACGCTACATGTTGTGTCTTCAGGACGAGCTGCGTGCGTGCGTGTGTGTGCGCGTCTGTGTGTGTGTGTGTGTGTGTGTGTGTGTGTGTGTGCGCGTGCGCGCGCGCGTGCGTGCGTGCGTGCGTCCGTGTTGGGGGTATTTGTCCCTCTGCACATACGCGCGCGTGCGTGTGTGTGTGCATGCATGCGTGCGTGCTGGGAGATCTATGAAAAGTAGGTCAGCTTGAGGTCTATGAAGGGGGATGGTGGAGGGGGGAGGGGGGTAGTGTGAGAAAATACCTTTTGCGTGGAAAACACTATTTGTAATGGTTTGGATTCTAGGGGAGTGTGAATGAGTTGAGAACCGGTTCAAATTTTTGAACCGGTTTTAAACCGGGTTTTTTTCTCTCAGAACCGGTCTTTTCGAACCGTTTTTTTTAACCAGTACTCGCATCAGCAGGACCGGATCACAGACTTTTGAAGGAGGGGTGCTTGAAACTTTTTTTAGGCCGGGGTCCAGGGGCAAAGCCCCCCGGCCGAAAACGAGTTTTCAACATTTTAAAACCGTTTTGTGGCATCTCAGAACAGAACTTCTTAAGAGCGTTGACAGCCGAGGAGGGGGGATGGGTGCTGCAGCACCCAAAGCACCCCCCACCCCCCTAGATCCGGCCCTGATCAGTAGTTTCACTTATGCAAACATATTTATTTGTCATAATATTCACACACACGCGCGCACACATACACACACACTCAACTAAAAACTCAGCTCAACTCCAACAAACATGTTAATGACGGGGCCATCTGCCCGTGTCAAAGGAAGGTGAGGGTAGGGGTGTAGTTGAAAAATATAATAATCATAGGGAAAATAATTAAACCAAAGCAAAAACAAAACGTCATATGGCGGTTGAAGTGTGAAGGATGTAATGATGGCACATTCACAACGCAATGCATAATCAGATATGTAGCGGGAGGATAAGGAATGCAAAAGTATAATAATCTTAATTATGTACCTGAACAGATAAACAAAATGAGAAGAGAAAATCTTTCACAATGGAAGGAAAAAAATATTACACACGAGCGCGCGCACACACACACACACACACACACACACACACACACACAATCACACGCACATGCACATGCACACACATTCTCTCTCTCTCTCTCTCTCTCTCTCTCTCTCTCTCTCTCTCTCTCTCTCTCTCTCTCTCTCTCTCTCTCTCTCTCTCATTCTTACAACAGTAATGACATTAGACAATATCTTCAGTAAACGCATTCATTTTAATCGAACAATAACTACTGAATGTACATTAAGCAGTTTATGAAGCTACTCCCAATCTCAGTTATAACAATGAACATCCCCTCTCGCATCCTCCAAAAAGAAACCCGCAAAACAAATCAAATTTTAGACAAAACCGTACATCGTTTGGAATTTAGAAGTCAGTACATAGAGTGAGATGGGGGATGGAGAGAGAGAGAGAGAGAGAGAGAGAGAGAGAGAGAGAGATGAGAGAGAGAGAGAGAGAGAGAGAGAGAGAGAGAGAGAGAGGAGATAATTATATGTATTTACGTATGAATAAAATACAGTGCAAATATCATAGCAAGTTCATGTCCGTTTATTGATAAGAAAAAGCTTGTGTGTGTGTGTGTGTGTGTGTGTGTGTGTGTGTGTGTGTGTGTGTGTGTATATGGTGTGTGTTGTGTGTGTGTGTATGTGTGTGTGCGTGCGCGCGGGGCGGGCGGTGTGTGTGTGTGTGTGTGCGCAGTGCGCCGCGCGCGTGCGTGTGTGTGTGCGCGCGCGTGTGCGCGCGCCTGTGTGTGTGTGTGTGTGTGTGTGTGTGTGTGAGAGAGAGAGAGAGAGAGAGAGAGAGAGAGAGAGAGAGAACTTGAAAACTTAAACTTTATTTTCCAAGGATATTTAGGCAACGCCTATTCTTCCAATCTGTCCTTGATACATATAATACTAATACTAAGAGAGAGAGAGAGAGAGAGAGAGAGAGAGAGAGAGAGAGAGAGAGAGAGAGAGTGTATGTGTGTGTGTGCGTGTGTGTGCGTGTATGTGTGTGTGTGTGTGTGTGTGTGTGTGTGTGTGTGTGTGTGTGTGTGTGTGTGTGTGTGTGTGTGTGTGTGTGCAGATCAAAATCTTTTCGAACATATTTGCTCATCTTCTTAGCATAAGACTTTATAGAAATGAAATAAAATAAACTTAAAAAGACATTGTTTTATTGTTGTTCCATTCACAGTTCTCTTGGTGATTAGTCATGTTTGTTATTCCACCACCCCGATTGATCGCACTGCCTCATTGCAAGCACAAAGCAATACTTTCTGCAATCACTCCAGTACTCTTTCGATTTGTTTCCAGGAGACAATGCCTCCAAATGTTCGTTACTGTAGTGTAGGCCTAATCATTGGCCATACTTGCTCCTTACAACACCAGAGAACTAGAAACAGCTACTCTTGGCTTACAAACACCCAATCTGCGCTGAGATTCAGTGTTGTTCTTCGAAAAGAATGCGTTATTATAAGATAAACTTACTTTCAGTTTGCAGTTAAAAAACCGGTTCACAGCAACTCAAACCGGTTTTTCGAACCGCGGAATTTCAGGACCGGGTTTTCGGTTCAAACCGGTTTTCCCCCCCCACCTCTAAGTGTGAAAGGGGGGGAGGGGGGTGGACGTACATGTAGTTATCGTAATTTTTAAGTGCGTTGTTTTGTTGATGTTTTTGCTCAGATTTTTTACTTCTTTGTGAAGTGCTTAGAGCCCCGTAAGGAGAATAAGCGCTATATAAATTGTCATTATTATTAATTATAGCTTAGGGTGAGTGGGCTTGAAATTGGCCAGTGATTTGTCTGTCACCAAAGCAGAACAGACTGGATTGATCGTAATCATTCTACGTGGATGTAGATCTAGGCCTAGTAGGTAGAAATGTGGAGTTGGATTTGAGATGAATCCAAAACAGGTGTCATGATAAATAAGTACCTGTCATGAAATATATACCTCTCGCATACGAACTATAACAATCTAACCCTAACCCTATCCCTAACCACGGAAAGAACCAAGAAATAGAGCAGGAGGGTGTAAATCTACATATTTGCCGATAAATCGATGTACAAAGCCATGCACTTAGTTTCGTACAATTCACAATGGCGGACAAACAAACGATTCTGATTGGCTAGGTGTACTTATTTGATAGAGGTAGGATATCATCTTCACACCGGCCGGTGTGGCGGTGTATTTTTACCTCTATGAGATAACAGGGATGTATGTTATGATAAATAAGTACCTGTCATTAAATATCTACCTCTCGCATGCGAACTGTACCCATCTAACCCTAACCCTAACCCTATCCCTAACCCTAACCCTATCCCTAACCCTAACCCTATCCCTAACCACGGAAAGAACCAAGAAATAGAGCAGGAGGGTGTAAATCTACATATTTGCCGAGAAATCGATGTACAAATCCATGCACTTAGTTTCGTAAAATTCACAATGGCGGACAAACAAACGATTCTGATTGGCTACGCTAGGACTACTTCCGGCTAGGACTACTTATCTCATAGAGGTAAAAATACACCGCCACAATGTACATCCCTGGAGATAAGTAGTCCTAGCCGGAAGTAGTCCTAGCGTAGCCAATCAGAATCGTTTGTTTGTCCGCCATTGTGAATTTTACGAAACTAGGTGCATGGCTTTGTACATCGATTTCTCGGCAAATATGTAGATTTACACCCTCCTGCTCTATTTCTTGGTTCTTTCCGTGGTTAGGGATAGGGTTAGATGGGTACAGTTCGCATGCGAGAGGTAGATATTTAATGACAGGTACTTATTTATCATAACACCGGCACTCGACATACAATCATCATTCAAGTAATTGACAAGATAGCAAGTCATATAAACGTAATTCCAGTTCTCCATTTCTAAAGAACAGCAATGTAGTAGGTGCAGTTTACAGGGGCATAGCCCCCCCCCCCCCCCCCCCCCCCCCCCCCCCCCCCCCCCCCCCCTCCCCCGAAGCTGAGAATATTTGGAATATACTCGAATCACACAGCACAGCACACACACACAAGGGCGTGGCTGAGAATATTGTTTCACGTCCTCAAAAGTCCATATGGGACGTGTAGCCTACATTAATTCAAAAAACTTTAGTTGTAAAAACGGTAAATAAAATCTAAGTTGAAGTTAGTTAAGATAATTGTCTTAAGATAAAATAGTATTAGGGGAAGACGGGGTAAAAAGCGCATGGGCGGGTAAGAAGCCCACCCCAATTATCTCATGAAATAAAGAAAATTTCAGTCAAATTTGCCCATGAGACGAATGCTAGACATTAACGCTCGTCTCATGGGCAAAATGAGACTGAAATTTACTTCATTTCATGAGATAATTGGGGTGGGCTTCTTACCCGCCCATGCGCTTTTTACCCCGTCTTCCCCTACGAAATTTGTAGATGATGTTTTTATTTCGTTATAAAATCCTATGTTATCCATGCCTCGACCGTAATTGTAAATTTTGGGCTTTGCATCCTCCCGGATTAAAATTTTCAGGGCCGTGACAAGTTAAAAACGATGTATATAAGGTAAAAATCAAAAATAGGCCTTTGTGTATTAAAATATTTAGCCTACATATTAGTTATCTTTATTGTTAAAAATATCCGATATTAGATGCCTAAACAAATGCCGGCGGCTCCATTATCAAGGATCCGTATGTAAGCTTTTCAAAAAAAACAACCTGACATTGAAGCCTAACAAAAAAGGGCGTGGCCGTGATTTTAACCCGGGGTCATTCACGCATTAACAATGGCAGGTCACCTTCCTTTTCCTTTCAATTTACTTTCACCTACGGAAAGAAGCCAAAACTGTACGTTATAGAAGGGTGAAAAGTACGAAAAATGACAGGGTGCTACCGAGTACTAGAGGTGTGGGCTGAAACCGGTTTGAACCGAAAAACCTGTGCTAAACTTTCGCGGTTCGAAAAACCGGTTCGAGTTGCTGTGAACTGGTTTTTAAACTGCAAACTGAAAGTACATTTTTCTTAGAATAACGCATTCTTTTCGAAAAACAACACTGATTCTCAGCGCAGATTTTTTTTTTTTTTTTTTCCCTCGCTACTCTCATTCATTTGTCTGTGTGATGAACTATTATGGACATTTTTTGGGGGGAAGTACTTAGTGTTCTTGTCTGATACATAAGTGTCTGGGTTTCTGTGTGACTTAGTGTTTGGTGTACTGATACACTCATACCATTTGTGTGTGCGTGGGCGCGCGCATGCCTGTGTGTGCTCGTGTGTGCGTGTGCCCGTGTGCACATGCGCGCACTTAGAAGTCACTCTAGTTTGTGGTGGTGTATGGCTTTCGGACTTTGACTGAGTGTTGAGTTGAGTCTGTGTGTGTGTGTGTGTGTGTGTGTGTGTGTGTCATTAGTCATAAGTTTCTTTATTGTGTGTGTGTATGTGTGCGCGTGTGTGTGAATATTCTGACAAATAAATATGTGTTTGCATAGATGAAACTAGTGATGCGAGTACTGGTTATAAAAATCGGTTCGCACATGGAAAACCAGTTAAAAACCGGTTCGGATTTTTGAACCGGTTCTCAACTCTAGCTACTACCTTCCTTATAAACGGAAATCCGTAAATTAAGTTTTCTGCTGAGACGGAAATTCCGTATTTTTAAAATTTTGTCAGATAAAAAAAAAGTTGATCTGTTAGCTGCGGTTGGGGGCATTTTGAATTTGGGTCTCCCAACCACCGGAAGTGAAAATACAAATAACAAAAATGGCGGCCGAGTTCTATTCTGAGTATTCACCCATACTTACTTGAATTAAATTCAACATTATCAGCATGAATTGTGTGTCATGAAAGCTACAAACTTCACAGAAAGGTAAGTTACTACTATATTTCAATTCACCAAATGATATTTATGATGTTAAACGTATGAATATGTTAAAAATGTTGCTTAGAAAAACTCAATTGAATTGAGTCATTGTAACAATCATTGTTGATTGTGATTCTGATTGTTTGGATCCACGAACATCGCATTTCTTAGGGGATTAATAGCGTGGGCAATTGCGACATGTTGGCATTTGCGACACCCGTTCCGAACTTTCACTTTCAACACACTGTATCTTCAATACTTCTGGGCGAACACAGTTGCTTTAAAGTGTTTTCCGATGGCCACTATGATTTTCTGAAGCGTTTTTATGATTAAAATCGAAAGCCGGATGTTTGCCTTTTTAAAAATGTGGGCTACACATGTCTAGAAGGGTTTTTATGACCTAGTTTTCCTTCTTTAGCGTCTGTATTTTCATTTTGAGGGTAGGGTTAGTTAGATAACCGTAAAAACTTCGATTTTCTTCTTATTTTCGTTTTTTCTCTTCCGTTATGTAAATAACGAATCAAACTACCAGCAGACACCAAACAAAGGTACTTTGCACCCTTAAATATTTAGAAAGGCTTCATAATAGAAAGAGGGGTGGTTAAATCTAGATTTCCTTCTTTGGTGTCTGTATTTCAGTTTAAGATGACAGAGGTATTTTTAATTTCAAAAACTCCATAAAACTGTGAAGTTTATTGGTTTTTTTTTTTTGTTCTGTTCGCCTTTGCTGTTATTATAGATGTCATTCACCCTATTCTTGCTCATCTGTGACAAGCCATATAAGGGAGGCAGTACTTTAGAATCGGGGTGTGGGCTTTTGTACCAGTCTGAGAGACCAAAAGCGTCTTTTTATCTATTCAGCAACAACTCTTCAACTGCTTATGATAAAATGCAAACAGGGAGTGACTAGATCAATGTATCAAGGATGATGCTCGTTATCTCAGATAATAGCTAGGTATAATATGACTGTAAATAACCGTTTTTAACGGATTAAACTACCAAGGGTTGGGATTTCTTTTGTAATTTAATCATAATATTAAAAACCTGTTTACTAATCGAGATTGTGCCATTGAATGACTGTAAAGTTTCGTTATAAAGTACTGATTTTTTTCCTCAAGCTTGATGACCATTGACTCAATTCAATTCAATTGACGACCCAGTTTTAACGGTTGTAACTGCCAAAAAAGGATTATTTTTTTCTTTTTATAAAGAAAATCTCGAGAACCGCTGAAAACGATTTGTATTGCAATTAAAATATAAAAAATACATGGACGAAAGAACAGCGTTAATTTTATATTCTGTATTCACATTATCACATTAAATAACGGTTAAAATGCCCAGACTGCTTCCTTTTATATGTATTATATTAAAATAGATTCAGACAATTATTAAGAATGAGATATATAATACAGAGAGAGAGACAGAGAGAGAGAGAGACACACATACAGACAGGCAGAGACTGAGAGAGAGAGAGACAGACAGACACTGACAGACAGACAGACAGAGACAGGAAATACAAAGAAATGAAAAATAAACACCAAAGGTGCTGATAGGACCCAGATATGCACCAACCACGCCTGCCCTATCAACACGAGAGCAGCCCTGCTCCAGCCCTGGAAGTCCGTGTGTGTTACTGGTGAGCAGGCACACATTAGGTATAATTACATACAGAGGCACATAGCTACTCCCGGATGCAAAGGAGTCCTTGCGAAATGTTCCCATGGGTCTACAGGTCTGCACGTGTTTCATGG
>CM065681.1:81661157-81699191 GCA_017654935.2 Phymorhynchus buccinoides
CAACAGTAATCCATCAAGCCCCCCTCTCCCCCTCAGCTTCCCCTCCACCCTATTTGTCGGAATGTCCCTTCAATATTACAACAAACAAACAACTACACGACAAGTGTAAAGTGACGTTATTTTATTCACGAGACAAAACAAAACTACTGGATATTTCGGCGAATGCGCCTTTATCAACACAAACAATTAAACAGCAAAATAATATAGCAAAAGGAGCAAAGCAGGCAACAAAAGGAGCAAAAAAACAACCAAGTTAAACCTTCAATATTAGTTAAGCAGGCATGTCCTCAGTAAAGAACAGATCAGCCCCCCATTTTTCAGTCTTTTTTTGGTTGTTCCAAAGGAGCCAGAATGGTCAACATACTGACTGTGGGCCCTGAAGAGAAGAAGAAGAAGAATGAACACTGCACACACAAAGCCTCCCCCCTACCCCCACAGTGACTCACCATAGAACACAGGGAAGACAGTGCCCTTAATTCCCAGGAAGGGTGTGGAGAGGGCCGCTCCGTTGAGGAAAAAGTTCATCTCTATGTGATCGTAGCTGATGCCCTGCGCACCAGACAATCAGTAAAACCAAACAATCAAAGGTACAAAATGCAGTCCTTTTGTTCATTTCAGAATACATAGCATTTTCTTGAATTCTGGCATTCTTTGTTGATCATCTCTACCTCTTTCCTTGCCTCAAGCTTGAGTGTAAATGTAGATTTTTTTTGCGTTCTCAGGCCATATGACCATACTGGGTCAGGTACATATGTGTTCGGTTTTCAATTTTCACTGGTCTCCCCGCTGCATACATCCGACAAATTCCAATTTTGTAGGAAAATGTAGATCAAATTTTGTTGCCCACCTCCATCCCATCTCTCACCTTTATATAAAAGCCCTCCATACATCATTTCCCAAAATATCACCTTCCTGGGGTTCAGGCAGTTTATTCTTCTGCTCTGCAGAAAATGTACAACATTTTGACACAGAGCCCCGCTGTAGAGTGGCACAGTGGTAGCGCGTTCGCTTCATGTCAAGTAAACCCGAGTTCGAACCTGGGTACAGGGGATTTTTCCTCTCACTTTGCACTAGGCCTTACGGTCTGAACATGGAGTCTTTCGGATGAGACGATAAACCAAGGTCCCGTGTGCCCATGCACTTAGCATACGCTAAACCCAGTAGCAACGAAAAAGTAGTCATTTGGTCAAAATTTTACCCCCCCCCCCCCCCCCTTCCTCATCAGTCACACAAAAATCGCATGCAAAAATAAAATAAAATTGGGTGGCGCGCCTCTGACTGCGACGCGCTCTCCAGGTGCGAGCAACCCGAATTTCACAGACGCCTCTGTGACTATAAAGTACCTAATACCTAATACTCCATTTAGTAATCCCGTCCACATCTCATCTTGTAGACACTCCATGACTCGTGAACCAAAATGCCTTGATGAGGTAACATTGGCAGATTGTTCTTTAACTCACACCAAAATGATGCCTTGATGAGGTAACATTGGCAGATTGTTCTTTAACTCACACCAAAATGATGCCTTGATGAGGTAACATTGGCAGATTGTTCTTTAACTCACACCAAAATGATGCCTTGATGAGGTAACATTGGCAGATTGTTCTTTAACTCACACCAAAATGATGCCTTGATGAGGTAACATTGGCAGATTGTTCTTTAACTCACACCAAAATGATGCCTTGATGAGGTAACATTGGCAGATTGTTCTTTAACTCACACCAAAATGATGCCTTGATGAGGTAACATTGGCAGATTGTTCTTTAACTCACACCAAAATGATGCCTTGATGAGGTAACATTGGCAGATTGTTCTTTAACTCACACCAAAATGATGCCTTGATGAGGTAACATTGGCAGATTGTTCTTTAACTCACACCAAAATGATGCCTTGATGAGGTAACATTGGCAGATTGTTCTTTAACTCACACCAAAATGATGCCTTGATGAGGTAACATTGGCAGATTGTTCTTTAACTCACACCAAAATGATGCCTTGATGAGGTAACATTGGCAGATTGTTCTTTAACTCACACCAAAATGATGCCTTGATGAGGTAACATTGGCAGATTGTTCTTTAACTCACACCAAAATGATGCCTTGATGAGGTAACATTGGCAGATTGTTCTTTAACTCACACCAAAATGATGCCTTGATGAGGTAACATTGGCAGATTGTTCTTTAACTCACACCAAAATGATGCCTTGATGAGGTAACATTGGCAGATTGTTCTTTAACTCACACCAAAATGATGCCTTGATGAGGTAACATTGGCAGATTGTTCTTTAACTCACACCAAAATGATGCCTTGATGAGGTAACATTGGCAGATTGTTCTTTAACTCACACCAAAATGATGCCTTGATGAGGTAACATTGGCAGATTGTTCTTTAACTCACACCAAAATGATGCCTTGATGAGGTAACATTGGCAGATTGTTCTTTAACTCACACCAAAATGATGCCTTGATGAGGTAACATTGGCAGATTGTTCTTTAACTCACACCAAAATGATGCCTTGATGAGGTAACATTGGCAGATTGTTCTTTAACTCACACCAAAATGATGCCTTGATGAGGTAACATTGGCAGATTGTTCTTTAACTCACACCAAAATGATGCCTTGATGAGGTAACATTGGCAGATTGTTCTTTAACTCACACCAAAATGATGCCTTGATGAGGTAACATTGGCAGATTGTTCTTTAACTCACACCAAAATGATGCCTTGATGAGGTAACATTGGCAGATTGTTCTTTAACTCACACCAAAATGATGCCTTGATGAGGTAACATTGGCAGATTGTTCTTTAACTCACACCAAAATGATGCCTTGATGAGGTAACATTGGCAGATTGTTCTTTAACTCACACCAAAATGATGCCTTGATGAGGTAACATTGGCAGATTGTTCTTTAACTCACACCAAAATGATGCCTTGATGAGGTAACATTGGCAGATTGTTCTTTAACTCACACCAAAATGATGCCTTGATGAGGTAACATTGGCAGATTGTTCTTTAACTCACACCAAAATGATGCCTTGATGAGGTAACATTGGCAGATTGTTCTTTAACTCACACCAAAATGATGCCTTGATGAGGTAACATTGGCAGATTGTTCTTTAACTCACACCAAAATGATGCCTTGATGAGGTAACATTGGCAGATTGTTCTTTAACTCACACCAAAATGATGCCTTGATGAGGTAACATTGGCAGATTGTTCTTTAACTCACACCAAAATGATGCCTTGATGAGGTAACATTGGCAGATTGTTCTTTAACTCACACCAAAATGATGCCTTGATGAGGTAACATTGGCAGATTGTTCTTTAACTCACACCAAAATGATGCCTTGATGAGGTAACATTGGCAGATTGTTCTTTAACTCACACCAAAATGATGCCTTGATGAGGTAACATTGGCAGATTGTTCTTTAACTCATTCACATCGCAACGATTTTGAATTTCACAAATCACTCCAGCCATACACACACACAAAACAGACATAAACAAAAGGGGAAATGAAAGAAGATTACAGGTTTTTACTTCAGGTTTAGACATAGGGAAGTGGTAGATCAGACTATTTTTATATACAGACTTTATATAGAAAAACTCTCCACATCCATTGGTTACCCCACAACAAACCACTACAAAAGCAAAGTCAGAGGCAAAATTATGGTCTAAGGGAGCGAAGCAAGTTTAGAAGTGACCAAGGTATGGTGTGCACAGATTTTTTTCCCTTGAAGCAAATGCATCAAATTGACAGCTATCTATTAAATGACTTGAATTAGTTAATTATGTGTTGTGGAACGAGGTACTGTAATGACGCACATCACTACTAAATCAAGTTTAATTAAGTGATTCCGTCTTGCTGCCGACACTGACTCACCAGAATATCACTTGAGATACCTCAGCGCTGTTTGTTGTTCTACTCTGCGGAACATGCATACCACAGTTGAGCAAAGCGCCATAAAATGCTACGTTTAATGAAGTAATCCTGTCTTGTTGCCTACAGTGACTCACCAAAATGTCCCCCTCTTGGGGTACCTCGGGCAGTTTGTTCTTCTGCTCTTCGTTGTGAAACATGGCGCCATCGTGACGCAGAACCCACGACTCTGTGTCGCTCCCTAGCGGCACTCTTTCGATGTTACACCGCTCAGTGGCCACCCCCACCCCCCACATACCTGCAAGAAATAATTATTTAGACAAACAGTGATGCACACTTGCTAAGGTCTTCTGTCATTGACTGATTAAATTCTCAAATGTCCTAAACTGCAAGGAGTTCAAGGCCGAAACACTTCATCTAGGGGGGCTTCTTCTCTGAAGACCCTCTGTAGTTCGGCTCTCCGTAGAGTTTCTTTTCACAACCTTAATCTAATCCTTTCACCGCCAATGTCGCATTTATGCACCACAATGGTTTAACACCCATGTCACTTAAAGGCATCAAATCAGGGCCAGTTATCCAAAGACCCTATTTTCTTAATTTTGGGAGGTAAGGATATGCCTAATGTTATACATGTCACAGAGGAATTCCCAATATTGCTAATAATTTGTTTCTCTACCCAGACAAGATTAATGGTATTTTTCGGCTGAAAAATGGCTGGCGGCGAAAGGGTTAATACCAGGTTCAGGACATTGCATCCAATAATCGCAACCTTGTCTATAGAACTGTGCACTGTATCTTGACCTCAGAGAAAACCTTGCATGCAATCTACCATGAGGGAGCTGCCCGATGCCTCTTCTTTACCTACACTATTACTAGTTTAACTTTAAGCAGTGATAGTACAGGCTTCCTGCCTGTCTCAGTGTCTGCCTATCTAGCTTCAAAGAGCTTTTTCTCTGTAATTTTCACTTTAGATGATGGTCGAATGAATGTGGGAGAATGGTTGTGTATGTCAGCGCATCTGCATGTGAATCAGTGAATGTGAGCGCCTTGAGTATAGTTTTAAAGAAAGGCATTATATAAACACTATGCATTATCTATATTATAATGCGCTAAGAATCCGAGGTTGGGACCCTAAAAACTCGAGTACCACGTAAATGTTGGACTTTTGCTTGCGATGCAGGTTAAGATACACACTTCATTTATTTATTCCGCTATGTCAGATTAAAAATTTTGCTTTTGAAAGTTGATTTTGAAGGCAAAATGTTGCTCGCGCGTCAATTGGCATTATTTTGAAGCTGCGTCAGATGTCCGACTTGAGTGCTTTCCCTTCTTCCTCTTATAATGAAATTTTTACATCGACTTCCGACGAAGCCTTAATGGCGCAATGGTTAAGACGCCGGGTCGCAAATCCGTAGGTCGCGGGTTCGAGTCTGCCCCTCGCCACAATTTTCTTCTTCTTCTTCTTCGATCGCTCGGACAGGTTCCTATCAATAATGAACGCAGATGCTTCATGCTGCCATGCGGAGCACGGGTTTATCTATTTGAAGGCAAATCTTTTCTTTATTATTTTTTTTTATAAAGAGGAGCGGGTTGGGCAGAAGCGGGGGGTGGAGCCCAGTGAGGGGGAAAGATGGGGGTGAGTGGAGGGGGGGGGGGGGCACGAAAGCAGAATAGGGAAAACTCCAAGCGAAACTAGGAAAGAGAAGAGGGAGGCGAGTAGGGCTTTTGTACAAATAGTTCCTCTACCTTCTGGAAATTTTGTGTTTGGTCTAACCATATTTGTTTTGAAAGGTGCATAACGGAGAATAACGCATCTGCGCTCATGAATTGACAGGAAACCGAGCCAGCAATGATGAAGTGTGTGCTGTCTACTACACCTGTGCGTGCGTGCATGCGTGCGTGCGTGCGTGCATGCGTGCGTGCGTGCGTGCGTGTGTGTGTGTGTGTGTGTGTGTGTAACATACTATAAAGTAAAATAAATGCTCCTCCCACTTTTCACAACATTTAGGCCCCTACTTTTCTCAAAGGAGGGGGGGGGAGGGGCACGGGGAGGGGGGAAGCAGGATAGGGGAAACCCCAAGCGAAGCTAGGAAGGAGAAGAGGGAGGCGAGTAGGGCTTTTGTGCTTCATGCTGCCATGGAGAGCACAGGTTTATTATTATTAGTAGTATATCTAGTTTATTAATATTATTATTAGTACATGTAGTATGTCCTGTTCTGAGCTATGAGGGCATGGCAAGTACTTCTCCTGTAACTCAAGTGTGAAGGATTGCAGCAATGACATTGAGCTATCTTTTCTGTCAGCCTGTCTCTCCCTCCCAGCATTGCTTGAACTCTATGATTGAATAATCAAGTTTCCACCACCACCACCATCCTCTCTCTATTTCTAAAACTGGAGTAACACCCAACAACAGATATGAACTTAAGGTCTGTGTACATGTTGACAATATTCACAAGATAGAACTATTTCCCCATGGCAACACAGTGAGCTGTAAGTCATATTAAGAGGGAGTTATCACTGTGTTGACATGGGGAAATAGAAATATTTTGTGAATAATGTTAACGCTTATACAGACCTTTAATGTCCAAGCTATGGTTTTCCATGTTTTGAATGTACCTTAATATCTTAAATGAATGTTGATGGGTGAAAAGCCTTTTAAAACATTAAATAATTCACATTCTCTCCTCCCCCCCCCCCCCCTCCCTCTTTCTCTCCTTCCTGACCTGTACACTGTATTTTGATCTCGAAGTAGGCCTTGTTCTGCGCTATGGGAGCGTTGGCCAGGGCCCCTCCTGTGCCACAGATCCTCTTCCCATTCTTCACTATTACCACATCATTGCCTGCAAAGACAAACACTGGAATACAGTCTTCTTCTTCTTCTGTGGTGGTGGCCAACTATATATGGAAGTGCACACACTTTAGGGGGTGACCAAAGAAAAAGAAGCAGAAAAGAAGGATAAGACAAATAGAAAAGACAAAAATCAGCTAATACACATTCCTGAATCCATGCTGGTTTTCGTTCAGGATGTGGTGCTTTTCAAGGTGCCTCATGACTGCTCCGACGATGATATGCTCTAGGAGCTTGCACACGATGCTGGTGAGGGAGACTGGTCGATAATTTGATGGGTCATACTGTTCCCCTTTCTTGAAAATTGGTGTGACAAACCTATCTCCAATCAGCTGGCACAGAGCCTGAGGCCAGAGAAGACAAGACTTGAAAATTATTAATAATAATTAATAACATTTATATGGCGCAGTATCCTGACAACAGCTCAAAGCGCCTTACAGATACAAAACACACATGAACCGTGATAATACAGACCTTACGTAATACGAATTCACTATTATTTAAATAAACAATAGAAATTAGAATACCAGGATATAGAAGCTACAGATCATACAAGATACATATAAATATACACATGCACAATAGATATCAACAGATGCAAACTGAAGAAAAAATGAAAACACACGGACTCACTAGCTTAAAATTAAAAGTTAAAGCCTCCTCAGGCTTCTGTACAAGATAATAATGATAATTTTTTTTAAACTAAAAGGCCAACATATTCATATTGACGTCATTAAAAAAAAGAATTGAAAATCAATATATATAATTCATAAATGAAAAGAAACGACACACACTTGCGTTCACCCATGCACGCATAGAAAATCAAACCCAAAGTCAAATCCCCACCCCCACCAACTAATCGGACTCCGTAATGTACATGATGCAATTTGTCGATAATAAAGCAAGAAATGAAGAGGGGGGATTCACACACACACACAACACACACAGACACACGCACACAAGCACACACACACAGAGACATACACGCGCATGCATGCATGCACACACACACACCTTGGCAGGGCTCCCAGGGACCCCCATTTGGGGGTCTATGAAGCACTAAGATTCTCAAGGACCCTCTAAAAGAATGTGCAGGGGGTCCCCAGGGATGCACTAGAAAACATCTTTTTAGCATTTACAATGCCACTGGGACCATCGATCCTGCCTCTACTAGGACCCTCTATACTGTAAGTGAAGGAGTCCCTGGGACCCCTTGTTTTGCGGGACGATTAGGAGCCCTGCCTGGAGTTCTCTATCTCAAACATAGTGTATGCATTAAAATCTCATCAAGGCTAAGGCAAATTACAGTCAGTGCAGGCACCAATTCCACTGCTAATTCCTTAAGATAAGGAATAAGAACGCGTGGAGTAATACTGTCTAGACCACATGCTTTGTGGGAATTGAGATTTTGGAGGAGCGCAGTCACCCCACCTACTGTGATCACAATCTCATCCATTGATGGAATATTGAGGTCTGGCATTCCTGTTTTCGTTGTCTGTGAATGTTTCTCCTTCGCCAAAGACTGACTGGAACTGTTGGTTTAAAACCTCGGCTCGTTCCACTGGCTTGGAAGTTAGGCGACTGTCCTTTTTGAGGGGAGCCACACCAACGTTTGACGCCTTCTGGTGCTTGATGTAGGCCCAAAACCTCTTATCTTTTGCAGCCGGATTGGTTGGATTCAAGTCAGTGAAGATGCCGTTTAAGAAGTTCCAGTAGGACTAGGAGCGGCGGAGCTTCCTCTGAATGTCACGACGAAAGATCTTCACTCAGTTCCTCGGAGCCCATTGTCTTAATTCTCTTGTACAGTCTGTCCCTCCCTCCGGTGAATGAGGTGTCTGATCTCATCCATCACCCACGGGAGCTTTGGTTTCACACTGACAGTCCTGTGGGGGATATGTGAGTAAATTGCTTCTTTTAAGGTGCTCTTGAATGTAGTCCACAGCTGTTCCGTTGTTGAGGAATCTTGGTCCTGCAGTATTGTTGCTGAGAGAAGTGGCTACTTTCTTCAGGCTGTCCCAGTCTGCTTTGGCATAAAGGGGGGATCAGTCGTGGTGCCATCTTCTTTTTCACTGCACTGATGTTTATTTCGCAGTACGGAATATGGTCTACTTCCTAAACGACATGATGAAGCATCCTGTGTTTAGCCGCATGCAAATTTTGTTCTTGTTCTTACTGAAAATGAAACTCATCATTGATCGTCAGTCATCAGTGTCATTGGAATGACTTAGTCAAAAGTGAAAAAGTCAAGTGTCACTCAGTCGAAACTCGGAGAAAAGGCTGGTCAGGTCAAGGCAGCCAGGCCTCTAAGTTGATGTGCCCTTTCTTTTGATTGTTCGTTTTAGTTATTTTGTTTAGTAGTTAAGTGTACCAAACTTTAGGGGTACCAGTATTTCTTCAATTTTCAACAAAATTTGTGTTGTGTGTGACAAACGACATTTGCATTGCTCTCTCACCAACACGAGACGTATCCAGTCTAACCACTGGGATTTCTTTTAGCGGCACATGACCTCCCCCAAAGGCTCCTTCTCTGCAACATCGAAAGCAGAAGATGGAAGACGCCATGTTGTCTTTTGAGACGGAAGTGATATTTCAGCCTCGAGATCATGGATTCACAGACTGTTCCAGTCCACAGATTCACAACATGCATAAATACACAATAATAATACATTTATAGAGCGCTTTACCACAAATTCGCCCAAAGCGCTTTGCAATCAAATTGTCATCAACAAGTGGTTCTGGTTCTGGTACGTCGAAGGAGCCTATGAAGGCTATATACTCGACGGAACTGGGAGAGCGCACTGAGAATTAAAATATAAAATCCCCTCTTTTTTTTTAAATTAAGAAAAGTGTCTTTGTTTACTGTCTGGTGGTGTTGACAGCTTTTTAAGAGTTGACCATAGGCCTTTTCGCAGCATCCAGGCTGGACCAATCCGGCTAGCGTAGCGCTCACAACGAACCCCACCCGGGCACAGCTCCTGCCCTTCAGTTTACCACTACTTTGACCTATGGCCCCTAATTCCCTATTTTAATCTTTAGTTGAAGCAGGCCCCAAAGGTGTACCGCCTGGCGCTGATGGTGCTGCACTGGCGGGGCCTGCTGCGATGGCTTCGTCGGTCAGTTAATTTCACTCCATCACTGTTCTTACAAAGAAGGAATTGCTGTGCTGCTTGGTGGAATTATGAAGCCTCTTGAATTTTGCACAGCTTGTCTCTGAACAATGTTGTCTGTTGTGCAGTCAGCGTATCTTGTGGGCCTGATCCTATAGCTACGACGATTTGTGTCGACTGGAGTTAAAAAATCATCTGGTGGTAAAGCTGGGATCTGAGCCTCGATCAGAGATCTTGTGTATGAGGCTGAGGTGTTGGTCTTTACGGCGCTCCTCCAGTGTTGGCAATTTCAAGTCCTGGAGCTTTGTCACGCAGCCCGGATTCCGTGACTTATAGTCATTGGTGATGAAGCGGGCTGCCTGTCTTTGGGTGTGCTCCAGCCTGTCGACGTCCTGCTTGGTGTAAGGATCCCACACAGTCGCAGCATATTCTAATCTGGATCGTGCTATTGAAATTTAGGCAAGCCGTCTACATTCTGGTGGGCATGCAGTTCCTGAGATTTCGGCGTATAAATCCCACCATTGATCCTGATTTCTTGCAAACGTGGTTGACGTGTGTGGTCCATTTCAGGTCTGATGACAAGGTGCACACGTAGCCGGTATTGGCATTGCGCTGGACTTGTTGAAGTGGAGTCCCGTTCATGATCAGTTTGTACAGGAACTGTGATTTTTGTCTGATGGGAAGGATGGTGCATATTTGGATGCCGCCACACATGCCCCACCGTGACTGTTCAGCCCAGGCCTCAAGTTGGTGTAGGTCGTCTTGGAGCATGAGATGGTCTTGGAAGCTGTTGATTTCTCTGTACAGAAGACAGTCGTCCGCGAACAGCCTGACTGTCGATTTTACAGATTCCGGCAGATCATTCAGATGACACAAGAACAGCAAAGCGGGGCCAATTAAGGACTGTGCCTTGCGGAATGTCTGATTCCACTGCCACCTCTTCCGATGCCTCGCCTTCCAGTACCACCTTCATCGTCCTCTTTGTCAGGAATTGTGTCAACCACGAGTGAAAAGGCCCTCGAACACCATAGTAGTCCAGCTTCTCAAGGAGTTTGCAGTGAGGTACGGTGTCAAAAGGCCTTACTGAGGTCAAGGACGGCAACGTCAACTTGTTTCTTTGTGTCGAAGGACTTGAGGAGGTCGTTTGTGGTGGTGAGCAGCTGGGTCTCACAAGAGAACCCCGACCTGAATCTATGTTTTTGTTTGTAAGAATGTTATATTTCTCAAGGTGGTCTCGCAGATGACAGGAGATGATATGTGTTCAAGGACCTTACAGGCCACTGAAGTCCAGGATACTGGCCTGTAATTCTCCGCCCTGTTCCTATCTCGATCCTTTCTTAAAGACTGCAGAGATGTTAGCAGAGAGCCAGTCGCCTGGCAGTTGGCTTGACTGTATTGATCTGTTGTAAATGCAGCTAAAGTATTGGAGCGATCGAGTGATCGATGGTATCAAAGGCAGAAGACAGGTCTAGAAGAGAGAGCAGAGAAACCTGACCACCATCAAGAGCAGACAGAAGATCGTTTACTATCTTCAACAGAGCGGTTTCTGTGCTGTGTCCAGTGCGATAGGCAGACTGCAAGGAATAGAGTAGCGGGTTGTTGCGGTCGAGGTGATTTTGGAGTTGGAGAAGTGCAATCTTTTCAATGATCTTAGAGAGGAAAGACAAGTTGGAGACAAGTCGGTAGTTTTTCAGGTTTTCAGGGTCAAGAGAGGGTTTCTTCAAAAGAGGTCGAACAACAGCAGTTTTCAGTGCAGACGAGAAACAACCAGAGGTGAGTGATTCATTTACCACAAAGGTAATATAAGGCAACAAATCATCAATGCATGCAGACAATAAAGAGGAGGGGAGGGGATCAAGAACGCATGTTTTGATGGCAGTCTTCTTGATGACATATTTGACAACAGCGTCTGTCACAGGTTCAAAGTCAGTCAATGGAATGCCAGAGAAAGAGTTGTAATGAACTTTGGGCACAGTTTCTGACTGAGCGTCCAGGGTTGCACGAATGTTACTAAATTTTTTCTGTAAAAAAGTCACAAAATCTGTGAGGTAGTTCAGAGAGACAGACAGATGAAGGAAGGGGAGATGATTTTATTCTCCCCATGAGTGCGTCTGTGACCATAAACAGTTGCTTGGTTGTGGTGCATGCTACTATTTTTGCATTGTAAAAGGCTGATTTCGCTTGTTGAACAATTTCATTCACAGCATTATTAGCAATTCGTAAAATTTGCTTATGAACCTCGAGGTTTGTTTTTAACCACTGCCTCTCGGCCCTACGCCTAACACGTTTAGCGTCAAGAACTTGGGAACCGACTGCTGGAAACCAGGGCGAGCGTGGACGGCTGGAAATCCTGCGTGGCCAAGTATCTTAATTCCAACAAATACCCTGCAGAAGAAAAGTCTCCGCCAATCTCACTCAGCTTCATACGACATCCCTAGCCATATAACTCAATACAGACAGTCCACTTTCTTTCCTCGCACTATCCAGGCAACTCCCTGAGGAAGTTGCCTCCACTCAGTCCTTGGTGGCCTTCAAGAGGGGCCTCCAAAAGCACCTCTACTAAACAACCTTTCCTCTGCCCTCCCCTCCCCACCTCCTACTCTGCATTCCCACACCTAAAAACAGACACCCCCCCCCCTCTATATGCATGTCCCATAAATACAAATACTCCTGTGCATGTATCATATGTGGGGCTCGTGTTTCCTCGGGTGATCTGGGGGGACAAAACGGTCGTGCATTACACTCTACATGCATCATGTGGGGCCCGGGTGTCCCTGGCCAGACTGGGGACATTTATAAAGGTCGGGCATGACCTTTAACTCGTCTTTCCCTCTATTACACCCCCCCCCCCCCCCTCCTCCCAAATCAAGTCTTCAAATATCTAACTAACTTTTTTCGGTTTTGAATCTCATTAATATTTTTCTACATAGTAATTACTGTGTATCTGTAAATACTTCAGTTATTTCCTGACTATCTTGCAATCATTTCTTTCTTTCTATTTCCCCATAATGTTATCATTTCCGCTTTGTAGGCTACTCCCGTGCTATTTCTGTCTTTTTCGTACTACCCCCTAAAGTGCAGCAGAATCTTCAACGTGATGAAGTTGGCTGCCTAAAAGGAGAAGAAGAAGAAGTAACTGTACCCATAATAGCGCGAGGAGCATGATCTTTATCTGACTGGTTACTTTTCGTGTCAGTGGGTCAGTCATATGATAATGAAGCTCTCCTGCCAGAAAAAAAAGATGGGGGAAACGGATTACCATCGCATTTCTCTGCTGGTATGCTGGTATGCACCTCCCAAACCTGTGACACAGTAGAACAAGAACAAGAACAAGAAGAACAACAATTTTATTGTCATAGGAAAACCAGAGGTTTTGTGGGACACAAATGGTTAAAACATCGACGACACCATTATACTGGTGCATGTCATTGTCATTTAGTTGCTTTCGTGTTCGTCGCCAACATCGTATTAATTGTCAAAAGCTCCAAGTATTATCAGTATGTCGGGAGCACAATTTCAGGCCCAATTGAACACACACACACACACACACACACACACACTATGCACACTTTAAAATGGGGGAGGGGGGCTAGAAATTTTCCCTTTCGTCGAGGTTCTGGTAAACAGACCACAGAGATCAAAGTAGTTTTAGGTACACAAGTACCCATGGACAGACGAAATAAAAGAGAAAACTGCAGCTGCTATTATGTCCGAAGACTACAGCACCAGAATTACTTGTCCCTAAGAGTAAGAGAAACTGCTATGAGGACGTAAAACCCTCTATTACCTACCTGCTATGTCCCACATTGGCCATTCCGGTGTGACAAGAGGACGTAATTAACTCTGCTGCTAGAGCCTCATTTTTGTGTACGACACTGCCTACTACTACTAGTAGTACTAGGAAGTAGGAAAGTAGCTGAGTCGTCTTTTGCTGGAGTTGTGAACACGGGTAAGTGTATATTAGTATATTCTGAGTACTTTCTTCTTTTAATAAGTACCTATCCTCCTTCAACAGTTTGAAGATTATGATACTGTAACAGGGGGCTTCCGTACATATAATCCAAATACTAAAATAGCATTATAGCATAGCATAAATGGCACTTAGTTTAACCTTTTGCCCTCTAAATTAGTAAATATGTTTTTGATTTTTGTTAGGTTTGGCTTCATTCACTAGAGTTGAGAACCGGTTCAAAATTTCGAACCGGTTTTAAACCGGTTTTTTCTCTCCGAACCGGTCTTTTCGAACCGTTTTTTTTAACCAGTACTCGCATCACAGTAGTTTAACCTATAGATGCAAACATATTTATTTGTCATAATATTCACACACACGCGTGCACACATACATACACACTCAACTAAAAACTCAGCTCAACTCCAACAAACATTTTAATGACGGGGCCATCTGCCCGTGTCAAAGGAAGGTTGAAAAATATAATAATCATAGGGAAAATAATTAAACCAAAGCAAAAACAAAACGTCATATGGCGGTTGGAGTGTGAAGGATGGTGGCACATTCACAACGCAATGAATAATCAGATATGTAGCGGGAGGATAAGGAATGCAAAAGTATACTAATCTTAATTATGTACCTGAACAGATAAACAAAATGAGAAGAGAAAATCTTTCACAATGGAAGGAAAATAATATCACACACGAGCGCGCGCACACACACACACAATCACACGCACATGCACACACACACACACACACATTCTCTCTCTCTCTCTCTCTCTCTCTCTCTCTCTCTCTCTCTCTCTCTCTCTCTCTCTCTCTCATTCTTACAACAGTAATGACATATATATTCTACTTTTAGATAATATCTTCAGTAAACGCATTCATTTTAATTGAACAATAACTACTGAATGTACATTAAGCAGTTTATGAAGCTACTCCCAATCCCAGTTATAACAATGAACATCCCCTCCGCATCCTCCAAAAAGAAACCCGCAAAACAAATAAATTTTTAGACAAAACCGTATATCGTTTGGATGTTACTGTTAGAGGTCAGTACATAGGGTGAGACGGGGGATGGGGAAGGAGAGAGAGAGAGAGAGAGAGAGAGAGAGACATTTACGTATTAATAAAATACAGTGCAAATATCATAGCAAGTTCATGTCCGTTTATTGATAAGAAAAAGCTTGTGTGTGTGTGTGTGTTTGTGTGTGTGCGTGTGCGTGTGTGCGTGTGCACGCGCCTCTGTGTGTGTGTGTGTGTGTGTGTGTGTGTGTGAGAGAGAGAGAGAGAGAGAGAGAGAGAGAGAACTTGAAAAGGAGGGAGGGGATGAGGGGGGCTGGGGGAGGGGGGTCTGGAGGGGTGAGGGGTGGGATAAGGTGTGTGTGTGTGGGGGTGTTCAGGGGGGTGGGCTGGAGAGGGTGATGGGGGATGAACCTCTCTGATTGAACTAAGTAGGCTTGCAGTTCCTTTTTCGTTTTTGTCCTTTGCCGATCTACGACGGCAAAGGAGTATGTTTTCGTTCGGGTTTGTTTCCTTTTTTGGTTTCTTTCTTTGTTCTTTTCTGTCTGTCCCAAGGATCTCCCGAACCACTTGACCGAATCGCTTCAAATTTTGTGTGGTGGTGTGTCCCCATGAGAGGAAGGCATCTGTGCAAAACTTTTTGCCGTCCTGACCTTGACGTTGGTGTATGACCTTGAAAACCGAAAATCGTTAAGGGGCCATAACTTCCACACCGCTGGTCCTAGAGTCTTGAAACTTGGCATGGATGTACTTTCGCTTATGGCCGTTCTGATGATGGCGTACCAATGAAGGTCAAGGTCAGGGAGATCGGTATGCCTTGAAAGTGGTAGGGGTCTAATGATTGGGTTTTACTGTCCCACGCATATCTCCCGAACTGCTTTACCGAATCGTTTCCAGTTTTTGTGGTGGCGTGTCACCATGAGAGAAGGCATCCGCGCATACATTATTGCCGTCATGACCTTCACCTTGGCGTATGACCTTGAAAACCAAAACTCTTTAAGGGGCTATAACGTCCACACCGTTGGTCTTAGGGACTTCAAACTTGGCATGTAGGTACTTTGGCTTATGGTTGCATACCGGTCAAGGTCAAGGTCAAGGTCATGGAGATCAGTAGGCCTTGAAAGTGGTAGGGGTAAAAAAAATTGTATTTTCAGCCACAAAAGTAAAAATATAATATTTTGCGGACCCGGCGAAACCGGTACTCAGCGGTACCGGTACTTGGCGTTACCTGTACAAGGCGTTACCGGTACTAGGCGTTACCGGTATGGGGCGTTGCGCTAGTATCTTATAAACTTCAATCATATCACCCCTGAGCCTTCTATACTCTAGGCTAGGTATCCGCAGATAAATAAGCCTTTCCTCATAGGTCATATAATTTGTACCAACAATTTTTTGTAAACCTCCTCTGAACTCCCTCTAGCATATATAATTTGTGTTTTCTCAAATGTGGACACCGTATGGGATTGCCATACTCTAATAAATAATATAGCCTATTATAGGTCTCACCAAAGCCTTAAATAAAGGAATCATTACAAATGCAACTTTTGATTTGCTTGTAATAGCACTTGCTAATACTCTAGGCTGCCCAGATGGTCAGCTACAAGGGGACAAAGAAGGAAAGGGGGGGATGTGCGATTGGGGAGGGGGGGGGGGAGCAGGGAAGGATGGATTGGGGAGGGGACTATGGAGGAGGAGTTAGATCTGGGCTTTGAATTCCTCCGCCAAGGCTAATGTTGCCTCAGATGGAAGACAGTTCCATTCTGCCACAGCCCTCGGAAAGAATGAAAACTACCTAAAGAGGATGGAACTTTTACCAAAACTGATCAAGATAAGGCAAACGTTTTAAACAATTTCTTTGGCAGTGTGTTCACTAATGGAACTACGGATAGTATCATAAGTATGCCAGAGTTTTTACCAAACATTAATCTTGACAATAATTTAGACACAGTTAAAATTAGTAAAGAGCAAATGCAAAAAGCACTAGAGACCTTAAAAGTAGATAAATCCCCGGGGCTAAGGGAGTTGGCAACATAGCTGGCAGGGCCTTTTGCATACTTGTTTAAAAGATCAGTTAAAGAAGGTAAAATTCCCACGGAGTGGAAAAAAGCGGAAGTAAAACCAATGTTCAAAAAAGGTGATAAGTGTACATCTGGCAACTATCGCCCAGTGAGTCTGTTCTCTGAAGTCTTCTTGAGAGCATGGGATGTTGCTGCTGAAGGTAGAGCGAAACTGGGTATTAAGAGTTTCGGCTTTGTCTTTTGCCTCGGTGACCAGCTTGCCGTCCACTTTTAATGGGGAAACGTTGGCCGATTCTGTCTTTTGAGATTTGATATAATATGTCCAGAAGGACTTCTTGGTTTTGGGGTTGGGAGTGGAGCTGTTGACAATCAGGTTTTCTATGAAGGACCAGTAAGCCCGACGCAATCTTCTCTGGATATGTCGCTTCAAGACTTTGACCTGGTGGTGGACGGATGCATCTCCAGTCTTTTTCCACTTCTTATAGTCTGTCTCTACGTCTTGTCAGCCTTTTGGTCTCCAGGTCGACCCAGGGCTTGTTGTTTTTGGGTCCAAGCGTGATGTGAGGAATGAAAGTGTTAACAGCAGAATGTAGTCCCTCTTTCAGGTGTGACCAGATGTCTTCAGTACTGCTGTTGGAGTTGCAGGTACCAGTGATGTTTTTGGACAGCTGACAGACAGCAGATCGTAGTTTGGGCCAATCAGCTTTGCTGTACCGTGGGACTGACCGCTGATGGGCTGGATGGATCTGGTATTCCGAATTACTATTCCATATAAACGATGACTTTTAGAATGTTAATTTTTTGGGGGTACCATATGACGTGGTTGCTTCTTTTTTTTGCATAATTGCATATAGCGTCCTCCATCAACAATTTGATGATTATGACGCTTACGACGTGGGTTTTTTCCAACTAAACAGTTGACTTGTGTAGAACTTGCTGCCTGATGCGGGATTGAATGGGAGGGGGTGAGAAGGGGGTGAGCATATTTGGGGGAGAGGCCTGGACAGGGGGGGTGGGGGTGGAGTTGAGGTAATGGAAAAGCTTGCAATTGAGTTGCTTGTGGGCACTCATCTGGAAGAAGAAGACCAAGCAGTGTGAATAGTTTAACAAGTTTCTAGAGCAGTGGACACTGTTTTTAATACAAATTTTGAAATTCTTAGTTCAGAGCACACACCGCCTGCCTTGTAGTGTGACCCTATGTTGGACATTATGTGCCCGAAGGCCCTGTCCAGTATAAGGTAACTTGGTAAGGAAGAAGAAAAATCTTGACGTTGACCTATCCAACTGGATAATTATACAGCGTGGTGTGGAGCAGCAGGAAAAAAACTAAAACAAAATGAAAGAAGCAGTCCCAAAACTGAAAAAGAAATGACCTAAAAATGGAGGTATCCCCAGCTTTTTATGGCTACAGTGCGTAAATACACACAATCTCGATGAGACTATAGTGCGTAAATACACGCAATCGCAATGTGAGACTATAGTGCGTAAATACACACAATCGCGATGTGAGACTATAGTGCGTAAATACACACAATCGCAATGTGAGACTATAGTGCGTAAATACACACAATCGCAATGTGAGACTATAGTGCGTAAATACACACAATCACGATGTGAGACTATATTGCGTAAATACACACAATCTCTATGAGACTGTAGCACGTAAATACACACAATCTCTTCATTTTCAGGAGCCCTGATCATGGACGACATTGAAAATGAACCAGCTCCACCCTCCGGACAATCCACCCTGCTGACCAGCGTCCAGTCCCTGAGCGCCCGCTGCCCCGGCTCCCCCCTGTCCCAGGCCCTGGTGGTGGGCGCCCTGGTGGGCCTCCTCACTTTCCGCCTGATGAAGAAACGGCCCAACCTGCCCCCCGGGCCCTGGCCCCTGCCCCTCCTGGGAAACCTCCTGTCCATGAGGAGCAAAGAGGAGCAGTTCTACGTCACGCTTGACCGCTGGGCCCGGGAGAAGTACGGGCCGGTCATCTCGGTGTATTTCGGCCCAGTGTTGTGCGTCATGCTGAACGATTTCGATTCCGTGAATGAAGCGCTGGTGCAGAAAGGTAGGCACTGGGATTTGTTCATGTTGTTGTTTAATATGTAAAGTGCTGAAAACTTAAAAATCCAAATGGGTAAAACACCTTTGTTTAACCAGCTTGTATGTATTTTTTTCTTTTAGTTTTTTACATAATTATATGTATTATTAGGCAGATGCCTTTCTCCTTTTTTGTTTTTCTGCAGGCTGCCCATGAACTCACCCGGCCCTTTGTGAGAGCGGTTATATGTTTTCAAAATTTAGTGCAAAAAGCTTTCAGATATAAAATGTGTGGTCCCTAACACAGTATTTCTCATTAATATTTGACAGCTTTCTTTTTTGTTGATGAACTAATCCATTCTTTGTAGCTCAATGTTAATTGATAATTTCATTGATGATGCAAAAATACGTTGATTATTATGATTATGCATTCAAGAATATTAAGTCTTATTAATGCCTCATGACTGTGAGGGCTATGGGAAGAATCGTGATGTGTGCTGCCATGACATGCCTATTAATTGCATACATCTGTTTGTGTTTGCCTCTGTGTCAGTCTAAGAACAGTAACAACGATTAAGAACAATAACTCTAAAGAAACTCAAGGAAAATGCCAAGAACAATAACTCTGGAGATCGCAATAACACGTATAAACTTATAGCAAAAATGTGTTGTTCTCTCTGATGCAGGAAACGATTTTGCGGGGCGGCCTTCCCTCCATTCCTTGAAGGTGATCAGTGAAGGCTTCAAGAACATTGCTTTCACCGATTATTCTCCAGCTTGGAAGCTGCACCGCAGAATCACCATGAAAGCTCTTCGCCATTACAGCATGGGGTCGCACCTGGACAAGGTTGTTCACAAGGTCATGGCCTCTTGTGTGGACAAAATGGCGGCCGAGCCGGGACCGTTCGACCCCCACCCTTACACCAGCACTCTTATGTTTCACATCATTGACTGCATCTGTTTCGGAGAAGTCAAGGATTTTGATGACCCAACTCTCGCAGTCCTTATCAAACTCTTTGATGCTGTGAATCAAGAATTTGGGAACGGGCTTTTTGAAGATGTCGTTCCGCTTCTGAAATACTGGCCAACAAAACGTTTCAAACGTGTCTCCGCAATGTTTGATGAGGTTTTGGAATACCTTGAGAAGAATATTGAAAAGCATCGACAGAACTTTTTGCCAGATGATATTTGCGACGTGACAGGAAGCATACTGTTGGCTCAGAGAGAGGCTGAGAAGGAAGAGAGTGCAGAGGTCATGGCCATGTTTACGGATGTTCACATTCGGCAGACGATTGCGGATGTGTTTGCGGCTGGTGTGGATACGTCCCGAATTACACTCGACTGGGCTTTGCTGTATATGGCTGGGCATCCAGAGGTATGAATGTCTTACAGCACACACACATATCGTTACTGACGTGCACTCACATGCAAGCACAAGGAAGCACCCACATATTATGCCCATTAAGCAATCACTTACAAAATATGCACAGATTCACACGCATTCACATTTATAGTATACAGATGTATCATACACACACATGTGCAACAGGCATGGTAGACCTCCGCGAATCGCGGAAAATCCGCGAAAGTGAAAATTTGACCCCCCCAAAAAAAAAAGTCAGGGTAAAAATTCGCTCGGGTAGCTAAAAATGATGTGCGTTAAAACCTATGCAATCGCTTCGCGGAAACGGATGTGAATGACTGAACAAGCAACTTCCCGCCGAAGTTAGCAGTCGTGCGCGGCCTAGTTCACGCCACACGTTTCCAGATTTGTGATCCTAGTGCTTCTTTTTCTTCTTCATTTTGACGCCCAACTTCATCATTTTTGTTTGAGTCGACATCTTTCAAATGAAATGCAGAATCGGTTGGATATTCTTCCGCGAAACTCACTTTGCCCCCACTACCATGCCTGGTGCAAAAATACAAACACAAACATCAACACACTCGCACACAAACATACATACAATCACATAATGTAGACACAACTATATCTAAACAGACACAATACACTCAGATTATTCCTTTTGAGAAGAGATTCGAATCAGTACTCCAAGTTTATTTCTTAATGTCTTAGCGTGGAAGCAAGAGTGCTTTGTGAGATGCCTTTTACATAGGCAGCATTTTCCATTGATTAAATCTGCTTAGCCACTAAATTTAATTCTTCCCAAGTCATAGCTATTCCCATTTTTATAGAACAGACCCGTATTACAAGACCTCCCTATTAACCCTTTTGCTGCCAGCCATTTTCAGCCAAAAAAGTCCATTAAACTTGAACTTGGAAGAGAAAACAAAAATATCTGCAATACTGGGAATTCCTCTGTGACATGTATAACATTAGGCCTATCCTTACCTCTCAAATTTAAGAAAATAGGGTCTTTGAATAACAGACCCTGATTTGATGCCATTTAGTGACATGGGTGGTAAACCATTGTGGTGCATAAATGCGACATTGGCGGTGAAAGGGTTAAGACCTTCCCTATTGACACTCCCTCTAAGATGTGACCCAAAACATTTTGACTCCTTCAACAGGTCAGAATTTCCTCCCTTTTGTTGTTGTTGATTTTCACCAATGTTTCCCCTTCATAATTTGACTACTGAGTGTCCACCTCCCTATTAACCCTTTTGCCACCAGCCATTTTTCAGCCAAAATATACCATTAAACTTACCTGGGTAGAGAAAAGATTTTGTCTGGAATACTGGGGATTCCTCTGTGACATGCCTGAAATAGGGCCTATCCTTACCTCCCAAAATGAAGAACATAAGGTCACTGGTTAACAGACCCTCATGTGATGCCTTTTAGTGACATGGGTGTTAAATCATTGTGGTGCCAAGAGGCGACAGTGGCGATGAAAGGGTTAATTGGGTAGAGAAAAGTTTTGTATTTGCAATATTGTGAATTCCTCTGTGACATGTATAACATTAGGCCTATCCTTACCTCCCAAAATTAAGAAAGTAGGGTCTTCGGATAACAGGCCCTGATTTGATGCCTTTTAGTGACATGGGTGTTAAACCATTGTGGTGCATAAATGCAACATTGGCGGTGAAAGGGTTAAGACTCCTACCAGGCATCAGAATTGTCAGAGGATTCAGATTTTCTGACAGAGGATTGGCTTCTTCAATCAGAGGTTTTGACTTAAAATTGAGTGTTATCTTTTTCTATTAGCATTTTAAAGTGATTTATCACTGTAGACTGTAACAGTAGAGGAAGAAAATGAAGAAGAGGTAGATCTGACCTGATGGAGTTGACATTGGGGAGCTTTCGACTTTTGATTGATCAAGTGCTGCACTAGACCTTTTTTGTCATGTTGGGAACTGAATTCAGTGTCGCCTCTCAGCTGTTTAGGGCATTGAAGGCCCTTGATACGCAGTTTTTAGAGGATCAGACCAGATCATTCTGATGCCTGTCTCCCTATTAAGACCTTTTTGGGCTGGTTTTTCAAGGTCTTGTAGGAAGGTTCTACTGTATTTTGATCTTTTCCTATTCATCTTCTTATAAATACAGTTGTCCCATTTCTTGGCAACAGATCCAGCGTCGGGCCCAGGCAGAGATAGACGCGGCCACGGGCACCGAAATGCCCAGCACGGGGCACCGAGGGCAGCTGCAGTACACCCAGGCCGTGCTTTTGGAGATTTTGCGTCTGTCCACTGTAGCCCCCACTGCCTTGCCCCACAAGGCTTTGCGGGATACTACTGTCGGAGGCTATGACGTGCCAAAGGTGGGAAAAGTCTGTTTTGCTGGATTTGTATATGCCTGGAGATCAGAAGCGTATGAATCTCGAAATGCTGTCGCTAAGGTGTCTCTTTCGGCATTTAAAGTTAGTTGGAAGTGGCGATGAGAAAGTAGGCCGAGTCTGACAACAGAGACAATGTCATTGCCACAGCCTACTATGCGTTTTAGTGCAGAAAGAGGAAAGTTAGCAATCGGGTCAGGAGATTCATATCATACGCATCTGATCTTCAGCCATTCGTGAAGGCATTATATGGCTACTTTAAGTTGTAACCGTATCTGATTATTGAAACTGTTTAACTGTGGTATATTTTGTTCACTTTTCAGGAAAAAAATGCAAAGAATATGATTATGTCTTTGCAAAACAGATTATCCTCTCTCTCGTCTTCTTGCCTTCCATCCTCAGAGTCCTCCTCGTTGGTGTTTTGCACCTAGAGAGTGGAACCACAATGAAGTCAGTGAATGGCTCTTTAAATTTTTTTGCACTGGCTCACTTTGTCTTATTGATTTCTGTGAGAGCCAGGACATTGTTCTATTGATTTCTTGTCAGGACAATTTGCCTTATTACTTTTCGATCCTCTGTACATCACTGCTACTGTTAGCATCTTGCTTTGTCCAGAGTGCCATTTTTACAATCAACTTGCCGAAATTCAGTACAAAAGTACTGTAACTTTGTAAGTTGGTTACCTCTCATTATGAAAAGAGAGAGAGAGACAGAGAGAGAGAGAGAAAGAGAGCAAACAAACAAACATTTTTTTTCTTTTTAGAGAGAGAGCACAAAAGGGGCAGATCAGGTAGTGAAGGAGGGGGAGGGGTTCCAACAACTATGTCGAGGGACCTGGGAGGTAAACCCCCATCAAAGCTGGTGGTAATTTCAGTGTAACAGAAGCACTGGAGACCTCTTCTGGGAGAATAACGCGTTAGTTCTAAAATTAACCAAGACTTACCTGTCAGTTGAAGGTTAATTTGGATTATTTGGAGCACAGTGATTGGAAGGAGCGCTCACATGAGAGACTGGCGCAAGATGAGTCAGGTTTCAGACCTGATTGACCTCCTCTAGTATCAAAACTGAAGGGTGGGTTTTTAAAAGGGAGGGCATGTGAATGCTCCTGCCCATCACTGTGCTCCAAATAATCCAAATTAACCTTCAACTGACAGGTACTTGGTTAATTTTATAATTATTTATCGCACAGCGACTGGTAAGTTGCTTTCACATGAGACTTTAGAGGAGGACGTCAATCGCCGTAACTAAACCACGAATAAGATAGTTACCACGATGTTAATGTGCAAGCTCACATTATCATTGCCTATGTATCCATCAACTGAGTAGCTTTGTATGCACATATTCATGAAATGGACATATTATGTGTTTATGGATTGTTCCACACTGCCCTGCGAAGATCTCTCACTTAATGTGCCTCAGTGCGTCCCTAATTTGAGAGTGAACTCTGTAGTCGCACCTCTCCGCCACGTTAATGTGTGTGTTCCTGCGGGGACATGGTGCAGAGTGGGCATGACCTAGTCATGGCGAATGCGGTACGGGCCACAGCTGTTCTGTCCTGCACAAAATCAAACTATTTAGTTAAAAGACTGAATCTAGAAATCTTAGATAAAAGCTACACCGAGCTGTTGTCTGTAAAACTATTTTGGCTGCATGTTCTTCATTGTATTTTTAATATACTTCTTCCATCAGATTTATGGTAAAAACTTATTTTGTTGAGCAGTATCGTGCAACATATTTAGTACAAAATGTTTTTTGAATAATACACTTAGTATCGCAAACATAAATACAAATTGCCCAATGAGTGAAAATCCAGCAATGTTCACTGAATACAACTAATTTAGTCACATACTACAACATATTCCAGACTGTTATTTATGAAAAGTTACTTATGGTAAACTAAAGTTGGCTTGAAAAAAAAAACTTCTGAAAATATAGATAAAACTAAATGTTCCTCCCGAAACAGCTGTGGGGGCGCGTACAACCAGCGCGATAGCAAAAACTAGTCTCGGCAGCTCACTCAAGAGGGGTCACAGGCTAGACCAGTCAGGGTAGACCGAGCTCATAGCCTTGGCAGGCAGTCCGTCTAGGAGAGGGAAATAACTGATTTCAAACCCACGGCAAAACCATGCCGGAGATTACGCGGCTCTCTGTCGGGCGGAAAATTCCAAGATGCAAAAACTCAACGGCCACCGTGTTCGTGCCTGGGGGGCAAGCCACCGTGTAGATATCGGCTACCATGGCCACCCAATTATTATTATTATCCATTGTCGTACCATAGCGATGAGGTTATCCGAGGCGTGTTCCATTAAGCCAATATATATATATTGTAAAAACTCGGGGCTTTACTGGTGTTCACTGCCTGGGCATTTCAGCCAAGTTACCCATCATCTTTGTATTTATAAAATGTTACCATATGTGTCTGATCATGACCGAGAGGACGTAAAAAACAGACCATCTTTTCTATCTTCTTCTGTATTCTTGCCAGGCACCCAACAAAGTCGGTTGGAGTGATGCTGACTACGTAAAATGCGGACTATAAGCCGCTACTTTTTTCCTCAACTTTGACCCATGCGGCTTATGGACTGGTGCGGCTTATCTGTGGATTGTTTTTTTTAAAAATTGTATGTTTATCAATATGATTGAGTAAATTTGTTTCCAGCCATATTCTCTAGCCTATTTTGAGCTTCATCTTAGCTCTCAGAATTGGTTTTGACAATAAAATAGATTCAAATCCCATGTTTGAAGTGTTTAACAGTATCAAATACTCATGTTGTAATAGGAGAATTTGTATCTTTGTGTTGCTTTGTGCACGTGTTCATTTTCTGTGGTAAAGTAAGCAAAATATACTGCTTTTTGATTTAACTTTGACAACCTTTTTTGAAAAAGTATAAAGTTTCTATGCGGCTTATAAACTGGTGCGGCTTACTTATGTGAATAAATACCCAATATTCTGGTCAATTTAAGGGATGCGGCTTATATACAGGTGAGTCTTATAGTCCAGTTTTTATGGTATGCTCTTTGAGTATAGTGTGGGAACCCTGATTGGCAGATGAGCACACACACAACCAGAATATGAATCATGCAGCTGGAATGCTGAAGAAGAAGAACTTCCACACTGAATGGCTACTTTATGTGACAATAATACAATGAGTTTACAATGAAGTTCTAAACCAACTGAAAGTGGTTGCTGTTAGCATGTTGCAGCAGCGAGGTGATGTAGACCATGTACTTGCTGCTCAAGTAGTATCTGCGTAAAAACAGGCAATAGTAATACACATTATGCTTTTGCCTGTCTTTAATCTGGGGCCACCTCCCAAAAGTGAATGGTTGGTGCACCGACTGGAAGAGGCTAGGCCTAGGCCTGGGGATAAAATTTGCCTCTGTAAGGCTTGTACAGTCTATCCAATCTGATCTGATGAATAAAGACTTGTCTATGACACTAACCTGATTTTCTTTGCAATTTGGAAAGAAAAGGGAGCCTATAAGTATAACATAGCTAATTTAGTAACTCAAGACACAGCACTATCACGTCACGTCTGTTCCTGACAAGTATCTTGCAACCACTGACTCATCTCGCGCCAATCTCATGTGAAAGCAACTTACCAGTTGCTGTACGATAAATAATTCATGATCCTTACAAGTTAAATTGTTCCTCTAGAGCTAAAACTCTGGCGTGGAATTATATGAGGTACACTGTACATGTACATGAAATCACAGGTGTCAGCATGGTACTGGTAGTCATGGGTTTGCCTGCCCCCCCGATCCGCCTCTGCACAAGCCGGTTTGTTGGTTTGTGTTTAACAAATAAACGGGTCATGTCAATCTTTCTTATGCATGTGAATTCTGGACCTTGACAGCAGACATTGAAAGAAGAATCAGAGCAGTGGAGACGAGATGCTTTCAAACAATCCTCGGCATCTCCTACAAGTACAATAGTACAAAGATCACATCACCAATGAAGAAGTCAAAAGGCGAATTGAAAATACAATTGGACCATAATGTTGACCTATCTGACCCCTACAACAAACAACTACACGACAAGTGTAAAGTGACGTTATTTTATTCACAAGAGACAAAACAAAACTACTGGATATTTTGGCGAATGCGCCTTTATCAACATAGACAAACAATTAAACAGCAAACATAAAATATAGCAAAAGGAGCAAAAAGCAGGCAACAAAAGGAGCAAAAAACCAACAAGATCAAAATTTTTAAAACAATACTTCCCCTCTACAGTCCAATGCGTAAATCTAGTAAATTACTAATGACCCTAGTCAAAAGACACAAGTTGAAATGGTATGGACATGTTACCCGTTCATCAGGCCTTGCCAAAACAATCCTACATGGCATGGTCCAAGGAGGAAGAAGAAGAGGCAGACAGAAGAAGAGATGGGAAGACAACATCCATGAGTGGATACATCGGGAGCTGAAAGACACTAAGAAAAGCCGAGAACCTGGGGGAGTGGAAGATGCTGGTTGTGAAATCTACGGTCATCCTGACTACGTGATTCGTGATTCGTTCAACAAATGTCGCTGTGTTTCTTTGTTGTTCCAGGACACTATGGTGATGGTCAACCTGTGGGCAGTGACCCATAACCCCACACTGTGGCCTCAGCCCCACAAGTTCATGCCTGAACGCTTTCTGGATGAAAAAGGTACATTTATTTTTCTTTCTTCTTTTTGTCTTTTAATTTAGGCTTGATTGATTGCTGATTGCTTTGGGTTTCTCTGTTCTTTGCTCTCTCTCTCTCTCTCTCTCTCCTCCTCCTCCTCTCTCTCCTCCTTCTCTCTCTCTTCTCTCTCTGTATTATGTTGTGTGTGTGGTGCGCATTGGTGGTATTTGCATGTGTGGTGTGTGATACAGTTGTTTTTTTGTTTGTGTCTTTGAGTAATGTATCTAGTTGTGCGTGCTCTCAATTTGTGTGAATATGTGAGTGTTATCTAAGCGCAAGTGGTACTGGTTGGGTTTATAAGGAAACCTTCCTTTCTTTTGCTTAAAAAAAAATTCAAATCACAATTTCTGAGGTTTTGTTACTAAACTTCTCTATAGGCGGAAGAGGACAGAAATTAAAGCAAAAACTTCACGAAACAAAAGAAAATTCACATTGGTTTTGAATGTATGTTGCAGTTCCAGAATTTTCACAAGATTCCACCAAAAGTTCTAGCCTCCGTAATTTTTCGACTATAAGGCGATATTATTTTTTTCCCAATTTTTCGCCCTATGTGCCTTATAAACTGGGCGCCCCTATTTTTGTGAACAAAATTGTGAGAAGAGAGGCAGACGATTGCCATACTCAGTACAGTCTATTGTGAGGTCCACAACATCGAAAGGTGTAACGGAACTGTTCGCCGATACGACTAATAACTCACTTTAATACATCTTCAAATCCTATTATCATTCGTGTGATAAAAAACCCGTCCAACAGATGCCGATAAACCTTCATTGGTTGTAAAAGCATCGATTGTAGAGTTTAAAAATGCCATAATTCTACAATTTTCACGAAGAAAAAAAGTCTTGACACAGCAACCGGCAAGTTGCAAAACTGAAGTTCGAGTATTTTGATAAGGGAGCCAACTCTCGTTTATGCAGCAGTAATGGCGGTCGGGTAAGTGTTTACGACGTGTACGGGCTTCAAACTTCGACTTTCTTTTGCGATGTGTGTATCGCCTTATATAACGAGGGCGTCCTTTTACTTTATTTTTTTCAGATTTTTGCCTTTGAAAATTGCCCTATTTCGCCTTATACACAGCAGCGTCTACCTATATGATCTCTGAACATAGATATCCGTAATTTCTTGTACAAATTGCCTGGAGCACTTTTACTGAAGTGGTGCAACCGTTCTAACCAGTCACCTTGCACGAACCAGATCTTTCACTGGGATACTTTTCACTATTATTTGTTCTCTCTAGTAGATATATTTTATAATTAGTATGGGGGGAGCTTAATTCTGCTGCGCGGTGGTTTGTCTTTGGATATGACTTGTGCAAAACTCAATGGTGCAATTTTATTTTCAAGTATAATTTTGTTTTTAACAGGGTTGGCCGGTAACGTCCCCCCTAGGGGAGTATTTGTTCCTGGAAATAGCAATTAACAAGCGCACCATGTCCTAAAATCCACTTTTTTGTCTTGTGTCGCCTGAAACTGAGAAACTCTAAATATTAGATTTCTTGTTGTTGTTGTTAAGCTAATCTTAAAGTGCTCTGACACACGAGATTGATTGAAAACTCAACTGAGATGGGCTTCAACCACTTCATAGGAGATGATTACCTGAATAGGGTCAGGTTCCCAGTTAAGGAGAGTAGGCGGTGATTCAACAGCAACTCACAGGCGGTTCACATTTGAGAATGAAACGTGGATACATCAACTGAAGAAAGGAGATAGAAAGAAGCCATTCAGCAGACCAAAGGAAAAAGTACTTAGGCAGCTACATCTCGGCCGACAGCAAAACCATAGAGAAGAGATCTTCCACCACGGATTGGGTCTGCAGCACGGCCTTCAACAGACTGCAGAAAACATGTGGGAATCAAGAATTTTGAAGAAGAAACAAAGAATCAAGATCTACAAATAGAATGTTCCGCTCAGTGCTACTCTATGCAGCTCGACTTGGAGAACAAACGAGAGAGATTTGAGAGCAGACTGAGGGTATTTGATGGACGCTGAATCCGTCTCATCCTTAGAATCCATGGGAACAGCACGTCACAAACAGAGAGGTCGAGCAGAGCGTACGGTGTCAAAGGCATCACTGAGGAGTTGAGCAAGAGGCGCTGGAGGTGGCTGGGCCATCTCATGAGGATTGAGCAAGTACCAGACTGGCGATGGGCTTCCGCATGGAAATGACTGAAATGAGGTAGCAAGTCCATTGGAGGCACCTGGAGAGGACTGTGGACGGAGGAGATTAGGGGCATGCGGGAAAGACTCTGGAACAAGCGTTGGCTGGCTTGCCCAGGGCCGTCAAGTTGGTATTGAGGAACTGTTGTTGAGACTATCGCCTTACGGCTCCCGCCGGGAGCGAAGAGGATTAACAAACCATGAATGCGTTGAAATTTTCTTAACGAATATATGTTACTATCTTGAACGCGCTAGATAGTCTTAACATTGGGTGTTCATGGCAGCTCGAAAAGCACAACAGAAGTTGAAAATTCCACAATGCGAAACATATTGGTCCCAATTTACAGCATTTCCTTGTTTTTATTGTGAATGTGTTAAAATATCGCTATGTTTTGCCCCCTGAAAAAAAGACTCTGTCCCTGGAGCCTGCGAAAAGGGTTAGGGCAGGCTCTGGCTTTTTTATGGGTTCAGTTTTTGTTTTGATGTTTTTTTTTACTTAGTGTTTGTTTATGGCAGTTTTTGTCGTTGTTTTTTTGGACTCCGTCGTTTTTTAAAACAAAGTGGTCTATTCGTATCGTACATGTTTGGTTTTGTGTGTGCGTGTGTTGTGTGTGTGTGTTGCGTCCGTGGCCCCACCTTTACCTTGACTCAAAACTTAAACGTTGTCATTTGTCTCTAACATATAAGGCGTTAGAGGGTTAAAGTTAGCATATGATACTTGATTTTGACGTGAGGCTCAAGTCCACGACTATCAAAGCAGTCAGATTACATGATAAAGAACAAAATAAAGATAATCATTTGTTGCAGAGATTACTGTTGGGGCAACCTTTAACCTGACTCGTCACACTCTTCAAACTAAAGAAACTCTCATTTCTCCACTGAAACTTTAACGTGTCGTTTTCTCCAAAAACATAAGATTTTAGAGAGTTAAAGTTAGCAGGATAGTTGATTTTGACGTTAGCCTTCAATTCATGACGTATCAAAAGCAGTCAGATAACCTCGATAAGGAAAAAAAAAAAGAAAATCATTTGTTGCGATAATTACTGTTGTGATTGTAACGAGTAGGAGATACTGGAAAACCCTCCATTAGATATACAAAAACGCTCTTTTAAAGAAACACAAGACTTCAGGTGTGTAAAAATTGGTCCACTATGTTTTTTTCTGAAAGCTTGTGTGTCCATATGCTTTTCAATTTTTCTTGTTTACCAAAAATAAAAATAGGCTCCTCTATGTTACCTGCGCTATATAAACATACATTATTAGTAATTTTAAAGAAAGGGGTAGGGATAATTTAATGCACAGAAATGATTTAAATTTACAACAGTAAATAAAATTATTCTGTTTTCAGATGCACAAGTTTCTACATAACAGTATTCCTCTAACAGCATATTGTCATGGAATCTCCCATTCCTGGCTATAGTAATACAAAATCAGTGTAGACGTGACTTTTAAACAGCTTTGCCTCTTGTTTTACTTAGTGTTTGGTTGATGGTCAGGTTTTGTCGGTTTGTTTTTTTTATTAGTGTTGGTTTGATGGGTCAGGTTTTTGTTGGTTGTTTTTAAGTTGACGTGTATTCCTCTGTGCCGGTCGACTAGCCAAGCACAAAGATTAGATAGTTTGGAAAATAATTTAAAAAGACTTTTCAACAGGTCAGCTGATTCCACTGCCCATACCGTCCGTCCGTGCCATAAGTGTCTGTTCATTTCTGATCAAATTTCACTCGTGTTTCTAATCTTTCATTTTCGCTCTATGTGTTCTTTCCTGCCAGTAATCCAAACTTGCCCTAACCCAAGTGTTTGTGGCTTGAGAGAGAAGTACCCATGTTCTTGTCAATCTTTTCATTTGTCTCTATGTTCTTTTCTCCAGGCAATCTGACCCCCCTTCCCAAGCGTTCTTGCCGTTCTCTGCGTGGCGCAGGGGTTGTGCCTGGGGGAGATTGTTAGTCCAAGCCAGAGCTGCTGCTTCTCCTGCCTTCTTTACCTCAAACAGGTTCACCTTCATCCTTGCCCCCACGTGACAACCGACACCCGAATGTAAGACGGGAGCCATGATTTCACTGTCCCAAGCCGTACAAGATTTGTTGTCCACTCGACGTTAAAGTGAGACTACTTGCACTGGAACTCTAAGGGCTTTTGTTTGCTCAATTGTGTTTAATGTCCATGTGTATAAAATAAAGTTTGGGTCTTTCCTGGTATTGCAATACCGCCAGGGTTCGTGCTCTTAGCCTATCTTTGTAGTACTTACACAATTATGTCCCGTGTGTACCTGTTGTCCACGGTCGGGAAAACTGCATTATATCTTGCATTTTTTAATTTTTCTCAAATACATTGCTTTGCTGTATATACTCAAGCTTTTGTACAGTTGAGTTCCTAACCATGTCACTTGAAATGCAAAAAAAAAAGAAAGTGGTAGAAAAATAATAATCACTACAAAATATCAGTGTTTTCGGGTTCTGAAGACATTTAAAAAATGACATGTCAGTTGTGATTTGCCCGAATATCGCAGTTCTAACAATCCGAACTGCCTGAACCAGTATAACAGGTATACTTATTCCACAATGTGTCTTTTCTTCTTTTTTAATGGGGGTGGGGGGGGTAGGGGGGGGGGTCACACATTAAATTAAGCCTTATCTTCATAGAGCACCATCACTTTCAGAAAGAGTTTGAGATGCCGATGTAATCAAAACAACAAAGACACGTGAAGCTCAATCAGAATAACCTGCTATTGCGCTCTTGGTTTAAATGTTTTCAATTCAAGGGTGGAGTGTTTTGCAGAAGAACTACGGCAAAGAGACTGTGCACATTCGCTTCAAATGATTTCAGAACAACCCCTCTCCCCAGTAACAGAACAAAGCCTAAAAATGCAGGAAGACCCCGCGGTGACCAGTTCTGTTGATAAGTTGTTTCTTAATGACCTATGATTCAGTTTCACTGCCCCTGCCTATTTGGAATTCCCTCCCCTAGTTGATCTCCCGCCATGCACTATACTATCAATTAACTTTCAATAGCTAGAATTCAAAACTGCTCGCTACTTTCAAAGGCTCATTCTCTGTTTTGTTCCATTTTTCCTTCTTGAATCCTTGTTTACCTGGGTGTCATGTCCTCTGGTCAGCTACATCTTCTCTGTTGCATTGGCGTTCCGCGTGTATCTCTTTGTGAGTGTGTGACAGTCGCGCCTTGAGTATATAAAATAATTATAGAAAGGCGCTATAGAAATACTATCAAATTATTTTTAAATTTTATTATGATTCTCTAATTGACATTAGTACTTTTTTTAACGCTTCATAATTGTCCCCGTATCAATTTTTGATGCATTTCAATTTTTTGTGATGAATTTTTTTTGGTATTATTTGTTATGCGGTTTTTCATTTTGTGAAAGAAATGTCCTTTCTCCATTTCCTCTTAATACAAATGGCTATTGGTAAAGCTTTCTGATTAAGTACATGTTCATTTTCACACATACCCATTTCAAGTTCGTTGTCTTGGGTGGCCGTTTTTTTGTTGTTTTTATTGCAAAATCTCTGAAGTTAAGTGAAAACCAAAGATTTTTTTTGGAACAAAAAAGTAGTGGGACGAAAAGTCATCATGAATCAGCCAAGATTTTTTAGTATGAGGTTTGGGAGTTACAAGGAAAAACGATGCGGTATTTGCATTGTCGTGGTTCTAATCAATTGGTGATGTGTGTGGGGGTGTTGTCGGGCCACTGTTTGTATTTTATTTTTAAAATTTTATTAGATTATCGTAACTCTGTTTTTAACGTGACTCTCCAACAAACTATTGATAAGTTGCCCAAAGGAGTCAAATTACCGCCAAAGGCACTTGTGAGCATTGTGTATTTTTGAAACATATACTTTCAATACCTTTCTTGATTTTTGTTTACTCCAAAAAAGACCTTTGAAAATTTATTTTCATCTTTTTTTTTATAGTAAGACTTTCAAATTCTTACAATAGACGTTTTTCAGGAAAAAAACAACCAATGGGAACTACTCGTTAAAATTAGAGTAGTCTACCCGACTCAAATCGTCAAACCATAACGACTCATGGCGTCAAATGGTGAAAGTACCAGGGCGAGTGAGCGTCCTTGCAAACAGTTTTAAGGAAGAGGGTTGGTCACCAGGTTAGCAAAAAAACTGATCAACTTGCAGAGCTTCGGCAAACGTTGCAAAGAAGATAACTCATTGATGATTGAACCAATGGCTTGATAGAGAACAGTATGCGATAAACACAAACTGGTTGTCCCCTATTCAAACCTAGCAGCATGAGGCGAAGTGCAATTGGCTAATTAAGCGAGTTGTAACTTCCTGTTGACCGATTCTGTTCAAATTCAAATTCAAAAGTTATAATAGAAAATTTATTTTGCAATAACAAATAAATCAAGCGAGATGCATTCGCACATACCATGCAGATTACTCCCCATAATTATTTGCGACCATTCCTATTAACTAACCGGTGCTATATGTGCGATCTCTGTTAGTAGAGTTTAAAATCGATACTACACAGTGGTCACCTTCTTATAAGGGAAGGTTCCCTGTATAGAGATTTGAAACTGCACCTCGTACTGGTTGAAATCGCAATGAGGCTTTATACTGAAAAATTCCTCTGCCCCTGTCTCGAGACCTGCTATGTGAACAGCCACCTCTTAAGATTATCCGCCCTTTGCCTGTCAGTAACTTCGTAGTATATATTAGCCACAGAGATTATTCCTGCTCCTGACAGGTCGTCACCTAGGGGGGCATCGGCAGTTCGGGCTAAAATTATCACCCCTTTCGTGTCGGCAAGGGATAGCATAAAGCCTCATTGCAATCTCTACTAGTACGTTTAAAACTCTACCAGATTTTAATCTCTGCGCTGACATGTTCTCCCCCCCCCCCCCCCTATGCAGTAAACATGTTAGAATTTTCAAAAAAAATAATTTTTTGCCATTTGTAACTCGTTGGTATCTATGTTCATTTTATTGATATTCAAATGTTATATTTTGGTACTATTTTAATCTTATAACCGCTGCATCCTGTTTTGATGTTCACTACAATGCAAATTTTGAATTGAGCAAGGGGAGGGAACTCTCCATAAATTTGCTCCCTCCAGCAGGTTGCTTATGACACCCACTGCCTATCCCAAGGGAAGCTAATTCAATATTCTGTATTGTAAGGGGCTTTACGTTTTAATGTTTAGAGCTGGCGAGTGTGTGTGATTTCGTTTTTTCCCTTCCGGTTTGTGCATCTATTATTTATTCTTATTACATGTATCTTGTTGATCTGTAGCTTGGTATGTTTCTCTGTATTCTATTGTTTATATTTATTAGAATTGTGTTTAAATTCGGTGTTTATGATGTGCCTGTACTTAATCTATTATGAGAGTTCATCCTTTTTCGTGTATTTTGTATCTGTAAGGTGCTTTGAGCTGTTTGTCAGGATACGTTGCAATAAATGTTGTTAATTGATATTAATAATAATCCCAACATTACCCTAAAAAAAGGTATGTTCCATATCTGCCGTGTATGACCCTCGCCCACATAGTACAACAGCAACATTATATGTGGAGATAATTCTATGCTAACAAATCACATGTATTCAGAATGGATAGCCTTTCTATCTTGAATATCGTCGGGTGATTCACAACCTCGCATCGTCAATTTTGGGTAGTTTTGAGAAAAATAATATTTTTTTTTTACTCGCAAATTAACCGAGTGCGTTGACCGCAATTGTAGTTGAACTATGATGAATAATGTTAGTTCAAGATATTGCGAGTTTAGTCCTCATTTGTTACAAATTACTGATTTTTTTTTTTTAGACTTGAAAAGAAACGAAGATACGAGGTTTTTGTGTCCTTAACTAATCCTGATTTGGGACTTACAAAGTTTTTCTTCAATTACACAACCTCATTTTACCCCAGATAGAAAGATCTAAGATCTAGCTTTGGTGGAAGGTGGCGGGAAAAATTAGAAAGCTGACTAGGTCAACAAAACCCCCCAAAAAATTGAGATAGGAGGTTGTTGAATTTCACCGACGTATGTTACCACATAAACAAAACACAACCGAAGAACTGTATCGCTCTATAGAAGTTTGGGTTCATAAAAGATATGAAATAGTGAGACAAGGAGATGAGATGGTGAATTGAACAGAGTATTATTCTGTTTTTCTATCAGGTGTTCGTACAGGGACCTTGAAAACAGTACTGGAAAATTGACATGGCCTTTTCCAAGTTCTTGAAGTGCTTGAAAAACAGCAAAGTCCCAAGACTCCTGAAAAGTCTGGAATGTTCAACTCGTCTGACCGACGTCCCTTTCAATATCTCAATCCATCAAGAGTCCAAATATCTCTCCGTCAACCAAAAATATTGAAGGTTAAAACACAATTTTCAAATAAAGAAATAAAAAAACCTCTTAAGGTCTCTCGTGCTATCGCGATCATGAGCAACGACATTTGCCAAGTTGTCTGCCTGCTGAAAGTTACTTCCTTTACCGGGGAGGAGGGAGGGGGGTACTTCGTTTTCCTAACAAATGGAGACTGCATTATTTAACGATTGTTTGTTGGCACAAAAAACAAATCGAGCTGGTTAGCTCCGTCACCAATTTTCCAAACGTGAAAGCTAGCTGCACAGTGTGCAAGAAGAACTTTGTGACATCAATACCCTGGCACTCATATTTTAATAGGAGTATCCTTGTGCTTCTTTCCTCTGTGACGTTGGGTGTCATGGTATCTCTGGGTCCCTCAGCACGCGATATGATGTCTTTTTTTGTGTTCCGCTGAGTATTGCACCTAAGAAATATTTGATCACCAAAGACTGTTGATTGTTTATTGTCTAAGTCGCTCGTTTATCCACAAGTTCCTGAAAGAACTAATTTTCAAATGAGCCCACTCCCCCAGATCCACGGGAGATTCACTCCTAACCAGATTTATTATTCTTCCCCTTGGTAGGATAGTATATCATATCTTATTTTTGTTGTGCACAAGATAGAGAGAGAGCGAAACCAGACTGAGAGAAATGTGAGAGAATTTGACGTTGCTAAGAAACGGCCCCTCTTCAGATGACATGACTTATGTATTGTCACACCCAACTCAAGGGCTAAGGACCATATACTTCCACTAAGCGTCAGCAGAACTCGACACCATTTTCAGAGTTTCTGAGAGACGTGGAGACTGAAGAGAGTTGCTTATTTTGTAGTTAGTTATTAGTAATCATACTTTTGTCTGGTCTCCGGGTTTGTTGAAAGTGACCAAGTCTTTCAGCCCCAGTGCCATAGTTTTTGTTCTGGTGCTTGTTACTAGTCAACCACAAAATATTGGGTTATATGATTTGTGTGGAGTGTAGGGGGGCCCTCATGGTCTGCTCATCTATTTACTTTAGCTTTAAGTGATTCATTTGTACTAGACGATGAAAAAAAAAGTGTTTTTGCCTGTTGGCAGCCAACATGTCCTTATTGCCCCTGTCGTGACAAGTTCCGTGGTCTCTTCTTGCCCTCTACCCCCACTATCTGTCCCCACGATCTTAGGCTCACCCCTGCCTTTTTACATCTTTTTACATCTTTTGGGTGGATCACACCCAGGGGCGTATGCATTCCAGTCATTCCCTCAGCCAGGCTCTGACCACTTCTCCCCGCAAAAAACCCACAACAACACTGCAGAAAAAACGCTCTTGGATGTGGATTCTTCCATCGGCACTTTAATAATAATAATGAGGCAATATTTATATATAGCGCCATCCTACTATGTAGGCTACAGGTGCCTTTACAGCGGAATTGGAAATTGGAATAAAAAACATGAAACAAAAATCCAATAACCTGAGCTCCACAAAACTTACTGGGGTCACTTCGTTTGCCGGTTAAAAAATGCACATGACCAATCAGCACTAACTGCGTTGACTACATACTACTACTACTATTATACTACTACTTACTACTAGCTTCACTTACTTTGCACTCCTATCCCATTGGCGGTACTTATCCGTAGGTGCCTGAATACATGTTGGCATGTTGTCTACACAAATATTCGCATGCATGATTATATATCAGGCACTATTTCACTACAACTACCCACACAGTATAATACAATCACACACCGACATCCAGCACCTATGACCTACTTAAAGACACCATATTACACTCTTCAGCAAGGGATAAGATAGTGCATGTTTATGTTAGCGTTGTGGGAGTATGTCGGAGTTTTATTTGGAAACAGCCTGGACCATTTTACAACGGGTGTGTCCGTGACGCCCGCTGGACATTTAACAAAAACTGTGTGAATAATCCCCCGGTCTCAGTCAGTGTTCATGAGAGACAGTCCCACAAAGACAGAATCTGTGCAGTCAGCAAAGACGAAACTTTTCTTCTGCTCGTTTCTCCATGTCCGTAAATGGGGTAAGTGTAACGTATGTGGTCCAGTTTTCAGTGTTGTTAGCTGATTTCACTCTGCTGCAAATGCAGACCAACGTAATTCCTGTTTGGAGGAGTTTAACACCCAGTTGTAGAAGCAATTATACATAGTTTCAAGAAGTTTTGTATCCACGTGGAGTTTGCTTTAGGCTGCAGTTTAGCTGTATAACTACAAATTGAACGATTAAGACTAGTTAAACGTCACTCTTTAAATCGATGAAGTTTTTCTGAATATACTC
>CM065681.1:81699691-81734691 GCA_017654935.2 Phymorhynchus buccinoides
GCTTGTGTACATGTTGACAAAATTTCACAAGATAGAATATTTTCCCATGGCCAACCAGGAGCTGTTAAGTCATATTAAGAGGGGAGTTAATCACTTTTGTGTTGACATGGGGAAGGAAATAGAAATATTTTGTGAATATGTTAACGCGTATACTATAAAACCTTTAATGTCCAAGCTATGGTTCCATGTTTTGAAGTATCCTTAAATCTTAAATGAATGTTCGATGGGTGAAAAGCCTTTTTTTTTTAAACATTAAAGTTAAGTCACATTACTCTCCCCCCCCAGCCCCCCCCCCCCCCCCTCCGAGCTTTCTCTCCCTTCCTGACCTGTACACTGTATTTTGATCTCGAAGTAGGCCTTGTTCTGCGCTATGGGAGCGTTGGCCAGGGCCCCTCCTGTGCCACAGATCCTCTTCCCATTCTTCACTATTACCACATCATTGCCTGCAAAGACAAACACTGGAATACAGTCTTCTTCTTCTTCTGTGGTGGTGGACCAACTATATATGGAAGTGCACACACTTTAGGGGGTGACCAAAGAAAAAGAAGCAGAAGAAGAAGAAAGAGAAGGATAAGGGACAAATTAGAAAAAAAGACAAAAATCAGCTAATACACATTCCTGAATCCATGCTGGTTTTCGTTCAGGATGTGGTGCTTTTCAAGGTGCCTCATGACTGCTCCGACGATGATATGCTCTAGGAGCTTGCACACGATGCTGGTGAGGGAGACTGGTCGATAATTTGATGGGTCATACTGTTCCCCTTTCTTGAAAATTGGTGTGACAAACCTATCTCCAATCAGCTGGCACAGAGCCTGAGGCCAGAGAAGACAAAAAGGACTTGGAAAATTACTTAATAATAATTAATAACATTTATATGGCGCAGTATCCAGACAACAGCTCAAAGCGCCTTACAGACACAACGCATATACAAAACACACATGAAAATGATAATACAGGCACGTAATACGAAATCACTATTATTTAAATAAACAATAGAAATTAGAATACCAGGATATAGAAGCTACAGATCATACAAGATACCTATAAACTCTACACATGCACAATAGATATCAACAGATGCAAACTGAAGAAAAAATGAAAACACACGGACTCACTAGCTTAAAATTAAAAGTTAAAGCCTCCTCAGGCTTCTGTACAAGATAATAATGATAATTTTTTTTAAACTAAAAGGCCAACATATTCATATTGACGTCATTAAAAAAAAGAATTGAAAATCAATATATATAATTCATAAATGAAAAGAAACGACACACACTTGCGTTCACCCATGCACGCATAGAAAATCAAACCCAAAGTCAAATCCCACCCCCACCAACTACGACCAGGTCCACCCCCCCCCCCCCCCCCCCCCCCCCCCCCCCCCCCCGCTCTTACAACATATTTGTCGAACAAAATGATGCAAGTCGATAATAAAGCAAGAAATGAAGAGGGGGGATTCACACACACACACAACACACACAGACACACGCACACAAGCACACACACACAGAGACATACACGCGCATGCATGCATGCACACACACACACCTTGGCAGGGCTCCCAGGGACCCCCATTTGGGGGTCTATGAAGCACTAAGATTCTCAAGGACCCTCTAAAAGAATGTGCAGGGGGTCCCAGGGAATAGGGATGCACTAGAAAACATCTTTTTAGCATTTACAATGCCACTGGGACCATCGATCCTGCCTCTACTAGGACCCTCTATACTGTAAGTGAAGGAGTCCCTGGGACCCCTTGTTTTGCGGGACGATTAGGAGCCCTGCCTGGAGTTCTCTATCTCAAACATAGTGTATGCATTAAAATCTCATCAAGGCTAAGGCAAATTACAGTCAGTGCAGGCACCAATTCCACTGCTAATTCCTTAAGATTGGGAATAAGAACGCGTGGAGTAATACTGTCTAGACCACATGCTTTGTGGGAATTGAGATTTTGGAGGAGCGCAGTCACCCCACCTACTGTGATCACAATCTCATCCATTGATGGAATATTGAGGTCTGGCATTCCTGTTTTCTGTGTGAATTCGTTGTCTGTGAAGGTTTCTCCTTTGCCGAAGACTGACTGGAACTGTTGGTTTAAAACCTCGGCTCGTTCCACTGGCTTGGAAGTTAGGCGACCGTCCTTTTTGAGGGGAGCCACACCAACGTTTGACGCCTTCTGGTGCTTGATGTAGGCCCAAAACCTCTTATCTTTTGCAGCCGGATTGGTTGGATTCAAGTCAGTGAAGATGCCGTTTAAGAAGTTCCAGTAGGACTAGGAGCGGCGGAGCTTCCTCTGAATGTCACGACGAAAGATCTTCACTCAGTTCCTCGGAGCCCATTGTCTTAATTCTCTTGTACAGTCTGTCCCTCCCTCCGGTGAATGAGGTGTCTGATCTCATCCATCACCCACGGGAGCTTTGGTTTCACACTGACAGTCCTGTGGGGGATATGTGAGTAAATTGCTTCTTTTAAGGTGCTCTTGAATGTAGTCCACAGCTGTTCCGTTGTTGAGGAATCTTGGTCCTGCAGTATTGTTGCTGAGAGAAGTGGCTACTTTCTTCAGGCTGTCCCAGTCTGCTTTGGCATAAAGGGGGGATCAGTCGTGGTGCCATCTTCTTTTTCACTGCACTGATGTTTATTTCGCAGTACGGAATATGGTCTACTTCCTAAACGACATGATGAAGCATCCTGTGTTTAGCCGCATGCAAATTTTGTTCTTGTTCTTACTGAAAATGAAACTCATCATTGATCGTCAGTCATCAGTGTCATTGGAATGACTTAGTCAAAAGTGAAAAAGTCAAGTGTCACTCAGTCGAAACTCGGAGAAAAGGCTGGTCAGGTCAAGGCAGCCAGGCCTCTAAGTTGATGTGCCCTTTCTTTTGATTGTTCGTTTTAGTTATTTTGTTTAGTAGTTAAGTGTACCAAACTTTAGGGGTACCAGTATTTCTTCAATTTTCAACAAAATTTGTGTTGTGTGTGACAAACGACATTTGCATTGCTCTCTCACCAACACGAGACGTATCCAGTCTAACCACTGGGATTTCTTTTAGCGGCACATGACCTCCCCCAAAGGCTCCTTCTCTGCAACATCGAAAGCAGAAGATGGAAGACGCCATGTTGTCTTTTGAGACGGAAGTGATATTTCAGCCTCGAGATCATGGATTCACAGACTGTTCCAGTCCACAGATTCACAACATGCATAAATACACAATAATAATACATTTATAGAGCGCTTTACCACAAATTCGCCCAAAGCGCTTTGCAATCAAATTGTCATCAACAAGTGGTTCTGGTTCTGGTACGTCGAAGGAGCCTATGAAGGCTATCATGGACGGAACTGGGAGAGCGCACTGAGAATTAAAATATAAAATCCCCTCTTTTTTTTTAAATTAAGAAAAGTGTCTTTGTTTACTGTCTGGTGGTGTTGACAGCTTTTTAAGAGTTGACCATAGGCCTTTTCGCAGTATCCAGGCTGGACCAATCCGGCTAGCGTAGCGCTCACCGGGGACGAACCCCGACCGGGCACAGCTCCTGCCCTTCAGTTTACCACTACTTTGACCTATGGCCCCTAATTCCCTATTTTAATCTTTAGTTGAAGCAGGCCCCAAAGGTGTACCGCCTGGCGCTGATGGTGCTGCACTGGCGGGGCCTGCTGCGATGGCTTCGTCGGTCAGTTAATTTCACTCCATCACTGTTCTTACAAAGAAGGAATTGCTGTGCTGCTTGGTGGAATTATGAAGCCTCTTGAATTTTGCACAGCTTGTCTCTGAACAATGTTGTCTGTTGTGCAGTCAGCGTATCTTGTGGGCCTGATCTATAGCTACGACGATTTGTGTCGACTGGAGTTAAAAAATCATCTGGTGGTAAAGCTGGGATCTGAGCCTCAGATCAGAGATCTTGTGTATGAGGCTGAGGTGTTGGTCTTTACGGCGCTCCTCCAGTGTTGGCAATTTCAAGTCCTGGAGCTTTGTCACGCAGCCCGGATTCCGTGACTTATAGTCATTGGTGATGAAGCGGGCTGCCTGTCTTTGGGTGTGCTCCAGCCTGTCGACGTCCTGCTTGGTGTAAGGATCCCACACAGTCGCAGCATATTCTAATCTGGATCGTGCTATTGAAATTTAGGCAAGCCGTCTACATTCTGGTGGGCATGCAGTTCCTGAGATTTCGGCGTATAAATCCCACCATTGATCCTGATTTCTTGCAAACGTGGTTGACGTGTGTGGTCCATTTCAGGTCTGATGACAAGGTGCACACGTAGCCGGTATTGGCATTGCGCTGGACTTGTTGAAGTGGAGTCCCGTTCATGATCAGTTTGTACAGGAACTGTGATTTTTGTCTGATGGGAAGGATGGTGCATATTTGGATGCCGCCACACATGCCCCACCGTGACTGTTCAGCCCAGGCCTCAAGTTGGTGTAGGTCGTCTTGGAGCATGAGATGGTCTTGGAAGCTGTTGATTTCTCTGTACAGAAGACAGTCGTCCGCGAACAGCCTGACTGTCGATTTTACAGATTCCGGCAGATCATTCAGATGACACAAGAACAGCAAAGCGGGGCCAATTAAGGACTGTGCCTTGCGGAATGTCTGATTCCACTGCCACCTCTTCCGATGCCTCGCCTTCCAGTACCACCTTCATCGTCCTCTTTGTCAGGAATTGTGTCAACCACGAGTGAAAAGGCCCTCGAACACCATAGTAGTCCAGCTTCTCAAGGAGTTTGCAGTGAGGTACGGTGTCAAAAGGCCTTACTGAGGTCAAGGACGGCAACGTCAACTTGTTTCTTTGTGTCGAAGGACTTGAGGAGGTCGTTTGTGGTGGTGAGCAGCTGGGTCTCACAAGAGAACCCCGACCTGAATCTATGGTTTTTGTTTGTAAGAATGTTATATTTCTCAAGGTGGTCTCGCAGATGACAGGAGATGATATGTGTTCAAGGACCTTACAGGCCACTGAAGTCCAGGATACTGGCCTGTAATTCTCCGCCCTGTTCCTATCTCGATCCTTTCTTAAAGACTGCAGAGATGTTAGCAGAGAGCCAGTCGCCTGGCAGTTGGCTTGACTGTATTGATCTGTTGTAAATGCAGCTAAAGTATTGGAGCGATCGAGTGATCGATGGTATCAAAGGCAGAAGACAGGTCTAGAAGAGAGAGCAGAGAAACCTGACCACCATCAAGAGCAGACAGAAGATCGTTTACTATCTTCAACAGAGCGGTTTCTGTGCTGTGTCCAGTGCGATAGGCAGACTGCAAGGAATAGAGTAGCGGGTTGTTGCGGTCGAGGTGATTTTGGAGTTGGAGAAGTGCAATCTTTTCAATGATCTTAGAGAGGAAAGACAAGTTGGAGACAAGTCGGTAGTTTTTCAGGTTTTCAGGGTCAAGAGAGGGTTTCTTCAAAAGAGGTCGAACAACAGCAGTTTTCAGTGCAGACGAGAAACAACCAGAGGTGAGTGATTCATTTACCACAAAGGTAACATAAGGCAACAAATCATCAATGCATGCAGACAATAAAGAGGAGGGGAGGGGATCAAGAACGCATGTTTTGATGGCAGTCTTCTTGATGACATATTTGACAACAGCGTCTGTCACAGGTTCAAAGTCAGTCAATGGAATGCCAGAGAAAGAGTTGTAATGAACTTTGGGCACAGTTTCTGACTGAGCGTCCAGGGTTGCACGAATGTTACTAATTTTTTTCTGTAAAAAAGTCACAAAATCTGTGAGGTAGTTCAGAGAGACAGACAGATGAAGGAAGGGGAGATGATTTTATTCTCCCCATGAGTGCGTCTGTGACCATAAACAGTTGCTTGGTTGTGGTGCATGCTACTATTTTTGCATTGTAAAAGGCTGATTTCGCTTGTTGAACAATTTCATTCACAGCATTATTAGCAATTCGTAAAATTTGCTTATGAACCTCGAGGTTTGTTTTTAACCACTGCCTCTCGGCCCTACGCCTAACACGTTTAGCGTCAAGAACTTGGGAACCGACTGCTGGAAACCAGGGCGAGCGTGGACGGCTGGAAATCCTGCGTGGCCAAGTATCTTAATTCCAACAAATACCCTGCAGAAGAAAAGTCTCCGTCAATCTCACTCAGCTTCATACGACATCCCTAGCCATAGAACTCAATACAGACAGTCCACTTTCTTTCCTCGCACTATCCAGGCAACGGCCTCCCTGAGGAAGTTGCCTCCACTCAGTCCTTGGTGGCCTTCAAGAGGGGCCTCCAAAAGCACCTCTACTAAACAACCATTCCTCTGACCCTCCCCTCCCCACCTCCTACTCTGCATTCCCACACCTAAAAACAGACACCCCCCCCCCTCTATATGCATGTCCCATAAATACAAATACTCCTGTGCATGTATCATATGTGGGGCTCGTGTTTCCTCGGGTGATCTGGGGGGACAAAACGGTCGTGCATTACACTCTACATGCATCATGTGGGGCCCGGGTGTCCCTGACCAGACTGGGGACATTTATAAAGGTCGGGCATGACCTTTTAACTCGTCTTTCCCTCTATTACACCTCCCCCCCCCCTCCTCCCAAATCAAGTCTTCAAATATCTAACTAACTTTTTTCGGGTTTTGAATCTCATTAATATTTTTCTACATAGTAATTACTGTGTATCTGTAAATACTTCAGTTATTTCCTGACTATCTTGCAATCATTTCTTTCTATTTCCCCATAATGTTATCATTCCGCTTTGTAGGCTACTCCCGTGCTATTTCTGTCTTTTTCGTACTACCCCCTAAAGTGCAGCAGAATCTTCAACGTGATGAAGTTGGCTGCCTAAAAGGAGAAGAAGAAGAAGTAACTGTACCCATAATAGCGCGAGGAGCATGATCTTTATCTGACTGGTTACTTTTCGTGTCAGTGGGTCAGTCATATGATAATGAAGCTCTCCTGCCAGAAAAAAAAGATGGGGGAAACGGATTACCATCGCATTTCTCTGCTGGTATGCTGGTATGCACCTCCCAAACCTGTGACACAGTAGAACAAGAACAAGAACAAGAAGAACAACATTTTTTATTGTCATAGGAAAACCAGAGGTTTTGTGGGACACAAATGGTTAAAACATCGACGACACCATTATACTGGTGCATGTCATTGTCATTTAGTTGCTTTCGTGTTCGTCGCCAACATCGTATTAATTGTCAAAAGCTCCAAGTATTATCAGTATGTCGGGAGCACAATTTCAGGCCCAATTGAACACACACACACACACACACACACACACACACACACACACTATGCACACTTTAAAATGGGGGAGGGGGGCTAGAAATTTTCCCTTTCGTCGAGGTTCTGGTAAACAGACCACAGAGATCAAAGTAGTTTTAGGTACACAAGTACCCATGGACAGACGAAATAAAAGAGAAAACTGCAGCTGCTATTATGTCCGAAGACTACAGCACCAGAATTACTTGTCCCTAAGAGTAAGAGAAACTGCTATGAGGACGTAAAACCCTCTATTACCTACCTGCTATGTCCCACATTGGCCATTCCGGTGTGACAAGAGGACGTAATTAACTTTCTGCTGCTAGAGCCTCATTTTTGTGTACGACACTGCCTACTACTACTAGTAGTACTAGGAAGTAGGAAAGTAGCTGAGTCGTCTTTTGCTGGAGTTGTGAACACGGGTAAGTATATTAGTATATTCTGAGTACTTTCTTCTTTTAATAAGTACCTATCCTCCTTCAACAGTTTGAAGATTATGATACTGTAACAGGGGGCTTCCGTACATATAATCCAAATACTAAAATAGCATTATAGCATAGCATAAATGGCACTTAGTTTAACCTTTTGCCCTCTAAATTAGTAAATATGTTTTTGATTTTTGTTAGGTTTGGCTTCATTCACTAGAGTTGAGAACCGGTTCAAAATTTCGAACCGGTTTTAAACCGTTTTTTTCTCTCCGAACCGGTCTTTTCGAACCGTTTTTTTTAACCAGTACTCGCATCACAGTAGTTTAACCTATGCAAACATATTTATTTGTCATAATATTCACACACTTGGTTTGTATATTTTGGGTATTTTTACGCGTGCACACATACATACACACTCAACTAAAAACTCAGCTCAACTCCAACAAACATTTTAATGACGGGGCCATCTGCCCGTGTCAAAGGAAGGTTGAAAAATATAATAATCATAGGGAAAATAATTAAACCAAAGCAAAAACAAAACGTCATATGGCGGTTGGAGTGTGAAGGATGGTGGCACATTCACAACGCAATGAATAATCAGATATGTAGCGGGAGGATAAGGAATGCAAAAGTATACTAATCTTAATTATGTACCTGAACAGATAAACAAAATGAGAAGAGAAAATCTTTCACAATGGAAGGAAAAATAATATCACACACGACGCGCCGCGCACACACACACACACAATCACACGCACATGCACACACACACACACACACATTCTCTCTCTCTCTCTCTCTCTCTCTCTCTCTCTCTCTCTCTCTCTCTCTCTCATTCTTACAACAGTAATGACATATATATTCTACTTTTAGATAATATCTTCAGTAAACGCATTCATTTTAATTGAACAATAACTACTGAATGTACATTAAGCAGTTTATGAAGCTACTCCCAATCCCAGTTATAACAATGAACATCCCCTCCGCATCCTCCAAAAAGAAACCCGCAAAACAAATAAATTTTTAGACAAAACCGTATATCGTTTGGATGTTACTGTTAGAGGTCAGTACATAGGGTGAGACGGGGGATGGGGAAGGGAGAGAGAGAGAGAGAGAGAGAGAGAGAGACATTTAACGTATTAATAAAATACAGTGCAAATATCATAGCAAGTTCATGTCCGTTTATTGATAAGAAAAAGCTTGTGTGTGTGTGTGTGTTTGTGTGTGTGCGTGTGCGTGTGTGCGTGTGCACGCGCCTCTGTGTGTGTGTGTGTGTGTGTGTGTGTGAGAGAGAGAGAGAGAGAGAGAGAGAGAGAGAGAACTTGAAAAGGAGGGAGGGGATGAGGGGGGCTGGGGGAGGGGGGTCTGGAGGGGTGAGGGGTGGGATAAGGTGTGTGTGTGTGTGGGGGTGTTCAGGGGGGTGGGCTGGAGAGGGTGATGGGGGATGAACCTCTCTGATTGAACTAAGTAGGCTTGCAGTTCCTTTTTCGTTTTTGTCCTTTGCTGATCTACGACGGCAAAGGAGTATGTTTTCGTTCGGGTTTGTTTCCTTTTTTTGTTTGTTTCTTTGTTCTTTTCTGTCTGTCCCAAGGATCTCCCGAACCACTTGACCGAATCGCTTCAAATTTTGTGTGGTGGTGTGTCCCCATGAGAGGAAGGCATCTGTGCAAAACTTTTTGCCGTCCTGACCTTGACGTTGGTGTATGACCTTGAAAACCAAAAATCGTTAAGGGGCCATAACTTCCACACCGCTGGTCCTAGAGTCTTGAAACTTGGCATGGATGTACTTTCGCTTATGGCCGTTCTGATGCTGGCGTACCAATGAAGGTCAAGGTCAGGGAGATCGGTATGCCTTGAAAGTGGTAGGGGTCTAATGATTGGGTTTTACTGTCCCACGCATATCTCCCGAACTGCTTTACCGAATCGTTTCCAGTTTTTGTGGTGGCGTGTCACCATGAGAGAAGGCATCCGCGCATACATTATTGCCGTCATGACCTTCACCTTGGCGTATGACCTTGAAAACCGAAAATCTTTAAGGGGCTATAACGTCCACACCGTTGGTCTTAGGGACTTCAAACTTGGCATGTAGGTACTTTGGCTTATGGTTGCATACCGGTCAAGGTCAAGGTCAAGGTCATGGAGATCAGTAGGCCTTGAAAGTGGTAGGGGTCAAAAATTGTATTTTTAGCCACAAAAGTAAAAATATAATATTTTGCGGACCCGGCGAAACCGGTACTCAGCGGTACCGGTACTTGGCGTTACCTGTACAAGGCGTTACCGGTACTAGGCGTTACCGGTATGGGGCGTTGCGCTAGTATCTTATAAACTTCAATCATATCACCCCTGAGCCTTCTATACTCTAGGCTAGGTATCCGCAGATAAATAAGCCTTTCCTCATAGGTCATATAATTTGTACCAACAATTTTTTGTAAACCTCCTCTGAACTCCCTCTAGCATATATAATTTGTGTTTTCTCAAATGTGGACACCGTATGGGATTGCCATACTCTAATAAATAATATAGCCTATTATAGGTCTCACCAAAGCCTTAAATAAAGGAATCATTACAAATGCAACTTTTGATTTGCTTGTAATAGCACTTGCTAATACTCTAGGCTGCCCAGATGGTCAGCTACAAGGGGACAAAGAAGGAAGGGGGTGGGATGTGCGATGGGGGGGGGGGGGGGGGAGCAGGGAAGGATGGATTGGGGAGGGGACTATGGAGGAGGAGTTAGATCTGGGCTTTGAATTCCTCCACCGAGGCTAATGTTGTTGCCTCAGATGGAAGACAGTTCCATTCTGCCACAGCCCTCGGAAAGAATGAAAACTACCTAAAGAGGATGGAACTTTTACCAAAACTGATCAAGATAAGGCAAACGTTTTAAACAATTTCTTTGGCAGTGTGTTCACTAATGGAACTACGGATAGTATCATAAGTATGCCAGAGTTTTTACCAAACATTAATCTTGACAATAATTTAGACACAGTTAAAATTAGTAAAGAGCAAATGCAAAAAGCACTAGAGACCTTAAAAGTAGATAAATCCCCGGGGCTAAGGGAGTTGGCAACATAGCTGGCAGGGCCTTTTGCATACTTGTTTAAAAGATCAGTTAAAGAAGGTAAAATTCCCACGGAGTGGAAAAAAGCGGAAGTAAAACCAATGTTCAAAAAAGGTGATAAGTGTACATCTGGCAACTATCGCCCAGTGAGTCTGTTCTCTGAAGTCTTCTTGAGAGCATGGGATGTTGCTGCTGAAGGTAGAGCGAAACTGGGTATTAAGAGTTTCGGCTTTGTCTTTTGCCTCGGTGACCAGCTTGCCGTCCACTTTTAATGGGGAAACGTTGGCCGATTCTGTCTTTTGAGATTTGATATAATATGTCCAGAAGGACTTCTTGGTTTTGGGGTTGGGAGTGGAGCTGTTGACAATCAGGTTTTCTATGAAGGACCAGTAAGCCCGACGCAATCTTCTCTGGATATGTCGCTTCAAGACTTTGACCTGGTGGTGGACGGATGCATCTCCAGTCTTTTTCCACTTCTTATAGTCTGTCTCTACGTCTTGTCAGCCTTTTGGTCTCCAGGTCGACCCAGGGCTTGTTGTTTTTGGGTCCAAGCGTGATGTGAGGAATGAAAGTGTTAACAGCAGAATGTAGTCCCTCTTTCAGGTGTGACCAGATGTCTTCAGTACTGCTGTTGGAGTTGCAGGTACCAGTGATGTTTTTGGACAGCTGACAGACAGCAGATCGTAGTTTGGGCCAATCAGCTTTGCTGTACCGTGGGACTGACCGCTGATGGGCTGGATGGATCTGGTATTCCGAATTACTATTCCATATAAACGATGACTTTTAGAATGTTAATTTTTTGGGGGTACCATATGACGTGGTTGCTTCTTTTTTTTGCATAATTGCATATAGCGTCCTCCATCAACAATTTGATGATTATGACGCTTACGACGGGGGTTTCCAACTAAACAGTTGACTTGTGTAGAACTTGCTGCCTGATGCGGGATTGAATGGGAGGGGGTGAGAAGGGGGTGAGCATATTTGGGGGAGAGGCCTGGACAGGGGGGGTGGGGGTGGAGTTGAGGTAATGGAAAAGCTTGCAATTGAGTTGCTTGTGGGCACTCATCTGGAAGAAGAAGACCAAGCAGTGTGAATAGTTTAACAAGTTTCTAGAGCAGTGGACACTGTTTTTAATACAAATTTTGAAATTCTTAGTTCAGAGCACACACCGCCTGCCTTGTAGTGTGACCCTATGTTGGACATTATGTGCCCGAAGGCCCTGTCCAGTATAAGGTAACTTGGTAAGGAAGAAGAAAAATCTTGACGTTGACCTATCCAACTGGATAATTATACAGCGTGGTGTGGAGCAGCAGGAAAAAAACTAAAACAAAATGAAAGAAGCAGTCCCAAAACTGAAAAAGAAATGACCTAAAAATGGAGGTATCCCCAGCTTTTTATGGCTACAGTGCGTAAATACACACAATCTCGATGAGACTATAGTGCGTAAATACACGCAATCGCAATGTGAGACTATAGTGCGTAAATACACACAATCGCGATGTGAGACTATAGTGCGTAAATACACACAATCGCAATGTGAGACTATAGTGCGTAAATACACACAATCGCAATGTGAGACTATAGTGCGTAAATACACACAATCACGATGTGAGACTATATTGCGTAAATACACACAATCTCTATGAGACTGTAGCACGTAAATACACACAATCTCTTCATTTTCAGGAGCCCTGATCATGGACGACATTGAAAATGAACCAGCTCCACCCTCCGGACAATCCACCCTGCTGACCAGCGTCCAGTCCCTGAGCGCCCGCTGCCCCGGCTCCCCCCTGTCCCAGGCCCTGGTGGTGGGCGCCCTGGTGGGCCTCCTCACTTTCCGCCTGATGAAGAAACGGCCCAACCTGCCCCCCGGGCCCTGGCCCCTGCCCCTCCTGGGAAACCTCCTGTCCATGAGGAGCAAAGAGGAGCAGTTCTACGTCACGCTTGACCGCTGGGCCCGGGAGAAGTACGGGCCGGTCATCTCGGTGTATTTCGGCCCAGTGTTGTGCGTCATGCTGAACGATTTCGATTCCGTGAATGAAGCGCTGGTGCAGAAAGGTAGGCACTGGGATTTGTTCATGTTGTTGTTTAATATGTAAAGTGCTGAAAACTTAAAAATCCAAATGGGTAAAACACCTTTGTTTAACCAGCTTGTATGTATTTTTTTCTTTTAGTTTTTTACATAATTATATGTATTATTAGGCAGATGCCTTTCTCCTTTTTTGTTTTTCTGCAGGCTGCCCATGAACTCACCCGGCCCTTTGTGAGAGCGGTTATATGTTTTCAAAATTTAGTGCAAAAAGCTTTCAGATATAAAATGTGTGGTCCCTAACACAGTATTTCTCATTAATATTTGACAGCTTTCTTTTTTGTTGATGAACTAATCCATTCTTTGTAGCTCAATGTTAATTGATAATTTCATTGATGATGCAAAAATACGTTGATTATTATGATTATGCATTCAAGAATATTAAGTCTTATTAATGCCTCATGACTGTGAGGGCTATGGGAAGAATCGTGATGTGTGCTGCCATGACATGCCTATTAATTGCATACATCTGTTTGTGTTTGCCTCTGTGTCAGTCTAAGAACAGTAACAACGATTAAGAACAATAACTCTAAAGAAACTCAAGGAAAACGCAAAGAACACTAACTCTGGAGATTGCAATAGATCAAACATGTATAAACTTATAGCAAAAATGTGTTGTTCTCTCTGATGCAGGAAACGATTTTGCGGGGCGGCCTTCCCTCCATTCCTTGAAGGTGATCAGTGAAGGCTTCAAGAACATTGCTTTCACCGATTATTCTCCAGCTTGGAAGCTGCACCGCAGAATCACCATGAAAGCTCTTCGCCATTACAGCATGGGGTCGCACCTGGACAAGGTTGTTCACAAGGTCATGGCCTCTTGTGTGGACAAAATGGCGGCCGAGCCGGGACCGTTCGACCCCCACCCTTACACCAGCACTCTTATGTTTCACATCATTGACTGCATCTGTTTCGGAGAAGTCAAGGATTTTGATGACCCAACTCTCGCAGTCCTTATCAAACTCTTTGATGCTGTGAATCAAGAATTTGGGAACGGGCTTTTTGAAGATGTCGTTCCGCTTCTGAAATACTGGCCAACAAAACGTTTCAAACGTGTCTCCGCAATGTTTGATGAGGTTTTGGAATACCTTGAGAAGAATATTGAAAAGCATCGACAGAACTTTTTGCCAGATGATATTTGCGACGTGACAGGAAGCATACTGTTGGCTCAGAGAGAGGCTGAGAAGGAAGAGAGTGCAGAGGTCATGGCCATGTTTACGGATGTTCACATTCGGCAGACGATTGCGGATGTGTTTGCGGCTGGTGTGGATACGTCCCGAATTACACTTGACTGGGCTTTGCTGTATATGGCTGGGCATCCTGAGGTATGAATGTCTTACAGCACACACACTTGTCGTTACTGACGTGCACTCGCATGCAAGCACAAGGAAGCACCCACATATTATGCCCATTAAGCAATCACTTACAAAATATGCACAGATTCACACGCATTCACATTTATAGTATACAGATGTATCATACACACACATGTGCAACAGGCATGGTAGACCTCCGCGAATCGCGGAAAATCCGCGAAAGTGAAAATTTGACCCCCCCAAAAAAAAAAGTCAGGGTAAAAATTCGCTCAGGTAGCTAAAAATTATGTACGTTAAAATGTTAAGATGTGAATGACTGAACAAGCAACTTCCCGCCGAAGTTAGCAGTCGTGCGCGGCCTAGTTCACGCCACACGTTTCCAGATTTGTGATCCTAGTGCTTCTTTCTTCTTCTTCATTTTGACGCCCAACTTCATCATTTTTGTTTGAGTCGACATCTTTCAAATGAAATGCAGAATCGGTTGGATATTTTTCCGCGAAACCCACTTTGCCCCCACTACCATGCCTGGTGCAAAAATACAAACACAAACATCAACACACTCGCACACAAACATACATACAATCACATAATGTAGACACAACTATATCTAAACAGACACAATACACTCAGATTATTCCTTTTGAGAAGAGATTCGAATCAGTACTCCAAGTTTATTTCTTAATGTCTTAGCGTGGAAGCAAGAGTGCTTTGTGAGATGCCTTTTACATAGGCAGCATTTTCCATTGATTAAATCTGCTTAGCCACTAAATTTAATTCTTCCCAAGTCATAGCTATTCCCATTTTTATAGAACAGACCCGTATTACAAGACCTCCCTATTAACCCTTTTGCTGCCAGCCATTTTTCAGCCAAAAAAGTCCATTAAACTTGAACTTGGAAGAGAAAACAAAAATATCTGCAATAATTTGGGAATTCCTCTGTGACATGTATAACATTAGGCCTATCCTTACCTCTCAAAATTAAGAAAATAGGGTCTTCGAATAACAGACCCTGATTTGATGCCTTTTAGTGACATGGGTGGTAAACCATTGTGGTGCATAAATGCGACATTGGCGGTGAAAGGGTTAAGACCTTCCCTATTGACACTCCCTCTAAGATGTGACCCAAAACATTTTGACTCCTTCAACAGGTCAGAATTTCCTCCCTTTTGTTGTTGTTGATTTTCACCAATGTTTTCCCCTTCATAATTTGACTACTGAGTGTCCACCTCCCTATTAACCCTTTTGCCACCAGCCATTTTTCAGCCAAAATATACCATTAAACTTACCTGGGTAGAGAAAAGATTTTGTCTGGAATACTGGGGATTCCTCTGTGACATGCCTGAAATAGGGCCTATCCTTACCTCCCAAAATGAAGAACATAAGGTCACTGGTTAACAGACCCTCATTTGATGCCTTTTTAGTGACATGGGTGTTAAATCATTGTGGTGCCAAGAGGCGACAGTGGCGATGAAAGGGTTAATTGGGTAGAGAAAAGTTTTGTATTTGCAATATTGTGAATTCCTCTGTGACATGTATAACATTAGGCCTATCCTTACCTCCCAAAATTAAGAAAATAGGGTCTTTCGGATAACAGGCCCTGATTTGATGCCTTTTAGTGACATGGGTGTTAAAACCATTGTGGTGCATAAATGCAACATTGGCGGTGAAAGGGTTAAGACTCCTACCAGGCATCAGAATTGTCAGAGGATTCAGATTTTCTGACAGAGGATTGGCTTCTTCAATCAGAGGTTTTGACTTAAAATTGAGTGTTATCTTTTTCTATTAGCATTTTAAAGTGATTTATCACTGTAGACTGTAACAGTAGAGGAAGAAAATGAAGAAGAGGTAGATCTGACCTGATGGAGTTGACATTGGGGAGCTTTCGACTTTTGATTGATCAAGTGCTGCACTAGACCTTTTTTGTCATGTTGGGAACTGATTTCAGTGTCGCCTCTCAGCTGTTTAGGGCATTGAAGGCCCTTGATACGCAGTTTTTAGAGGATCAGACCAGATCATTCTGATGCCTGTCTCCCTATTAAGACCTTTTTGGGCTGGTTTTTCAAGGTCTTGTAGGAAGGTTCTACTGTATTTTGATCTTTTCCTATTCATCTTCTTATAAATACAGTTGTCCCATTTCTTGGCAACAGATCCAGCGTCGGGCCCAGGCAGAGATAGATGCGGCCACGGGCACCGAAATGCCCAGCACGGGGCACCGAGGACAGCTGCAGTACACCCAGGCCGTGCTTTTGGAGATTTTGCGTCTGTCCACTGTAGCCCCCACTGCCTTGCCCCACAAGGCTTTGCGGGATACTACTGTCGGAGGCTATGACGTGCCAAAGGTGGGAAAAGTCTGTTTTGCTGGATTTGTATATGCCTGGAGATCAGAAGCGTATAAATGCTGTCGCTAAGGTGTCTCTTTCGGCATTTAAAGTTAGTTGGAAGTGGCGTTGAGAAAGTAGGCTGAGTCTGACAACAGAGACAACGTCATTGCCACAGCCTACTATGCGTTTTAGTGCAGAAAGAGGCAAGTTAGCAATCGGGTCAGGAGATTCATATCATACGCATCTGATCTTCAGCCATTCGTGAAGGCATTATATGGCTACTTTAAGTTGTAACCGTATCTGATTATTGAAACTGTTTAACTGTGGTATATTTTGTTCACTTTTCAGGAAAAAAATGCAAAGAATATGATTATGTCTTTGCAAAACAGATTATCCTCTCTCTCGTCTTCTTGCCTTCCATCCTCAGAGTCCTCCTCGTTGATGTTTTGCACCTAGAGAGTGGAACCACAATGAAGTCAGTGAATGGCTCTTTACATTTTTTTGCACTGGCTCACTTTGTCTTATTGATTTCTGCGAGAGCCAGGACATTGTTCTATTGATTTCTTGTCAGGACAATTTGCCTTATTACTTTTCGATCCTCTGTACATCACTGCTACTGTTAGCATCTTGCTTTGTCCAGTGCCATTTTTACAATCAACTTGCCGAAATTCAGTACAAAAGTACTGTAACTTTGTAAGTTGGTTACCTCTCATTATGAAAGAGAGAGAGAGAGAGACAGAGAGAGAGAGAGAAAGAGAGCAAACAAACAAACATTTTTTTTCTTTTTAGAGAGAGAGCACAAAAGGGGCAGATCAGGTAGTGAAGGAGGGGGAGGGGTTCCAACAACTATGTCGAGGGACCTGGGAGGTAAACCCCCATCAAAGCTGGTGGTAATTTCAGTGTAACAGAAGCACCGGAGGCCTCTTCTGGGAGAATAACGCGTTAGTTCTAAAATTAACCAAGACTTACCTGTCAGTTGAAGGTTAATTTGGATTATTTGGAGCACAGTGATTGGGAAGGAGCGCTCACATGAGAGACTGGCGCAAGATGAGTCAGGTTTCAGACCTGATTGACCTCCTGTAGTATCAAAACTGAAGGGTGGGTTTTTAAAAGGGAGGGCATGTGAATGCTCCTGCCCATCACTGTGCTCCAAATAATCCAAATTAACCTTCAACTGACAGGTACTTGGTTAATTTTATAATTATTTATCGCACAGCGACTGGTAAGTTGCTTTCACATGAGACTTTAGAGGAGGACGTCAATCGCCGTAACTAAACCACGAATAAGATAGTTACCACGATGTTAATGTGCAAGCTCACATTATCATTGCCTATGTATCCATCAACTGAGTAGCTTTGTATGCACATATTCATGAAATGGACATATTATGTGTTTATGGATTGTTCCACACTGCCCTGCGAAGATCTCTCACTTAATGTGCCTCAGTGCGTCCCTAATTTGAGAGTGAACTCTGTAGTCGCACCTCTCCGCCACGTTAATGTGTGTGTTCCTGCGGGGACATGGTGCAGAGTGGGCATGACCTAGTCATGGCGAATGCGGTACGGGCCACAGCTGTTCTGTCCTGCACAAAATCAAACTATTAGTTAAAAGACTGAATCTAGAAATCTTAGATAAAAGCTACACCGAGCTGTTGTCTGTAAAACTATTTTGGCTGCATGTTCTTCATTGTATTTTTAATATACTTCTTCCATCAGATTTATGGTAAAAACTTATTTTGTTGAGCAGTATCGTGCAACATATTTAGTACAAAATGTTTTTTGAATAATACACTTAGTATCGCAAACATAAATACAATTTGCCCAATGAGTGAAAATCCAACAATGTTCACTGAATACAACTAATTTAGTCACATACTACAACATATTTCAGACTGTTATTTATGAAAAGTTACTTATGGTAAACTAAAGTTGGCTTGAAAAAACTTCTGAAAATATAGATAAACTAAATGTTCCTCCCGAAACAGCTGTGGGGCGCGTACAACCAGCGCGATAGCAAAACTAGTCTCGGCAACTCACTCGAGAGGGGTCACAGGCTAGACCAGTCAGGGTAGACCGAGCTCATAGCCTTGGCAGGCAGTCCGTCTAGGAGAGGGAAAACTGATTTCAAACCCACGGCAACCATGCCGGAGATTACGCGGCTCCTGTCGGGCGGAAGTGTTCCCAGATGAACTCAACGGCCACCGTGTTCGTGCCTGGGGGCAAGCCACATCATAAAGCGTGGATATCGGCTGCCAGGCACCCAACAAAGTCGGTCGGAGTGATGCTGACTACGTAAAACTCGGACTATAAGCCGCTGCTTTTTTCCTCAACTTTGTAAAACCCATGCGGCTTATGGACTGGTGCGGCTTATCTGTGGATTTTTTTTTTTGGCCCATGCGGCTTAATTGCGGCTTATGTTTATCAATATGATGATGAGTAAATTTGTTTCCAGCCATATTCTCTAGCCTATTTTGAGCTTCATCTTAGCTCTCAGAATTGGTTTTGACAATAAAATAGATTCAAATCCCATGTTTGAAGTGTTTAACAGTATCAAACACTCATGTTGTAATAGGAGAATTTGTATCTTTGTGTTGCTTTGTGCACGTGTTCATTTTCTGTGGTAAAGTAAGCAAAATATACTGCTTTTTGATTTAACTTTGACAACCTTTTTGAAAGTATAAGTTTCTATGCGGCTTATAAACTGGTGCGGCTTGCTTATGTGAATAAATACAATTCTGTCAATTTAAGGGGTGCGGCTTATATACAGGTGAGTCTTATAGTCCAGTTTTTATGGTATGCTCTTTGAGTATAGTGTGGGAACCCTGATTGGCAGATGAGCACACACACAACCAGAATATGAATCATGCAGCTGGAATGCTGAAGAAGAAGAACTTCCACACTGAATGGCTACTTTATGTGACAATAATACAATGAGTTTACAATGAAGTTCTAAACCAACTGAAAGTGGTTGCTGTTAGCATGTTGCAGCAGCGAGGTGATGTAGACCATGTACTTGCTGCTCAAGTAGTATCTGCGTAAAAACAGGCAATAGTAATACACATTATGCTTTTGCCTGTCTTTAATCTGGGGCCACCTCCCAAAAGTGAATGGTTGGTGCACCGACTGGAAGAGGCTAGGCCTAGGCCTGGGGATAAAATTTGCCTCTGTAAGGCTTGTACAGTCTATCCAATCTGATCTGATGAATAAAGACTTGTCTATGACACTAACCTGATTTTCTTTGCAATTTGGAAAGAAAAGGGAGCCTATAAGTATAACATAGCTAATTTAGTAACTCAAGACACAGCACTATCACGTCACGTCTGTTCCTGACAAGTATCTTGCAACCACTGACTCATCTCGCGCCAATCTCATGTGAAAGCAACTTACCAGTTGCTGTACGATAAATAATTCATGATCCTTACAAGTTAAATTGTTCCTCTAGAGCTAAAACTCTGGCGTGGAATTATATGAGGTACACTGTACATGTACATGAAATCACAGGTGTCAGCATGGTACTGGTAGTCATGGGTTTGCCTGCCCCCCCGATCCGCCTCTGCACAAGCCGGTTTGTTGGTTTGTGTTTAACAAATAAACTGGTCATGTCAATCTTTCTTATGCATGTGAATTCTGGACCTTGACAGCAGACATTGAAAGAAGAATCAGAGCAGTGGAGACGAGATGCTTTCAAACAATCCTCGGCATCTCCTACAAGTACAATAGTACAAAGATCACATCACCAATGAAGAAGTCAAAAGGCGAATTGAAAATACAATTGGACCATAATGTTGACCTACTGACCCTACAACAAACAACTACACGACAAGTGTAAAGTGACGTTATTTTATTCACAAGAGACAAAACAAAACTACTGGATATTTTGGCGAATGCGCCTTTATCAACATGGACAAACAAGCAAACAGCAAAATATAGCAAAAGGAGCAAAAAGCAGGCAACAAAAGGAGCAAAAAACCCAACAAGATCAAAATAAAAAAACAATACTTCCCCTCTACAGTCCAATGCGTAAATCTAGTAAATTACTAATGACCCTAGTCAAAAGACACAAGTTGAAATGGTATGGACATGTTACCCGTTCATCAGGCCTTGCCAAAACAATCTTACAGGGCATGGTCCAAGGAGGAAGAAGAAGAGGCAGACAGAAGAAGAGATGGGAAGACAACATCCATGAGTGGATACATCGGGAGCTGAAAGACACTAAGAAAAGCCGAGAACCTGGGGGAGTGGAAGATGCTGGTTGTGAAATCTACGGTCATCCTGACTACGTGATTCGTGATTCGTTCAACAAATGTCGCTGTGTTTCTTTGTTGTTCCAGGACACTATGGTGATGGTCAACCTGTGGGCAGTGACCCATAACCCCACACTGTGGCCTCAGCCCCACAAGTTCATGCCTGAACGCTTTCTGGATGAAAAAGGTACATTTATTTTTCTTTCTTCTTTTTGTCTTTTAATTTAGGCTTGATTGATTGCTGATTGCTTTGGGTTTCTCTGTTCTTTGCTCTCTCTCTCTCTCTCTCTCTCTCTCTCTCTCTCTCTCTCTCTCTCTCTCTCTCTCTCTCTCTCTCTCTCTCTCTCTCTGTATTTGTGTGTGTGTGTGTGCGCATGTGTGTATTTGCATGTGTGTGTGTGAAGTGTTTTTTGTTTGTGTCTTTGAGTAATGTATCTAGTTGTGCGTGCTCCAATTTGTGTGAATATGTGAGTGTATCTAAGCGCAAGTGGTCTGGTTGGGTTTAAGACCTTTCTTTCTTTTTCTTAAAAAAAAATTTCAAATCACAATTTATGAGGTTTGTACTAAACTTCTCTATAGGCAGGAAAGAGGACAGAAATTAAAGCAAAAACTTCACGAAACAAAGAATTCACAATGGTTTTGAATGGTTGCAGTTGAATTTCACAAGATTCACCAAAGTTCTAGCCTCCGTAATTTTCGGACTATAAGGCGATATTTTTTTCCCAATTTCGACCTATGTGCCTAATAAACGAGGGCGCCCTATTTGTGAACAAAATTGTGAGAAGAGAGGCAACGATTGCCATACTCAGTACAGTCTATTGTGAGTCACAACATCGAAAGTGGTAACGAGTCGCCGATACGACGAATACTCACTTTAAAATGCTTCAAAATCCCTATTATCATTCGGGATACCGTCCAACAGATGCCATAACCCTTCATTGGTTGTAAAAAGCATCGTTGTAGAGTTTAAAATGCCATAATTCTACCAGTTTTCACGAAGAAAAGTCTTGACACAGCAACCGGAAGTTGCAAAAACTGAAGTTCGAGTATTTGAGAAGGGAGCCAACTCTCGTTTATGACAGCAGTAATGGCGGTCGGTAAGTGTTTACAGGACGTGTACGGGCTTCAAACTTCGACTTTCTTTTGCGAGGTGTGTATCGCCTTATAAACGAGGGCGCCTTTTACTTTAATTTTTTCAGATTTTTCTTGAAAATTGCCCTATTCGCCTTATACACAGCAGCGCCTAATGATCCGAAAAATACAGTATTTCTACAAATTGCCGAGCACACTAGTGCAACCAACAGCACCTGACACAGATCTTCACTTACTTTCGCTATTAGTCTCATAGATATTAATTAGTAAGGGGAGCTTATTCTGCTGCCGTTTTCTTTGGATATGACTTGCAAAACTCAAGGTGCAATTTATTTTCAAGTATTTGTTTTTAACAGGGTTGCCTAACGTCCCCCCTAAGGGATATTTGTTCCTGGAAACAATTAAAAAGCGCACCATGTCCCTAAAATCCACTTTTTTGTCTTGTGTCCCTGAAAACTGAGAAAACTCTAAATATGATTTGTTGTTGTTGTTAAGCTAAGCTTGAAAAGTGCTGACAACGGATGATGAAAAACTCAACAGATGGGCAGAACACTTCAGAGAGATACTGAATAGGTCAGACCCATAAGAGGAGGCGGTGATACACAACACAGGGTTCAACATTGAGATGAAACGTGGGAACATCACTGAAGAAGAGATAGAAGAAGCCATCCAGCAGACCAAAGGAAAAAGTACTTAGGCAGCTACATCTCGGCCGACAGCAACATAGAGAAAGAGATCTCCACCAGGATTGGTCTGGCAGCACAGGCCTTCAACAGACTGCAGAACATGTGGTAATCAAGAATTTTGAAGACAGAAACAAAGATCAAGATCTACAAATCGAATGTCCGCTCAGTGCTACTCTATGCAGCTGAGACTTGGAGAACAAACGAGAAGATTGAGAGCAGACTGAGGGGATTTGAGGGACGCTGAATCCGTCTCATCCTTAGAATCCACTGGGAACAGCACGTCACCAACAGAGAGGTCAGCAGGCGTACGGGTGTCAAAGGCATCACTGAGGAGGTGAAGCAAAGGCGCTGGAGGTGGCTGGGCCATCTCATGAGGATGAGCAAGACCAGACTGCGATGGGCTCCGCCTGGAAAGCGAAAATGAGGCAGGCCATTGGGCACCTGGAGGAGGACTGTGGAGGAGGAGATGAGGGCAGCGGGAAAGACCTGGAACAAGCTTGGCTGGCTTGCCCAGGGCCGTCATGGATGGAGGAACTTTGTTGACGCCTTACGCTCCGCCGGGAGCGAAGAGGATTAACAAACAATGAATGCTGTTGAAATTTTCTTAACGAATATAGTGTTACTGAACATCGAAGAGTCTTAACATTGGTGTTCATGGCATCGAAAAGCACAACAGAAGTTGAACATTCCCAAATTCGTAAACATATTGGTCCACAATTTACAGATTTCATTGTTTTGATTGTGATGTGTAATATCGCTATGTTTGCCCCTGAAAAAAAGCCTCTGTCCCTGGAAGCTGCGAAAGGGGTTAGGCAGCTCTGGTTTTATGGTCAGTTTTGTTGAGTTTTTTTACTTAGTGTTTGTTTTATGGTCAGTTTTTGTCGGTTGTTTTTTGGCTCACGTCGTTTTTTAAAACAAAGTGAGTCTATTGTATCGTACATGTTTGGTTGTGTGTGTGCGTGTGTGTGTGTGTGTGTTGCGTCCGTGGCCCCGACCTTTAACCTTGACTCAAACCTTAACGTTGTCATTTTCTCTAAACATATAAGGCGTTAGAGGGTTAAAGTTAGCAGGATACTTGATTTTGACGTGAGGCTTCAAGTCACGACGATCAAAGCAGTCAGATACATTGATAAAGAACAAAATAAAGATAATCATTTGTTGCAGAGATTACTGTTGTGCAACCTTTAACCTTGACTCAGTCACACTCTTCAAACTAAAGAAGACTCTCATTCTCCACTGAAACTTTAACGTTGTCGTTTTCTCCAAAAAACATAAGATGTTAGAGAGTTAAAGTTAGCAGGATAGTTGATTTTGACGTGAGCCTTCAATTCATGACGATCAAAGCAGTCAGATACATCGATAAGGAACAAAAAAAAGAAAATCATTTGTTGCAGAGATTACTGTTGTGTTGTACCGAGTAGGAGATACTGGAAAGAAGACTCTCCATTAGATATACAAAAACGCTCTTTAAAAAGAAACACAAGACTTCAGGTGTGTACAAATTGGTCACTATGTTTTTCTGAAAGCTTGGTCAATATGCTTTTCAATTTTTCTTGTTTACCAAAAATAAAAATAGGGCTCCACTATGTTACATGCGCATATATAAACATACATATTATTAAATTTTAAAGAAAGGGGTAGGGATAATTTAATGCACAGAAATAATTTAATTTACACAGTAAAATAAAAATTAATTCTGTTTTCAGATGCACAAGTTTCTACATAACAGTATTCTCTCTATACAGGCATATTGTCATGGGAATTCCCATGCCTGCTATAGTAATACAAATCAGACGTGAGCTTTAAAGGCTTTGCCTCTTGTTTACTTAGTGTTTGTTTGATGGTCAGTTTTTGTCGGTTGTTTTTTTTACTTAGTGTTTGTTTGATGGTCAGTTTTTGTTGGTTGTTTTTAAGTTGACGTGTATTCCTCTTGCAGGTCGACTAGCCAGAGCACAAAGAGTTAAATAGTTGAAAATAATTTAAAAAGACTTTTCAACAGGTCAGCTGATTCCACTGCCCAAGTCCTTCCTGCCATATAGTGTCTGTTCATTTCTAAATTTCACTCGGTTCTAATCTTTCATTTCTCTCTATGTGTTCTTTCTCCAGGTAATCTAAACGCCCTACCCAAGTGGTTTGTGCTTGAAGAGAAGTACCCATGTTCTTGTCAATCTTTCATTTGTCTCTATGTTCTTTCTCCAGGCAATCTGACCCCCCTGCCCAAAGCGTTCTTGCCGTTCTCTGCGGGGCGCAGGGTGTGTCTGGGGGAGATGGTGGCCAAGCCAGAGCTGCTGCTTCTCCTGTCCTTCTTCCTCAAACAGTTCACCTTCACCTTGCCCCCCGGTGCAACCTACAACCCCGAATGTAAGACGGGAGCCATTGGATTTCACTGTCCCAAGCCGTACAAGATTGTTGTCACTCGACGTTAAAGGGGAGACTATTGCATGGAACATAAGCTTGTGGCTCCAATTGTAATGTCATTGTATAAAATAAAGGGGTCTTTCCTGGTATTGCAATACCTCCAGGGTCGACCTACTATCTTTATTATTACAAATGTCCCGTGTGTACCTGTTCCAGGTCGGAAGACATTAAACAGATTTTTTATTTATCAAACATTTGCTTATATATAGCTTTTGTAGTTGAGTTCCTAAACCATGTCAACTTGAATGCAAAAAAAAAAAGAAAGGTGGTAGAAAAATAATAATAACTACAAAATATCAGTGTTTCGGGTTCTAGACCATTTAAAAAAAATGACATGTCAGTTTGATTTGTCCGAAATATCGAAGGTCTAACAATCGACTGACTGACCAGTACTAACAGGTATACTATTCACAATGTGTATTTTCTTCTTTTTTAAGGGGGGGGGGGGGGGGGGGGGGGTCCACACATTAAATGCAGCCTTATCTTCATAGAGCACCATCACTTTCAGAAAGAGTTTGAGGAGCCATTTACTCAAAACACAAAGACCAGTGAAGCTCAATCAGGATAAACCTGCTATTGCATCTTGAAGTTAAATGTTTTCAATTCAGGGTGGAGTGTTTGCAGAAGACGGCAAAGAGAATGGACAATCGCTTCAATGATTTCAGAAAACCCCTCTCCCCAAACAGAACAAAGCTAAAAATGCAGGAAGACCCGCTGTGACCAGTTCTGTGATAGTTGATTTTCATTATGACACTATGATTCAGTTTCACTGCCCCTGCTATTTGGAATTCCCTCCCAGTTGATCTCCGCCATGAACCAACTATCACTACTTTCAAAGCTAAATTCAAAACTCGCTACTTTCAAAGCTCATTCGGTTTGTACATTTTTCCTTCTTGATCTTGTACCTGGGTGAATGATTGGGTAATAATGTCTTGTGTGACTGCGGGTGTATCAGTGAATGGAAGCGCCTTGAGTATAAAATAATTATAGAAAGGCGCTATAGAAATACTATCAATTATTTTTAAATTTTATTATGATTCTCTAATTGACATTAGTACTTTTTTAACGCTTCATAATTGTCAGTATCAATTTTGATGCATTTCAATTTTTTGTGATGAATTTTTTTGGTATTATTTGATTATGCAGTTTTTCAATTTTGTGAAAGAAATGTCCCTTTCTCCATTTCCTCTTTAAAAAAAATGGCTTGGTAAAGCTTTCTGTAATAAATGTTTCATTTCACACATACACATTCAAGTTCAGTTGTTTGGGGGCCTTTTGTTGTTGTTTTTATTGCAAAAATCTCTGAAGTTAGTGAAAACAAAGATTTTTTTTGGAACAAAAAAGTAGTGGGAGAAAAGTCATCAATGAAAATCAAGATTTTTTAGTAATGAGGTTTGGGAGTTACAAAAAACGATGCGGTATTTGCATTGTCGTGGTTCTAATCAGTGGTGATGTGTGTGGGGGTGTTGTCGGGCACTTTTTATTTAATTTTTAAAAATTTTATGAGAGTATCGAATCTGTTAAACGTGACCTCCAACAAAACGATTGATAAGTTGCCCAAAGTGAGTCCAAATTACCGCCAAAAGGCACTTGTGAGCATTGGTATTTTGAAACATACTTTCAATACCTTTCTTGATTTTTGTTTACTAAAAACACTTTGAAAATTTATTTTTCAATCTTTTTTTTTTAGAAGACTTCAAATTCTTACAATAGACGATTTTCAGGAAAAAAACAACCAAGGGGAGACTACTACGTTAAAATTAGAGTAGTCTACCTCGACCAAATCGGTCAAACCATAACGATCATGGCGTCAAATGGTGAAAGTACCAAGCGAGTGAGCGACTTGCAAACAGTTTTAAGAGAAAGAGGGTTGGTCACAGGTAGCAAAAAACTGATCAAACTTGCAGAGCTTCGCAAACTTGCAAAGAAGATAAACATTGAGATTGACCCAGATGGCTTGATAGAGAACAGATGCGAGAAACACAAACTGAGTGTGTCCATTCAAACGCAGCATGAGGCGAGTGCAATTGGCTAATTAAGCGAGTGTAACTTCCTGTTTGACCGATTCTGTCAAATTCAAATTCAAAAGTTATAATAGAAAATTTATTTTGCAATACAAATAAATCAAGCGAGATCATTCGCACATACCATGAGATTACTCCCCATAATTATTTGCGACCAATTCCTATTAACTACCGGTGTAATTGCGATCTCTGTTAGTAGAGTTTAAAATCTTACTACAGTGGAACCTCTTATAAGGGAGGTTCCACTGTAGTAGAGATTGAAACTGCGACCTCTACTGGTTGAAATCGCAATGAGGCTTTATACTGAAAATTCTCTGCCCCTGTCTCGAGACCTGATATGTGAACGCCACCTACTTAAGATTATCGCCCTTGCCTGTCAGTAACTCGTAGTATATATAGCCACAGAGAATTATCTGCTCCTGACTCGTCACCAGGGGGCATCGGCAGTTCGGGCCTAAAATTATCACCCTTTCGTGTCGGCAAGGAGTAGCATAAAGCCTCATTGCAATCTCTACTAGTAAAGTTTAAAACTCTACCAGATTTTAATCTCTGCGCTGACATGTTCCCCCCCCCCCCCCCCCCCCCCCCCCCCCCCCCCCCCCCCCCCCCCCCCCCCCCCCCCCCCCCCCCCCCCCCCCCCCCCCCCCCCCCCCCCCCCCATGCCCCCCCCCCCCCCCCCCCCCCCCCCCTCCCCCCCCCCCCCCCCCCCCCCCCCCCCCCCCCCCCCCCAGTAACATGTTAGATTTAAAAAAAAAAAAGATTTTTTGCCTTTGTACGTGTGGTATCATATATTCATTTTATTGATATTCAAATATATTTTGTACATTTTTAATCTTAATACAGCTGCATCTGTTTTGATGTTCACTACAATGCAAATTTGAATTGAGCAAGGGGAGGGAACTCTCCATAAATTTGCTCCCCTCCACCAAGGTTGCTTATGACACCCACTGCCTAGCACAAAGGGAAGCTAATACAATATTCTGTATTGTACAGGAGGCTTTAGCTTTTAAGTTTAAGCTGGCGAGTGCGTGTGATTTCATTTTTTTCTTCCGTTTGCATCTATTATTATGTCTTATTATGTATCTTGTATGATCTGTAGCTTGTATGTTCTGGTATTCTATTGTTTATTTATAGAATAGTGAATTCGTATTATGTGCCTGTATTATCATGTTCATGTGTATTTTGTATCTGTAAGGTGCTTTGAGCTGTTGTCAGGATACGGTGCCATATAAATGTTGTTAATTATGAATTAATAATAATCCAACATTACCCTAAAAAAAGTATGTGTCATATCTGCCTGTATGACCCTCGCCCACATAGTACACAGCAACATTATATGTGGAGATAATTCTATGCTAACAAATCAACATTTATTCAAGAATGGCATAGCCTTTCTAATCTTGAATATCGTCGGTGAAATTCAAAAACCTCGCATCTCAATTTTGGTAGTTTTGAGAAAAAATAATATTTTTTTTTAAAAATTAACCGCGTTGACCGCAATTGATTAACTATGATGAATAATGTTGTTCAAGATATTGCGAGTTTAGTCCTGCATTTTGTTAAAATTACTGATTTTTTTTTTAGACTTGAAAAGAACGAAGATACGAGGTTTTTGTCCTTAACTAGATCTGAATTTGGGACTTACAAGTTTTTCTTCAATTTACACAACCTCATTTACCCCAGATAGAAAGTCTAAAGATACGAGCTTTTGGTGGAAGGTGGCGGGAAAAATTAGAAAGCTGACTATGTCTAACTAAAACCCCCCAAAAAATTGAGATAGGAGGTTTTTGAATTTCACCGACGATATGTGACACATAAACAAAACACAACACAGAAGAAACTGGTATGCCTCGATAGAAGTTGGGTTCATAAAAGATTGAAATAGTGAGACAAGGAGAGGAGATGGTGAAATGAACAAGAGTAATTTTCTGTTTTTCTATCAGGGTTCGTACAGGGACCTTGAAAAGTACTGGAAAATTGACATGGCCTTTTCCAGTGCTTGAAAAGTGCTTGAAAAACAGCAAAGGTCCCAAGACTCCTGGAAAAGTCCTGGAATGTTCAAAATCGTCTGACCACGTCCTTAATCTCAATCCATCAAAGTCAAAATCTCTCCTCCACCAAAAATAATTGAAGGTTAAAACTAAATTCAAATAAAGAAATAAAAAAACCTCTTAAGGTCATACCGATATCGCGATCATAGCAGACGACATTTGCGCAAGTTGTCTGCTGCTGAAGTTACTTCCCTTTACCGTACTTCCGTTTTCCAACAAAATGGAGACTGCATTTTCAACGATGTTTGGGTGCACAAAAAAAAAAATCAGAGCTGGTTAGCTCCGTCAACAGATAGTTCAAAACTGAAAGCTAGCTGCACAGTGTGCAAAAAGAACTTTGACATCACCAGCATGAAGAGTAAGTTCTCTCGTGTTGATGGTGCATCTCTGGGTCCCATCAGCACCATATGATGTTTTTTTCGCTGAGGTATTGCAATAAGAAAATGAATTGATCACCAAAGACTGTGATTGTTTATGTCTAAGTCAGTCGTTATCAACAAGTTCCTGAAAGAACTATTTTCAAATGAGCACTCCACTGGAGATCACTCTACCAATTTATATTACTTCCCCTTGTTAGATAGAAGGCAATATCTTATTTTTGTTGTGCACAGGAGAGAGAGAGCGAAACAGAGAGAGAAAGTGAGAGAATTTGACGTTGCTAAGAAACGGCCTTCAGATGACATGACTTCTATGTAGTGTCAACCCAACTCAAGGGCTAAGGACCATAACTTCCACTAAGCGTCAGCAGAACTGAACACCATTTTCAGAGTCTGAGAAGACGTGGAGACTGAAGAGAAGTTGCTTATTTTGTAGTTAGTTATTAGTAATCATCTTTTGTCTGGTCTCCTGGGTTTGTTGAAAGTGACCAAGTCTGTTCAGCCCCAGTGCCATGTTTGTTCTGGTGCTTTGTTACTAGTCAACAACAAATATTGGGTTATATGATTTGTGTGTGTAGGGGGCTCATGTCTGCTCATCTATTTACTTTAGCTTTAAGTGATTCACTGTACTAGACGATGAAAAAAAAAGTGTTTTGCCGTGCAGCAAACATGTCCTTTGCCCATTCTGCCCCTCTACCCCCCCCTGTCCCCCACATCTTAGCCCCTGCCCTTTTTACATCTTTTGGGTGATACACCCAGGGGCGTAGCATCCAGGTCAGGCCCTCAGGCCAGGGCCTGACCACTTCCACCCCCCAAAAAAACCCACAACAACAACTGCACGCTCTTTGGATGTGGATTCTTCCAAGCGTCACTTTATAATAATAATGAGGAAAATTTATATAGCGCCCATCCTACTATGTAGGCTACAGGGCGCTTTACACAGAATTGAAATGGAATAAAAACATGAAACAAAAATCCAATAACATGAGCAGACAAAACAATACTGGTCAGACTTCGTTTGGCCGGTAAAAATGCACATAACAATCAGCAACAACTGCTGTGACTACTACTACTACTACTACTACTACTACTACTACTACTACTACTACTACTACTACTTATAGTAGGCCTGATACATGTATGCATTGTCACACAATTCGCAAGCATGAAATAGCACATATTCACAACAACATACACACATAAACAACACACACACAACCAGCACTATGACTATTAAAGACACAATATTATCTAGAAGGGATAGAAGGTGCATGTTTATTTAGCGGGGGGGGGTAGGTTTATTTGGAAACAGCCTGACCATTTTTACACGGTGTGCTACGCCCCTGACAACAAAAACTGAAGTAATCCCGTCCAGCAGTTCATGAGATACAGCCCAAAAAGACAGAATGCAAGTCAGCAAAGGACGAAAACTTTCTTCTGCGTTTCCAGGCCGTAATGGGTAAGGTACGTATGTGTCCAGTTTTCAGTTTTGACTGATCTCCCTGCTGCATGCAGCCAACGTATTCCAATTTTGGAGGAGTTTAACGACCCAGTTGTAGAGAATTATACATATTTCAAAAGTTTGTATCAACTGGATGCTTTAGGCATGCATTTCTGTATAAATAAAATTGAAACGATTCAAGACTAAGTGAAAGTCAACTCTTAAATCATGAAAGTTTTTGAATACTTATACAAATGTTTTCAGAATTTTTTTTTTTTTACAGCTGGAATATGTATTTTGTTTATATTCACTTGTATGCCTTAATACTGGTGCTAATGTTTGTTTATATACATTTTTAGCCATTATATATATTTGATATATGAAAAATGTCAAGTTCAGAATTCAACTTATTTTATTGGCATTGCTAAAAAAAAAAGTGTTGTTTAAAGAACATACTATTTTTCATAAGTTTGTCATACATTCATTTATAGTTTTTGGCTTTTTTTTAGATGTGCAGTTTGCAGGTTACTTAAAGAAATGTTAGGGATGTTTTATTGAGCTTTACATATATTATTCAGATACATATTTTAACTTTGATTTTTGACACTTTGATGCTTTTTTCATGTCATGTTTTTTATTTTTTTTCATAAGTTTATCATACATTCATTTATATATGGGTGTTGTGGGGGGGGGGGTGTATTATTGTGGCTACTTTGTGATAACTAATCATGTACTTCATGTCATCTATTGTCTCAATTATTATAAGCACAAAGTCTAGGGTGGGACAAAATGTGTGTTTACAAACAAAAGTCTATTTTTAGTCATGAACAGAACTTTGTCAATGATGACGCATGCATGAAGTGACGTACAAATTTAATGTGTGAATGAATGACGTATGCACAGTTCAGTTACGTACATGGCTTTACGCAAAATACTTTATGAATGAAACATTGTAAGAATACCGTCTCCCTCTCCACCCCCCCCCCCTCCCCTCTCTCTCTCTCTCTCTCTCTCTCTCTCTCTCTCTCTCTCAAAAAAGCCCATTGTGTGCTTACTCTTTTTCCCTCAATAAATTTTTTTCGTTCGTTCGTTCTCTCTCTCTCTCTCTCTCTCTCTCTCTCTCTCTCTCTCTCTCTCTCAATCATTTTTATACACTCGAAAAAGGTTTTATACTGCAAGATTGTGTGTGTGTGTGTGTGTTTGTGTATGTGTGTGTGTGCGTGTGTGTGAGAAAAGAAACGTAAGCAAAGCAATGGTCATTCATAACTTTACGTCAGTGTTGTTGCTATGTAGGGTCATCATTGTACGTCATTATTTTGTTTGTTTACGTGTGACTCTCTTTACCAGTGTGTGTCATTCCTGAAGAAGAGAGGACACCCTCTCGAAAGCTTGAATTAAAATTGGAACCACCACGGATTTGTTGTAGTTTTCTTTATTTTTGTTATATATATATATATATTTTTTTTTAAATGTGCAGTTTGCAGGTTACTTTAAATAATGTTAGAACATACTATTTTTCATAAGTTTGTCATGCATTCATTTATAGTTTTTTTGGTGTTTTTTTAAATGTGCAGTTTGCAGGTTACTTAAAAAAATGTTGGGAATGTTTTATTGAGCTTTACATATATTATTCAGATATATATTTTGACTTTGATTTTTGACACTTTGATGCTTTTTTCATGTCATGTTTTAAAAAAAATGTCATAAGTTTATCATGCATTCATTTTTTATATATATATATATATATATATTATATATTTTTAAATGTGCAGTTTGCAGGTTACTCTAAATAATGTTAGAACATACTATTTTTCATAAGTTTGTCATACATTAATTTATAGTTTTTTGGGTGTTTTTTTAAATGTGCATTGCAGGTTTTTAAAAAATGTTAGAACATACTATTTTTCCTAAGTTTGTCATACATTAATTTATAGTTTTTTGGGTGTTTTTTTAAAAATGTGCAGTTTGCAGGTTACTTAAAACAATGTTGGGTATGTTTTATTCAGCTTTACATATATTATTCAGATATATATTTTGATTTTTGACACTTTGATGCTTTTTTCATGTCTCGTTTAATTTTTAAATTGTAAAATAAACCCCACGAAACCAGACTTTGCAACTTGCACTATTAAAAAGTGTGAATGTGTGATCATTATTCGGTTTAATGGCAAGTAGCTATTGCTTTCTCTGAGAAAAAACACACCAATCCTTGAAATTAGAAAAGAGGTTTGGCATCCACACAAACTTGCACAAAATCAAACAATTTAAAAAAATCTCCTTGATAATTGTCCCAAAATCTCAAAAATAAAATATGAACACGATTAGAAGGTGACTTTACTTTTAAAAAAATGCTCAGCCATGTAAGAAATCCAAATTAATAAAGAACGGACACTTGAGAGGCCACAAGGCCTGATGTTCTTATGACCTGACCTGACCTGATCCTTTGTCAATGAACAGACGACAGCTAATAAAATCAAACAAGCAACTGATTCTTGCAAGTTATACAAGCATTTTGCCTTCTTAGTGGTAGAGTGGCTCTGAGGTAACGCGTTTGCCTCGTAACCAACAAACCCGGTATTGTTCCTGGCTGCAGCAAAGGTTTTTTCCGCTCACTTTCCACTAGACCTTGTATGGTCTGAATGCCAAGTCTTTCGGATAAGACAACAAAAACCGAGGTCCCTTGTGCCCATGCTCTTCTTCTTGCAGTAGACAACCGCCATCATATTTTTGATGGTTCTGTTGTGTGTAAAAACTGGGGACTTCGGTCATGTAGATAAGATATCTGTACACAGTAATAATTTCCTTGGCCGCTGTTTAGATTCGGGACTTGAAACTCTCCACTGAGGCCGATGATGCTGCCTCAGGTGGGAGGGAGTTCCATTCAGAGATGGTCCGTGGAAAAAAGGAACACTTTCTGTAGCTGGTTTTGCAAGAGGGGTGGAGGTATGTTGCTTGGTCACGCACGTTGAAGAACGCAGTGGCAATGAAAAAGTCATTTGATCAAAATCTAATCGCTATGCCCTTCCCCATCACACAGTCACACAAAAATGCAGGCAAAAAAAGGGTGGTGCAGCACTAGTTGTGACGCTCCCTCCAGGTGGGAGCAACATGAATTTCACAGAGGTGAGTCTCTGTGACCATAAAACTAATACCCGTACCAATTTATACCAGACACATCACCCAAACTGCACAGGTATAAAACAGAGAAACACAATCATGATGTTGCCACACCAGATACTGTTTTCTTGTTTGTTGCTTTTTTTCATATTTGAAGCTAAAAGAGATACTCTCAAACACCCTTTCTTTCTAATTTTGTTATCTTTCAGTTACAAAAACAAACGGACAAAACATGACAAAGCACACACACACCCTCTCCCCTCTTACCCCCCCCCCCCCCCCCCATTATATTCTACACACAAACATGCAGGCACATGTAAGGATCCGTGCACACACACACACACACAGACACAGACAGAGCAGTACAAGAGGGCAGGGGGTTTGGTATGTTTGTATTCCCAGTTCTAACAGAACGGGAGTCTACATTTGTCAGACATGTTGTATGAGACGGGGAGAGAAAGAGATAGACAGATTGAGAGATCGACAGACAGACCGGACAGGAACAAAGACAGACAGGCAGGCAGAATGAGAGAGAGACACTCAGACATAAAGGGAGAGGGAGATATAAACCCAGGCAAGACAGACAGACGGACAGAAACAAACAAAGACAGGCAGGCAGAATGAGAGAGAGAGACATACAGACATGAAGGGAGAGAGAGATAAACCCAGGCAAACAGAATGAGACAGACACCCAGACAGAGGGAGACAGAGATAGAGAGGCAGACAGATTTGCAGAGAGACGGGGACAGAAACACAGACAGGTCATAGGCAGGCAGGCAAGAAGAGAGAGAGGGGGGTGTGCGTGGGTGTGATACATGCACCATATAATATGTCCCATGTCGGACCGAATGCAATGTTTGACAAAAAAAGGTGTCGAACTGTTGAAACGTCGGAATTTTAAGCGTCGAACCAATGCCACGTCAGAACTTGGAACGTCGGCCTACTGAGATGACGGAAGGCTTGGGCCCGCTAAGACACAGGTAAAAGGTATAGGGCGAACCAATGCCACGTCAGAACTTGGAACGTCGGACTACTGAGATGACGGAAGGCTTGAGCCCGCTAAGACATGTAAAAGGTATAGGGCAACCCAGGGTGAGTTGTACCTTGTACAATGTAGACGACCAGTGGTCAGTGACAA
>CM065681.1:81737157-81760187 GCA_017654935.2 Phymorhynchus buccinoides
CCCCCCACCCACCCCCCTTAAAAAAGAAGAAATACACATTGTGAATAGTATACCTGGTTAGTATGGCCAGTCAGTCGATTGTAGACCTTCGATATTTCGGACACATCAAAAACGACATGTTCATTTTTTTAAATGGTCGAGAACCCGAACACTGATATTTGTAGTTATTATTAATTTTCTACCACCTTAGTTTTTTTGCATCAAGTGACATGGTTTAGGAACTCAACTACAAAAGCATATATAAGCAAATGTTTGATAAATAAAAATTGTTAATGTCCTTTCGTTGACCTGAACAGTGTACACACGGGAAATTTGTAATAATAAAGATAGTAGGTCGACCCTGGAGTATTGCAATACCAGGAAAAAGACCCCTTTATGTTATAAAAGATCATTACAATGGAGCCACAAGCTTATGTTCCATGCAATAGTCTCCCCTGTAACGTCGAGTGACAACAATCTGTACGGCTTGCGGACAGTGAAATCCAATGGCTTCCAGTCTTACATTCGGGGTTGTAGGTTGCACCGGGGGCAAGGTGAAAGGTGAATGTTTGGGAGAAGGGACAGGAGAAGCAAGCAGCTCTGGCTGGCAACCATCTCCCCCAGGACACACCCTGCGCCCCGCAGAGAACGGGCCATAAGAACGCTTTGGGCAGGGGGGTCTAGATGCCTGGAGAAGAACATAGAGACAAATGAAAGATTTGAACAAGAACATGAGGGTACTTCTCTTCAAGCACAAAACAACTTGGGTAGGGCGTTTAGATTACATGGAGAAAGAACAAATAAGAGAGAATGAAAGATTAGAACGAGTGAAATTTAGAAATGAAAGACACTATATGGAGGAAGGATCCCTTGGGGCCAGTGGAATCAAGTGACCTGTGAAAAGTCTGTTTAAATTATTTTCAACATTAAACTCTTTGTGGTCGGCTAGTCGACCTGCAAGAGGAAAATTACACGTCAACTTAAAAACAAACCAACAAAAACTGACCATCAAACCAAACACTAAGTTAAAAAAACAAACGACAAAAAACTGACATCAAAAAACACTAAAGAAACAATAGGCAAAGCCTTTAAAAGCTCACGTCTGATTTGATTACTATAGCAGGCATGGGAATTCCATGAACAATATGCTGATATAGAGGAGAATACTGTTATGTAGAAATTGGATCTGAAAACAGAAAATTTTATTTTTTACTGTGTAAATTAAATTATTCTGTGCATAAACTTATCTCTCTCTCTCCCTACCCCTTTCTTTAAAGTTAATAATATGTATGTTTATATATGCGCATGAACATAGTGAGCCCATTTTTATTTTGGTAAACAAGAAAAAATTGAAAAGCATATGACCAAGCTTTCAGAAAAACATTTTAGTGACCCAATTTGTACACACCGAAAGTCTGGTGTTACTGTTCTTTTAAAGAGGTTTTTGTAGATCTAATGGAGGAGTCTTCTTTCCAGTATTCTACCGGTACAACACAACAGTAATCCTCTGCAACAAATGATTTTCTTTTTTTTGTTCCTTACGAAGTATTATGATTGCTCTGCATCGTCAGAATTGAAGGCTCACGTCAAAATCAACTATCATGCTAACTTAACTCTCTAACCATCTTATGTTGTTTGGAGAAAAAACGAAACGTTAAAGTTTCAGTGGGAGAATGAGAGTCTTCTTTAGTTTGAAAGAGTGTGAATGAGTCAAGGTAAAGGTTGCACAACAGTATCTCTGTGTGTGTCCCCCCCCCAACAACGATATCGTTATTTTGTCTTTACAATGTATTGATTGCTTTGATCGTCGTGACTTGAAGCCTCACGTCAAATTTCAAGTTAATCCTGCTAACTTTAAACCCTCTAAACGCCTTATATGTTTAGAGAAATGACAACGTCGGTTTGAGTCAAGGTTAAAAGGTCGGGGCACGGACGACAACACACACACAACACCGCACACACACAATCAAACATGTACGATACAATAGGGACTCACTTTGTTTAAAAAAACGACGTGGAAACCCCCCCCCTCCCCCCCAAAAAACACACCGACAAAAAAAACTTGACCATAAAAACAAACACTAGTAAAAAACTCAACAAAACTGGACCATAAAAAACCAGAGGCACTGCCTAACCCCTTTCGCAGCTCAGGGACAGAGGCTTTTTTTCAGGGGCAAACATAGCGAATACACATCACAATCAAACAATGGAAATCTGTAAATTGTGGACCAATAGGTTTTACGAAGTGGGAATGTTCAACTTCTGTTGTGCTTTCGATGCCATGACACCAATGTTAAGGACTCTGCGATGTTCCGTAACACTATATTTCGTCTAAGAAAATTTCAACAGCATTTCATTGTTGTTAATCCTCTCGCTCCGGCGGAGCGTAAGGCGTCAACAAAGTTCCTCCTTCCATGACGGCCTGGGCAAGCCAGCCAAGCTTGTTCCAGGTCTTTCCCGCGCCCTCATTCTCCTCCACAGTTCTCCTCCAGGTTGCCCAATGGCCTGCATCATTTTCGCTTCAGCGGAGCCATCCAGTCTGGTAGTGCTCATCCTCATGAGATGGCCCAGCCACTCCAAGCGCTTTGCTTCACCTCCTCAGTGAGCCTTGACACCCGTACGCCTGGCTGACCTCTCTGTTGGTGACGTGCTGTCCCGCTGGATCTAAGGATCGAGACGGAATTCAGCGTCCTTCAAATCCCCTCAGTCTGCTCTCCAATCTTCTCGTTGTTCTCAAGTATCAGCGCAAGAGTAGCACTGAGCGGACATTCGATTGTAGATCTTGATCTTTGTTTATGTCTTCCAAAATCTTGATTACCACATGTTCTGCAGTCTGTTGAAGGCCTGTGCTGCCAGACCAAATCCTGGTGGAGATATCCTTCTCTATGTTGGCTGTCGCCGAGAGTAGCTGCCTAAGTACTTTTTCTTTGGTCTGCTGGATGGCTTCTTCACTCTCTTCTTCAGTGATGTTCCCACGTTTCATCTCAATGTTGAACCCTGTGTTGTGTATCACCGCCTCCTCTTATGGGTCTGACCTATTCAGTATCTCTCTGAAGTGTTCTGCCCATCTGTTGAGTTTCTCATCATCCGTTGTCAGCACTTTTCAAGCTTAGCTTAAAAATTTTATTTAGACTTTTCTCAGTTTCCAGGGACACAAGACAGAAAAGTAGATTCTAGGGACATGGTGCGCTTTTTAATTGTTTCCAGGAACAAATATCCCTTAGGGGGGACGTTAGGCAACCCTGTTAAAAACAAATACTTGAAAATAAATTGCACCTTGAGTTTTGCAAGTCATATCCAAAGAAAACGGCAGCAGAATAAGCTCCCCTTACTAATTAATATCTATGAGACTAATAGTGAAAGTAAGTGAAGATCTGTGTCAGGTGCTGTTGGTTGCACTAGTGTGCTCGGCACTTTGTAGAAATACTGTATTTTTCGGATCATTAGGCGCTGCTGTGTATAAGGCGAATAGGGCAATTTTCAAGAAAAATCTGAAAAAATTAAAGTAAAAGGCGCCCTCGTTTATAAGGCGACACAACTCGCAAAAGAAAGTCAAACTTTGAAGCCCCGTACACGTCCTGTAAACACTTACCGACCGCCATTACTGCTGTCATAAACGAGAGTTGGCTCCCTTCTCAAATAATCGAACTTCCATTTTTGCAACTTCCGGTTGCTGTGTTTGGACTTTTCTTCGTGAAAACTGGTAGAATTATGGCATTTAAAACTCTACAACGATGCTTTTTACAACCAAAGAAGGGTTATGGCATCTGTTGGACGGTATCTCGGATGATAATAGGGATTTTGAAGCATTTTAAAGTGAGTATTCGTCGTATCGGCGACTCGTTACCACTTTCGATGTTGTGACTCACAGTAGACTGTACTGAGTATGGCAATCGTTGCCTCTCTTCTCACAATTTTGTTCACTAATAGGGCGCCCTCGTTTATTAGGCGCATAGGTCGAAATTGGAGAAAAAAATATCGCCTTATAGTCCGAAAATTACGGAGGCTAGAACTTTGGTGAATCTTGTGAAATTCAACTGCAACCATTCAAAACCATTGTGAATTCTTTGTTTCGTGAAGTTTTTGCTTTAATTTCTGTCCTCTTTCCTGCCTATAGAGAAGTTTAGTACAAACCTCATAAATTGTGATTTGAATTTTTTTTTTTAAGAAAAAGAAAGAAAGGTCTTAAACCCAACCAGACCACTTGCGCTTAGATACACTCACATATTCACACAAATTGGAGCACGCACAACTAGATACATTACTCAAAGACACAAACAAAAAACACTTCACACACACACATGCAAATACACACATGCGCACACACACACACCAAATACAGAGAGAGAGAGAGAGAGAGAGAGAGAGAGAGAGAGAGAGAGAGAGAGAGAGAGAGAGAGAGAAGAGAGAGAGAGAGAGCAAAAGAACAGAGAAACCCAAAGCAATCAGCAATCAATCAAGCCTAAATTAAAAGACAAAAAGAAGAAAGAAAAATAAATGTACCTTTTTCATCCAGAAAGCGTTCAGGCATGAACTTGTGGGGCTGAGGCCACAGTGTGGGGTTATGGGTCACTGCCCACAGGTTGACCATCACCATAGTGTCCTGGAACAACAAAGAAACACAGCGACATTTGTTGAACGAATCACGAATCACGTAGTCAGGATGACCGTAGATTTCACAACCAGCATCTTCCACTCCCCCAGGTTCTCGGCTTTTCTTAGTGTCTTTCAGCTCCCGATGTATCCACTCGTGGGTGTTGTCTTCCCATCTCTTCTTCTGTCTGCCTCTTCTCTTTCCTCCCTGGACTGTGCCCTGTAAGATTGTCTTTGCAAGGCCTGATGAACGGATAACATGTCCATACCATTTCAACTTAGTGTCGTTTGACTAGGGTCATTAGTAATTTACTAGATTTTACGCGTTGGATTGTAGAGTGGAAGTATTGTTTTTTTATTTTGATCTTGTTGGGTTTTTTGCTCCTTTTGTTGCCTGCTTTTTGCTCCATTTTGCTGTGTTTTGCTTAGTTTTCTTGTTTGTTTTTGTTGATAAAGGCGCATTCGCCAAAATATCCAGTAGTTTTTATTTTGTCTCCTTGTGAATAAAATAACGTCACTTTACAACTTGCCGTGTAGTTTGTTTGCTTGTAGGGTCCAGTAGGTCAACATTATGGTCCAATTGTATTTTCAATTCGCCTTTTGACTTCTTCATTGGTGATGTGATCTTTGTACTATTGTACTTGTAGGAGATGCCGAGGATTGTTTGAAAGCATCTCGTCTCCACTGCTCTGATTCTTCTTTCAATGTCTGCTGTCAAGGTCCAGAATTCACATGCATAAGAAAGATTGACATGACCAGTTTATTTGTTAAACACAAACCAACAAACCGGCTTGTGCAGAGGCGGATCGGGGGGGCAGGCAAACCCATGACTACCAGTACCATGCTGACACCTGTGATTTCATGTACATGTACAGTGTACCTCATATAATTCCACGCCAGAGTTTTAGCTCTAGAGGAACAATTTAACTTGTAAGGATCATGAATTATTTATCGTACAGCAACTGGTAAGTTGCTTTCACATGAGATTGGCGCGAGATGAGTCAGTGGTTGCAAGATACTTGTCAGGAACAGACGTGACGTGATAGTGCTGTGTCTTGAGTTACTAAATTAGCTATGTTATACTTATAGGCTCCCTTTTCTTTCCAAATTGCAAAGAAAATCAGGTTAGTGTCATAGACAAGTCTTTATTCATCAGATCAGATTGGATAGACTGTACAAGCCTTACAGAGGCAAATTTTATCCCCAGGCCTAGGCCTAGCCTCTTCCAGTCGGTGCACCAACCATTCACTTTTGGGAGGTGGCCCCAGATTAAAGACAGGCAAAAGCATAATGTGTATTACTATTGCCTGTTTTTACGCAGATACTACTTGAGCAGCAAGTACATGGTCTACATCACCTCGCTGCTGCAACATGCTAACAGCAACCACTTTCAGTTGGTTTAGAACTTCATTGTAAACTCATTGTATTATTGTCACATAAAGTAGCCATTCAGTGTGGAAGTTCTTCTTCTTCAGCATTCCAGCTGCATGATTCATATTCTGGTTGTGTGTGTGCTCATCTGCCAATCAGGGTTCCCACACTATACTCAAAGAGCATACCATAAAAACTGGACTATAAGACTCACCTGTATATAAGCCGCATCCCTTAAATATGACAAAATCATTAGGTATTTATTCACATCTTGCAAGCCGCACCAGTTTATAAGCCGCATAGAAACTTATACTTTCAAAAAGGTTGTCAAAGTTAAATCAAAAAGCAGTATATTTTGCTTACTTTACCACAGAAAATGAACACGTGCACAAAGCAACACAAAGATACAAATTCTCCTATTACAACATGAGTGTTTGATACTGTTAAACACTTCAAACATGGGATTTGAATCTATTTTATTGTCAAAACCAATTTTGAGAGCTAAGATGAAGCTCAAAATAGGCTAGAGAATATGGCTGGAAACAAATTTACTCAATCATATTGATAAACATACAATTTTTAAAAAAAACAATCCACAGATAAGCCGCACCAGTCCATAAGCCGGCATGGGTCAAAGTTGAGGAAAAAATCAGCGGCTTATAGTCCGCATTTTACGTAGTCAGCATCACTCCAACCGACTTTGTTGGGTGCCTGGCAAGAAGAAGAAGAAGAAAAATGGTGTCTTACGTCCTGTTCACAGACACATATGGGACATTTAAATACAAAGATGGGAACACACACCACCACATGGCTGAAATGCCCCCCGCGCCCCGGCACCACGCCCGCCCAACACCAGTAACGTCCGACGAACGGTAAACAAGCCTCGGATAAACCTCATCGGCTATGGCCACAATGGGATAATGATATAATTGGGTGCCTGTATCCGATATCTAGATGGAGGCACGACACGGTGGCCGTTGAGTTCATCTTGGAACACTTCCGCCCGACAGGAACCGCGTAATCTCCGGCATGGTTGCCGTGGGTTTGAAATCAGAGTTTTCCCTCTCCTAGATGGACTACCTGCCAAGGCTAAACGAGCTCTATCTACCCTGACTGGTCTAGCCTGTGACCCCTCTTGAGTGAGTTGCCGAGACTAGTTTTGCTATCGCGCTGGTTTCGTACGCGCCCCACAGTTGTTTCGGGAGGAACATTTAGTTAATCTAGATTTTCAGAAGTTTTTTCAAGCCAACTTTAGTTTACCAATAAGTAACTTTTCATAAATAACAGTTATGAATATGTTGTAGTATGTGACTAAATTATTTATATTCAGTGGATATTGTTAGATTTTCACTCATTGGGCAATTGTATTTATGTTTGCGATACTAAGTGCATTATTTAAGAACATTTTCTACTAAATATGTTGCATGATACTGCTCAACAAAAATAAGTTTTTACCATAAATCTGATGGAAGAAATATATTAAAAATACAATGAAGAACATACAGCCAAAATATGTTTTACAGAAGGGAAACAGCTTGGTGTAGCTTTTTATCTAAGATTTCTAGATTCAGTCTTTTAACTAAATAGTTTGATTTTGTGCAGGACAGAACAGCTGTGGCCCGTACCGCATTCGCCATGACTAGGTCATGCACCACATCTGCACCATCTCCCCGCAGGAACACACACATTAACGTGGCGGAACAGGTGTTACTACAGAGTTCACTGTCAAATTAGGGACGCACTGAGGCACATTAAGTGAGAGATCTTCGCAGGGCAGTGTGGAACAATCCATAAACACATAATATGTCCATTTCATGAATATGTGCATACAAAGCTACTCAGTTGATGGATACATAGGCAATGATAATGTGAGCTTGCACATTAACATCGTGGTAACTATCTTATTCGTGGTTTAGTTACTGCGATTGACGTCCTCCTCTAAAGTCTCATGTGAAAGCAACTTACCAGTCGCTGTGCGATAAATAATTATAAAATTAACCAAGACTTACCTGTCAGTTGAAGGTTAATTTGGATTATTTGGAGCACAGTGATGGGCAGGAGCATCCACATGCCCTCCCTTTTAAAAAACCCACCCTTCAGTTTCATTACTAGAGGAGGTCAATCACGTCTGAAACCTGACTCATTTGCGCGCCAAGACATCTCATGTGAGCGCTCCTGCCCATCACTGTGCTCCAAATAATCCAAATTAACCTTCAACAGACAGGTAAGTCTTGGTTAAATTTAGAACCTTCTGCGTTTTTTGCTTTTGCTGTTGCTGCTGTGCTTCTGTTACACTGAAATTACCACCAGCTTTGCTGGGCTTTTACCTCCCAGGTCCCTCGACATTGTCTTTGGAACCGTTCCCCCTCCTTCACTACCTGATCTGCCCCTTTTGTGCACTCTCTCTAAAAAGTAAAAAAAATGTTTGTTTTTGCTCTCCTTCATTTTAAGGAGTACATCAGCCCCCCTTTCTGTTTCTACTCTTTTCATAATCAGATCTGTAGACTCAACTTCCATTCTTTCATCACTTTCAGGGGTACTGAACCCCCCTTTCTACTCTTTTTTAATTTATCTCTATCTCTGCTCAAAGCAAGATACTATCAGTATCAGTTATCTTTCAGTCTTTCTTTGCGATTTTTTCTATCCCTTTCAATGATAGACTTAGTGGGATTTTTTTCATGCCAGAGGGCATGACGCTCGTGTGGGGCTAATCCTCTCTATATTCTTAGTTGGGGATAGAAAGAAAATGAGAGAGTGAGTAGTCCTGACACCATCTATCTATCTCTCACTACGCCCAAGTAAGAAAATCTCGTGATAAGCCCCTAGTGCATTGACTGCCCTCTGGCGTGAAAAATATCGCCATAGGTCGACCATTGTTTTTCACCGACTCTTGTTTGCCTTTAAGTAGTATACCTCTTTTAGTAGATATTTCCCTCCCATTTTGTTCTCAATATTCTTTGGCATTTTTGCTGCTATTATGTTCCTTAAAACCCATCTGTATAATTTTAACCCCCCCCCCCCCCCCCCCACTTTCCTCCCCCCGCCCTCCTTCTTTTATTCAGTGTTTACTGACTCTTCCACATTTGTTTGACTCGGCCTATTTTCATTTCAAAATTTTCAACTAACTTTAAATGCCGAAAGAGACACCTTAGCGACAGCATTTCGAATTTATTTATTCTGATCTCCAGGCATATACAAATCCAGCAAAACAGACTTTTCCCACCTTTGGCACGTCATAGCCTCCGACAGTAGTATCCCGCAAAGCCTTGTGGGGCAAGGCAGTGGGGGCTACAGTGGACAGACGCAAAATCTCCAAAAGCACGGCCTGGGTGTACTGCAGCTGTTATCGGTGCCCCGTGCTGGGCATTTCGGTGCCCGTGGCCGCGTCTATCTCTGCCTGGGCCCGACGCTGGATCTGTTGCCAAGAAATGGGACAACTGTATTTATAAGAAGATGAATAGGAAAAGATCAAAATACAGTAGAACCTTCCTACAAGACCTTGAAAAACCAGCCCAAAAAGGTCTTAATAGGGAGACAGGCATCAGAATGATCTGGTCTGATCCTCTAAAAACTGCGTATCAAGGGCCTTCAATGCCCTAAACAGCTGAGAGGCGACACTGAAATTCAGTTCCCAACATGACAAAAAAGGTCTAGTGCAGCACTTGATCAATCAAAAGTCGAAAGCTCCCCAATGTCAACTCCATCAGGTCAGATCTACCTCTTCTTCATTTTCTTCCTCTACTGTTACAGTCTACAGTGATAAATCACTTTAAAATGCTATTTAACATGAAAAGATAACACTGAATAAAAAGGCAAAACCTCTGATTGAAGAAGCCAATCCTCTGTCAGAAATGTCTGAATCCTCTGAAAATTCTGATGCCTGGTAGGAGTCTTAACCCTTTGACCGCCAATGTTGCATTTATGCACCACAATGGTTGTTAAACACCCATGTCACTAAAAGGCATCAAATCAGGGCCTGTTATCCGAAGACCCTTACTTTCTTAAATTTGGGAGGTAAGGATAAATGCCTAATGTTTTAAGCATGTCACAGACAAATTCACAATATTGCAAATACAAAACTGTTCTCTACCCAATTAACCCTTTCAGGCGCCAATGTCGCCTTTTTGCACCAACAATGATTTAACACCTGTGTGTCACTAAAAGGCATCACATGGGTAGGGTCTGTTAACCAAAGAGGTGTTGTTCTTCATTTTGGGAGGTAAGGATAGGCCCTATTTTATGCATGTCACAGAGGAATCCCCAATATTGCAGACAAAATATCTTCTCTACCCAGGTAAGTTTAATGGTATATTTTGGCTGACAAATGGCTGGTGGGGAAAGGGTTAATAGGGAGGTGGACACTCAGTAGTCAAATTATGAAGGGGAAAACATTGGTGAAAATCAACATCAAAAAAAGGGAGGGAATCACTGACCTGTTGAAGGAGTCAGGTAATGTTTTGGGTCACATCTTAGAGGGAGTCTCAATAGGGAAGGTCCTTAACCCTTTCACCGCCAATGTCGCATTTATGCACCACAATGGTTTACCACCCATGTCACTAAAAGGCATCAAAAAATCCAGGGCCTGTTATCCAAAGACCCTATTTTCTTAATTTTGGGAGGTAAGGAATAGGCCTAATGTTATACATGTCAGAGAGGAATTCCCAGTATTGCAGATATTTTTGTTTTCTCTTCCAAGTTCAAGTTTAATGGACTTTTTTGGCTGAAAAATGGCTGGCGGCAAAAGGGTTAATAGGGAGGTCTTGTAATACGGGTCTGTTCTATAAAAATGGGAATAGCTATGACTTGGGAAGAATTAAATTTAGTGGCTAAGCAGATTTAATCAATGGAAAATGCTGCCTATGTAAAAGGCATCTCACAAAGCACTCTTGCTTCCACGCTAAGACATTAAGAAATAAACTTGGAGTACTGATTCGAATCTCTTCTCAAAAGGAATAATCTGAGTGTATTGTGTCTGTTTAGATATAGTTGTGTCTACATTATGTGATTGTATGTATGTTTGTGTGCGAGTGTGTTGATGTTTGTGTTTGTATTTTTGCACCCAGGCATGGTAGTGGGGGCAAAGTGGGTTTCGCGGAAGAATATCCAACCGATTCTGCATTTCATTTGAAAGATGTCGACTCAAACTAAAATGATGAAGTTGGGCGTCAAAATGAAGAAGAAGAAGAAAAAGAAGCACTAGGATCACAAATCTGGAAACGTGTGGCGTGAGCTAGGCTGCGCACGACTGCTAACTTCGGCGGGAAGTTGCTTGTTCAGTCATTCACATCTTCCGGCTAAGCGATTGCATAGGGTTTTAACGTACATCATTTTTAGCTACCCGAGCGAATTTTTACCCTGACTTTTTTTTTTGGGGGGGTCAAATTTTCACTTTCGCGGATTTTCCGCGATTCGCGGAGGTCTACCATGCCTGTTGCACATGTGTGTGTATGATACATCTGTATACTATAAATGTGAATGCGTGTGAATCTGTGCATATTTGTAAGTGATTGCTTAATGGGCATAATATGTGGGTGCTTCCTTGTGCTTGCATGCGAGTGCACGTCAGTAACGACAAGTGTGTGTGCTGTAAGACATTCATACCTCAGGATGCCCGGCCATATACAGCAAAGCCCAGTCGAGTGTAATTCGGGACGTATCCACACCAGCCGCAAACACATCCGCAATCGTCTGCCGAATGTGAACATCCGTAAACATGGCCATGACCTCTGCACTCTCTTCCTTCTCAGCCTCTCTCTGAGCCAACAGTATGCTTCCTGTCACGTCGCAAATATCATCTGGCGAAAAGTTCTGTCGATGCTTTTCAATATTCTTCTCAAGGTATTCCAAAACCTCATCAAACATTGCGGAGACACGTTTGAAACGTTTTGTTGGCCAGTATTTCAGAAGCGGAACGACATCTTCAAAAAGCCCGTTCCCAAATTCTTGATTCACAGCATCAAAGAGTTTGATAAGGACTGCGAGAGTTGGGTCATCAAAATCCTTGACTTCTCCGAAACAGATGCAGTCAATGATGTGAAACATAAGAGTGCTGGTGTAAGGGTGGGGGTCGAACGGTCCCGGCTCGGCCGCCATTTTGTCCACACAAGAGGCCATGACCTTGTGAACAACCTTGTCCAGGTGCGACCCCATGCTGTAATGGCGAAGAGCTTTCATGGTGATTCTGCGGTGCAGCTTCCAAGCTGGAGAATAATCGGTGAAAGCAATGTTCTTGAAGCCTTCACTGATCACCTTCAAGGAATGGAGGGAAGGCCGCCCCGCAAAATCGTTTCCTGCATCAGAGAGAACAACACATTTTTGCTATAAGTTTATACGTGTTATTGCGATCTCCAGAGTTATTGTTCTTTGAGTTTTCCTTGAGTTTCTTTAGAGTTATTGTTCTTAATCGTTGTTACTGTTCTTAGACTGACACAGAGGCAAACACAAACAGATGTATGCAATTAATAGGCATGTCATGGCAGCACACATCACGATTCTTCCCATAGCCCTCACAGTCATGAGGCATTAATAAGACTTAATATTCTTGAATGCATAATCATAATAATCAACGTATTTTTGCATCATCAATGAAATTATCAATTAACATTGAGCTACAAAGAATGGATTAGTTCATCAACAAAAAAGAAAGCTGTCAAATATTAATGAGAAATACTGTGTTAGGGACCACACATTTTATATCTGAAAGCTTTTTGCACTAAATTTTGAAAACATATAACCGCTCTCACAAAGGGCCGGGTGAGTTCATGGGCAGCCTGCAGAAAAACAAAAAAGGAGAAAGGCATCTGCCTAATAATACATATAATTATGTAAAAAACTAAAAGAAAAAAATACATACAAGCTGGTTAAACAAAGGTGTTTTACCCATTTGGATTTTTAAGTTTTCAGCACTTTACATATTAAACAACAACATGAACAAATCCCAGTGCCTACCTTTCTGCACCAGCGCTTCATTCACGGAATCGAAATCGTTCAGCATGACGCACAACACTGGGCCGAAATACACCGAGATGACCGGCCCGTACTTCTCCCGGGCCCAGCGGTCAAGCGTGACGTAGAACTGCTCCTCTTTGCTCCTCATGGTCAGGAGGTTTCCCAGGAGGGGCAGGGGCCAGGGCCCGGGGGGCAGGTTGGGCCGTTTCTTCATCAGGCGGAAAGTGAGGAGGCCCACCAGGGCGCCCACCACCAGGGCCTGGGACAGGGGGGAGCCGGGGCAGCGGGCGCTCAGGGACTGGACGCTGGTCAGCAGGGTGGATTGTCCGGAGGGTGGAGCTGGTTCATTTTCAATGTCGTCCATGATCAGGGCTCCTGAAAATGAAGAGATTGTGTGTATTTACGTGCTACAGTCTCATAGAGATTGTGTGTATTTACGCAATATAGTCTCACATCGTGATTGTGTGTATTTACGCACTATAGTCTCACATTGCGATTGTGTGTATTTACGCACTATAGTCTCACATTGCGATTGTGTGTATTTACGCACTATAGTCTCACATCGCGATTGTGTGTATTTACGCACTATAGTCTCACATTGCGATTGCGTGTATTTACGCACTATAGTCTCATCGAGATTGTGTGTATTTACGCACTGTAGCCATGAAAAGCTGGGGATACCTCCATTTTTAGGTCATTTCTTTTTCAGTTTTGGGACTGCTTCTTTCATTTTGTTTTAGTTTTTTTCCTGCTGCTCCACACCACGCTGTATAATTATCCAGTTGGATAGCTCAACGTCAAGATTTTTCTTCTTCCCGTTACCAAGTTACCTTATACTGGACAGGGCCTTCGTTGCACATAATGTCCAACATAGGGTCACACTACAAGGCAGGCGGTGTGTGCTCTCAACTAAGAATTTAAACATTTTGCGTTGAAAACAGTGTCCACTGCTCTAGAAACGTGTTGAAACTATTCACACTGCTTGGTCTTCTTCTTCCAGATGAGTGCCCACAAGCAACTCAATTGCAAGCTTTTCCATTACCTCAACTCCTAAGCGCGTCTAGGGGAATGGACCACCCCCCCTGTCGCAGGCCTCTCCCCCAAATCATGCTCACCCCCTTCTCACCCCCTCCCATTCAATCCCGCATCAGGCAGCAAGTTCTACACAAGTCAACTGTTTAGTTGGAAAAAACCCACGTCGTAAGCGTCATAATCATCAAATTGTTGATGGAGGACGCTATATGCAATTATGCAAAAAAAAGAAGCAACCACGTCATATGGTACCCCCAAAAAATTAACATTCTAAAAGTCATCGTTTATATGGAATAGTAATTCGGAATACCAGATCCATCCAGCCCATCAGCGGTCAGTCCCACCGGAAAAAAAAAACCACGGTACAGCAAAGCTGATTGGCCCAAACTACGATCTGCTGTCTGTCAGCTGTCCAAAAACATCACTGGTACCTGCAACTCCAACAGCAGTACTGAAGACATCTGGTCACACCTGAAAGAGGGACTACATTCTGCTGTTAACACTTTCATTCCTCACATCACGCTTGGACCCATAAACAACAAGCCCTGGGTCGACCTGGAGACCAAAAGGCTGACAAGACGTAGAGACAGACTTTATAAGAAGTGGAAAAAGACTGGAGATGCATCCGTCCACCACCAGGTCAAAGTCTTGAAGCGACATATCCAGAGAAGAATGCATCGGGCTTACTGGTCCTTCACAGAAAACCTGATTGTCAACAGATCCACTCCCAACCCCAAAACCAAGAAGTCCTTCTGGACATATTATATCAAATCTCAAAAGACAGAATCGGCCAACGTTTCCCCATTAAAAGTGGACGGCAAGCTGGTCACCGAGGCAAAAGACAAAGCCGAAACTCTTAATACCCAGTTTCGCTCTACCTTCAGCAGCAACATCCCATGCTCTCAAGAAGACTTCAGAGAACAGACTCACTGGGCGATAGTTGCCAGATGTACACTTATCACCTTTTTTGAACATTGGTTTTACTTCCGCTTTTTTCCACTCCGTGGGAATTTTACCTTCTTTAACTGATCTTTTAAACAAGTATGCAAAAGGCCCTGCCAGCTATGTTGCCAACTCCCTTAGCCCCGGGGATTTATCTACTTTTAAGGTCTCTAGTGCTTTTTGCATTTGCTCTTTACTAATTTTAACTGTGTCTAAATTATTGTCAAGATTAATGTTTGGTAAAAACTCTGGCATACTTATGATACTATCCGTAGTTCCATTAGTGAACACACTGCCAAAGAAATTGTTTAAAACGTTTGCCTTATCTTGATCAGTTTTGGTAAAAGTTCCATCCTCTTTAGGTAGTTTTCATTCTTTCCGAGGGCTGTGGCAGAATGGAACTGTCTTCCATCTGAGGCAACATTAGCCTTGGCGGAGGAATTCAAAGCCCAGATCTAACTCCTCCTCCATAGTCCCCTCCCCAATCCATCCTTCCCTGCTCCCCCCCCCCCCCTCCCCAATCGCACATCCCCCCCCTTCCTTCTTTGTCTCCTTGTAGCTGACCATCTGGGCAGCCTAGAGTATTAGCAAGTGCTATTACAAGCAAATCAAAAGTTGCATTTGTAATGATTCCTTTATTTAAGGCTTTGGTGAGACCTATAATAGGCTATATTATTTATTAGAGTATGGCAATCCCATACGGTGTCCACATTTGAGAAAACACAAATTATATATGCTAGAGGGAGTTCAGAGGAGGTTTACAAAAAATTGTTGGTACAAATTATATGACCTATGAGGAAAGGCTTATTTATCTGCGGATACCTAGCCTAGAGTATAGAAGGCTCAGGGTGATATGATTGAAGTTTATAAGATACTAGCGCAACGCCCCATACCGGTAACGCCTAGTACCGGTAACGCCTTGTACAGGTAACGCCAAGTACCGGTAATGCTGAGTACCGGTTTCGCCGGGTCCGCAAAATATTATATTTTTACTTTTGTGGCTGAAAATACAATTTTTTGACCCCTACCACTTTCAAGGCCTACTGATCTCCATGACCTTGACCTTGACCTTGACCGGTATGCAACCATAAGCCAAAGTACCTACATGCCAAGTTTGAAGTCTCTAAGACCAACGGTGTGGAAGTTATGGCCCCTTAAAGATTTTTGGTTTTCAATGTCATACGCCAAGGTGAAGGTCACGACGGCGATAATTTATGCGCGGATGCCTTCCCCTCATGGTGACACACCACCACACAAAACTGGAAACGATTCGGTAAAGCAGTTCGGGAGATATGCGTGGGACAGTAAAACCCAATCATTAGACCCTTACCACTTTCAAGGCATACCGATCTCCCTGACCTTGACCTTCATTGGTATGCCATCATCAGAACGGCCATAAGCGAAAGTACATCCATGCCAAGTTTCAAGACTCTAGAACCTACGGTGTGGAAGTTATGGCCCCTTAACGATTTTTGGTTTTCAAGGTCATACGCCAAAGTCAAGGTCAGGACGGCAACAAGTTTTTGCACAGATGCCTTCCTCTCATGGTGACACACATGCACCACACACACAAAAATTTGAAGCGATTTTGTCAAGCGGTTCGGGAGATCCCTTGGGAGCAGACAGAAAAGAACAAACAAAAAAAAACAAAAAAGGAAACAAACCCGAACGAAAACATACTCCTTTTGCCGTCGTAGATCAGCAAAGGACAAAAACGAAAAAGGAACTGCAAGCCTACTTAGTTCAATCAGAGAGGTTCATCCCCCATCACCCTCTCCAGCCCACCCCCCTGAACACCCCCACACACACACACCTTATCCCCCCCCCACCCACCCCCTCCAGACCCCCCTCCCCCATCCCCCTCATCCCCTCCCTCCTTTTCAAGTTCTCTCTCTCTCTCTCTCTCTCGGCTCTCCTCTCTCTCTCTCTCTCACACACACACACACCACACACACAGAGGCGCGTGCACACGCACACACACACACACGCACGCACGCACACAAACACCCACACACACACAAGCTTTTTCTTATCAATAAACGGACATGAACTTGCTATGATATTTGCACTGATATTTTATTAATACGTAATGTCTCTCTCTCTCTCTCTCTCTCTCTCTCTCCTTCCCCATCCCCCGTCTCCCCCTATGTACTGACCTCCTAACAGTACCATCCAAACGATATACGGTTTTGTCTAAAAATTTATTTGTTTTGCGGGTTTCTTTTTGGAGGATGCGGAGGGGATGTTCATTGTTATAACTGGGATTGGGAGTAGCTTCATAAACTGCTTATTGTACATTCAGTAGTTATTGTTCGATTGAAATGAATGCGTTTACTGAAGATATTATCTAAAAGTAGAATATATATGTCATTACTGTTGTAAGAATGAGAGAGAGAGAGAGAGAGAGAGAGAGAGAGAGAGAGAGAGAGAGAGAGAGATGTGTGTGTGTGTGTGTGTGCATGTGCGTGTTGATTGTGTGTGTGTGTGTGCGCGCGCTCGTGTGTGATATTATTTTCCTTCCATTGTGAAAGATTTTCTCTTCTCATTTTGTTTATCTGTTCAGGTACATAATTAAGATTAGTATACTTTTGCATTCCTTATCCTCCCGCTACATATCTAAGCTGGTTCATTGCGTTGTGAATGTGCCACCATCCTTCACACTCCAACCGCCATATGACGTTTTGTTTTTGCTTTGGTTTAATTATTTTCCCTATGATTATTATAATTTTTTGAACCTTCCTTTGAACACGGGCAGATGGCCCCGTCAATTAAGTGTTTTTGTTGGAGTTGAGCTGATTTTTTAGTTTGAGTCTGTGTGTATACGTGTGCGCGCGTGTGTGTGAATGTTTTGACAAATAAATATGTTTGCATCTATAGGTTAAACTACTGTGATGCGAGTACTGGTTAAAAAAAACGGTTCGAAAAGACCGGTTCGGAGAGAAAAAAACGGTTTAAAAAAAACCGTTCGAAAATTTGAACCTCGGTTTTCCAACTCTAGTGAATGAAGCCAAACCTAACAAGAATCAAAAACATATTTACTAATTTAGAGGGCAAAAGGCTAAACTTAGTGCCATTTATGCTATGCTATAATGCTATTTTAGTATTTGGATTATATGTACGGAAGCCCCCTGTTACAGTATCATAATCTTCAAACTGTTGAAGGAGGATAGGTACTTATTAAAAGAAGAAAGTACTCAGAATATACTAATATACACTTACCCGTGTTCACAACTCCAGCAAAAGACGACTCAGCTACTTTCCTACTTCCTAGTACTACTAGTAGTAGTAGGCAGTGTCGTACACAAAAATGAGGCTCTAGCAGCAGAGTTAATTACGTCCTCTTGTCACACCGGAATGGCCAATGTGGGACATAGCAGGTAGGTAATAGAGGGTTTTACGTCCTCATAGCAGTTTCTCTTACTCTTAGGGACAAGTAATTCTGGTTCTGTAGTCTTCGGACATAATATCAGCTGCAGTTTTCTCTTTTATTTCGTCTGTCCATGGTAATTTGTGGTACCTAAAACTACTTTGATCTCTGTGGTCTGTTTACCAGAACCTCGACGAAAGGGAAAATTTCTAGCCCCCCTCCCCCATTTTTAAAGTGTGCATATTGTGTTTGTGTGTGTGTGTGTGTGTGTGTGTGTGTGTGTGTTCAATTGGGCCTGAAATTGTGTGCTCCCGACATACTGATAATAACTTGGAGCTTTTGACAATTAATACGATGTTGGTGACGAAGACGAAAGCAACTAAATGACAATAACATGCACCAGTATATATGGTGTCGTCAACGTTTTAACCATTTTTGTCCCACAAAAACCTCTGGTTTTCTTATGACAATAAAATTGTTGTTCTTCTTGTTCTTGTTCTTGTTCTACTGTGTCACAGGTTTGGGAGGTGCATACCAGCATACCAGCAGAGAAATGCGATGGTAATCCGTTTCCCCCATCTTTTTTTTCTGGCAGGAGAGCTTCATTATCATATGACTGACCCACTGACACGAAAAGTAACCAGTCAGATAAAGATCATGCTCCTCGCTCTATTATGGGTACAGTTTCTTCTTCTTCTTCTCCTTTTAGGCAGCCAACTTCGTCATGTTGAAGATTCTGCTGCACTTAAGGGGGTAGTACGAAAAAGAGAAAAATAGCAAAAGATAGAGTGCAAAGCGAAATGGTAACATTATGGGGAAATAGAAAGAAAAATGATCCCAAGATAGTCAGGAAATAACTGAAGTATTTACAGATACACAGTAATTACTATGTTAGTAAAATATTAATGAGATTCAAAACGCGAAAAAGTTTATTGTAGAATATTTGAAGACTTGAGTTGGGAGGAGGAGGGGGGGGAGGTGTAATATAGGGAAAGACGAGTTAAAGGTCATGCCCGACCTTTATAAATGTCCCCAGTCTGGTCAGGGACACCCGGGCCCCACATGATGCATGTAGAGTGTCATGCACGACCGTTTTGTCCCCCCCAGATCAGCCGGGGAAACACGAGCCCCACATGATGCATGCACAGGAGTATTTGTATTTATGGGACATGCTATAGAGGGGGGGGGGTGTCTGTTTTTTGTAGGTGTGGGAATGCAGGAGTAGGAGGTGGGGAGGGAGGGCAGAGGAAAGTTTTGTTTAGTAGATGTCTTTTGGAGGCCCCCTCTTGAAGGCCACCAAGGACTGAGTGGAGGCAACTTCCTCAGGGAGTTGCCTGGATAGTGCGAGGAAAGAAAGTGGACTGTCTGTATTGAGTTATATGGCTAGGGATGTCGTATGAAGCTGAGTGAGATTGGCGGAGACTTTTCTTCTGCAGGGTATTTGTTGGAATTAAGATACTTGGCCACGCAGGATTTCCAGCCGTCCACGCTCGCCCTGGTTTCCAGCAGTCGGTTCCCAAGTTCTTGACGCTAAACGTGTTAGGCGTAGGGCCGAGAGGCAGTGGTTAAAAACAAACCTCGAGGTTCATAAGCAAATTTTACGAATTGCTAATAATGCTGTGAATGAAATTGTTCAACAAGCGAAATCAGCCTTTTACAATGCAAAAATATTAGCATGCACCACAACCAAGCAACTGTTTATGGTCACAGACGCACTCATGGGGAGAATAAAATCATCTCCCCTTCCTTCATCTGTCTGTCTCTCTGAACTACCTCACAGATTTTGTGACTTTTTTACAGAAAAAATTAGTAACATTCGTGCAACCCTGGACGCTCAGTCAGAAACTGTGCCCAAAGTTCATTACAACTCTTTCTCTGGCATTCCATTGACTGACTTTGAACCTGTGACAGACGCTGTTGTCAAATATGTCATCAAGAAGACTGCCATCAAAACATGCGTTCTTGATCCCCTCCCCTCCTCTTTATTGTCTGCATGCATTGATGATTTGTTGCCTTATGTTACCTTTGTGGTAAATGAATCACTCACCTCTGGTTGTTTCTCGTCTGCACTGAAAACTGCTGTTGTTCGACCTCTTTTGAAGAAACCCTCTCTTGACCCTGAAAACCTGAAAAACTACCGACCTGTCTCCAACTTGTCTTTCCTCTCTAAGATCATTGAAAAGATTGCACTTCTCCAACTCCAAAATCACCTCGACCGCAACAACCCGCTACTCTATTCCTTGCAGTCTGCCTATCGCACTGGACACAGCACAGAAACCGCTCTGTTGAAGATAGTAAACGATCTTCTGTCTGCTCTTGATGGTGGTCAGGTTTCTCTGCTCTCTCTTCTAGACCTGTCTTCTGCCTTTGATACCATCGATCACTCGATCGCTCCAATACTTTAGCTGCATTTACAACAGATCAATACAGTCAAGCCAACTGCCAGGCGACTGGCTCTCTGCTAACATCTCTGCAGTCTTTAAGAAAGGATCGAGATAGGAACAGGGCGGAGAATTACAGGCCAGTATCCTTGACTTCAGTGGCCTGTAAGGTCCTTGAACACATATCATCTCCTGTCATCTGCGAGACCACCTTGAGAAATATAACATTCTTACAAACAAAAACATAGATTCAGGTCGGGGTTCTCTTGTGAGACCCAGCTGCTCACCACCACAAACGACCTCCTCAAGTCCTTCGACACAAAGAAACAAGTTGACGTTGCCGTCCTTGACCTCAGTAAGGCCTTTTGACACCGTACCTCACTGCAAACTCCTTGAGAAGCTGGACTACTATGGTGTTCGAGGGCCTTTTCACTCGTGGTTGACACAATTCCTGACAAAGAGGACGATGAAGGTGGTACTGGAAGGCGAGGCATCGGATGAGGTGGCAGTGGAATAAGGCGTTCCGCAAGGCACAGTCCTTGGACCTTTGCTGTTCTTGTGTCATCTGAATGATCTGCCGGAATCTGTAAAATCGACAGTCAGGCTGTTCGCGGACGACTGTCTTCTGTACAGAGAAATCAACAGCTTCCAAGACCATCTCATGCTCCAAGACGACTTACACCAACTTGAGGCCTGGGCTGAACAGTCACGGTGGGGCATGTGTGGCGGCATCCAAATATGCACCATCCTTCCCATCAGACAAAAATCACAGTTCCTGTACAAACTGATCATGAACGGGACTCCACTTCAACAAGTCCAGCGCAATGCCAATACCGGCTACGTGTGCACCTTGTCATCAGACCTGAAATGGACCACTTACACGTCAACCACGTTTGCAAGAAATCAGGATCAATGGTGGGATTTATACGCCGAAATCTCAGGAACTGCATTGCCCACCAGAATGTAGACGGCTTGCCTAAATTTCAATAATAGCAACACAGGATCGCAGATTAGAAGAATGCTGCGACTGGGTTTGGGATTCTTATCACCAAGCACAGACGTCGACAGGCTGGAGCACGCCCAAAGGACAGGCAGCCCGGCCTTCATCACCAATGACTAGAAGTCACGGAATCTCGGTTTGCGTGACAAAGCTCTCAGGACTTGAAATTGCCATAACTGGAGTAGCGCCGTAAAAACCAACACCTATTCATTCCTAATACAGTCAACACAAAAACCAAGATCTCTTTTCGGGCTCAGATACCAGCTTTTACCATCACAATGATTTTTTAACGTTCGGTCGACACCAATCGTCTTAGCTAAGATGCAGGCCCACAAGATACGCTGACTGCACAACAGACAACATTGTTCAAGGAGAACACAAGCTGTGCACAATTGCAGAGGCTCTCATAATTCCACCAAGCAGCACAGCAATTCCTTCTTTGTAAGAACAGTGATGGAGTGAAATTAACTGAACCGACGAAGCCCACGCAGCAGGCCCCGCCAGTGCAAGCACATCAGCCCAGGCGGTACACCCTTTGGGGCCTGCTTCAACTAAAGATTAAAATAGGGAAATTAGGGGCCATAGGTCAAAGTAGTTGGTAAACGGAAGGGCAGAGGGTGCCCGGGTGGGGTTCGTTGTGAGCGCTACTACGCTAGCCGGATTGGTCACAGCCTGGAGGATGCTGCGGGAAAAGGCCTAGGGTCAACTCTTAAAAAGCTCTGTCAACACCACCAGACAGTAAACAAAGACACTTTCGTAATTTGAAAATAAAAAGAGGGGGATTTATATTTTAATTCTCAGAGTGCGACTTCTCCCAGTTCCGTCCATGATAGCCTCATTTTAGGCTCCTTCGACGTACCAGACACCAGACCACTTGTTGATGACAATTTGATTGACAAAGCGCTTTGGCGAATTGTGGTAAAGCGCTCTATAAATGTCTTATTATGTGTATTTATGCATGTTGTGAATCGTGGGAACTGGAACAGTCTGTGAATCCATGATCTCGAGGCGGAAATATCACTTCCGTCCAAAAGACAACATGGCGTCTTCAATCTTCTGCTTTCGATGTGGCCAGAAGGAAGGCAGCCCCTTGGGCGGGAGGTTCATGTGCCGCCTAAAAGAAATCCCAGTGGTTAGACGGATAGTCTCGTGTTGGTGAGAGAGCATGCAAATGTCGTTTGTACACACACCACAAATTGTGCATTGAAAAATTGAAGAAATACTGGTACCCCTAAAAGTTTGGTACACTTAACTACTAAACAAAATAACTCAAACGAACAATCAAAAGAAAGGGTCTATTCATACAACTTAGAGGCCGGCTGCCTTGACCTGACCCGCCTTTTCTCGGAGTGGCGACGGATGGTGACTACGGGAAGGGGCACGGGGGACGAAGGCAGGCCAATGAAAAGATAGAATG
>CM065681.1:81760687-81783187 GCA_017654935.2 Phymorhynchus buccinoides
TGGCACATCGATAGTCATCTTCCCCAGTCATCTACCTGCCAAATTTGAAGGCAGTCGGTTCAGAAATACCGGAGATACGGGCGCCGAGAGGCCGGTGGATACGCGTTTCGCTCATTTGCCAAACTGCGCAAATGACACGGCCGCCTCGGTTTCCGTTGCCATCGCCCAGTTAGGGCTCATAGCAAATTTGAAGCGATTCGGTCGAAAAACGGCGGCGTTATAAGGCCCGTTTTGTGTTTCAGTCAGACACACAGACACACACATACGGACACTTGGCTTTTTATTATATGATAACTCACACATAAACAACTCAGCCGTTGCGCATTTTTCTTCTTTATCTTTGTTTGTCTGTCTTCTATCTGTGTCCATTCTCTATCTTTCTTCCCTTATCTTTTCTCTCTGTCTGTCTGTCTCTGTTTCTTTCTTTCCTGCTTTTCCAATTTTCATCCTCTGTCCTCCACCCTTCGTCCAATTCCTTCTACGTCAATGTAAAAACAAACTTTGTGAACCCAAAGATGTTTAACCCTTTCGCCGCCAGCCATTTTTCAGAAAAAAAATCCATTACACTTACCTGGGTAGAGAAAAAAAAAAGTCTGTAATATTGGGGATTCTTCTGTGACATATTTAAAGTAAGGCCTTTCCTTACCTACCAAAATTAAGAGAATAGGGTCTTTGGATAACAGACCCTGATTTTATATCTTTTAGTGACATGGGTGTTAAATCATTGTTCTGCAAAAATGTGACGTTGGCGATGAAAGGGTTAAAGAAAGAAAGAACGTAATGAAACTATACTAAAAGTGCGCCGTATCACATCCACTAAGTCAAAACCAAATCGATCAGTCGAAGTCCACGTAAGCAGCTAATCCCCTTTGGAATATAAGGCAACATACCTTGGCAAACCTACATCCAGCACACTGTTATCACCAGACGTCCTAGATTCCCAATCAAACAGAGAATTTATCCCATTCTCCTGTTAGGACCAGACGACATTTATGACTGTGCATGAGAAAACAAGCTACAAAGCAAATTTTGAGCGAACAAAACGTTGACAAAGCACCGAATGTGGTATGTCTGATTGAGGCCCATCTATTTTTATTTTACGAATTCTCGTCACATTCAAAATGTGCCTTCACCATGCATTTTAACCCTTTCACCGCCAGCCATATTTCAGCCAAATATTTCCATTAAAATTACTTGAGTAGAGAACAAAATCCATATGCAGTATTGGGGATTCTTCTGTGACGTATATAAGATAAGGTGTATCCTTACTTTCCAAAACTAAGACAATAGGGGTCTTTCGATATTATACCCTAATTTGATGCCTTTTAGTGACATAGGTGTTAAATAACTGTGGTGCTAAAATGCGACTTTGGCGGTGAAAGGGTTAACAAACCCAGAAAGAAAGAGACAAAATCTGTTATCTTGTTTGTATCAGCTTTCGTTTCTGCACAACGGTGTTGTTGCCTTTCTGTCGTTTCCGACAATGACTACCAGATGGCAGAGGGGGCAGCTGCTATTCCGGCGGGCTGGGCTACAATTTGTTTATAGTGGAGAAGCCTTACCCAGGGTACATCCCCACTCTCTCGGCCAAAGGATTTGAGGACCAGAGTTGGCATCGGAGAAGGTCCCCAAAGGCCAACCAATCCCATTGGCTGCAGCACTAGAGCCAGTGCACATGCCCCCCTAATAAGTTAGAGAGTCATAGTCTTCCATGAAAGACTAAGCTGTCGGTACCATAATATCCCAATACAGTATAAAACCATATATAGTACAGCTCTCGTTTACTATTGATATTAAAGGGGCACACTGACGGATACGTTTTTTGCAAGAAACACGTCGAGATCACCAGGAAAACACCCTTTACAGAGATCGCAACACTTACTCTGCTCTGGTTTCCTAGAAATCAAACCGTCAAATCTGCGATTCCTCCTTGGCGAAGGTGCTGGAAGTCAAATTATTTCGGTGAAAGAGAAGGCATGGCCGCCTGAGTTAGACAAAATCATTTGCACGAAATTTCCACAATACAAGCCTTTTTATACATTTTTTATACAAAAGGAGTTTCGCTCACAAAGGAAATAGCTTTTTTTTTTTTTACTGCACCACAAAGAAGAAAAAGCTTAAACCAATCTCAGTGGCCTCCACCCACCCCATCCAAAATGGCTTCTCTCTCCCAGCAACTCCGCCCCCACAGGCAGAATCGCCGTTTTGACGGTTTGATTTCTAGGAAACCACAGCAAAGTGAGTGTTTCGATCCTTGAAAAGGATGTCTTTCCGGTGACCTCGATGTGTTTCTTGCCAAAAATCATCCGTCAGGGTGTCCCTTTAACCTTTTGTTTCTGGATCTTTCATTGATTGTACCCATGCCACTCGGAAGCAATTCATCCGTTTTGTTTTTAAATCAACGCCTTCAAGATACCTGATTTTCTCATGTGCTGTCTCAGTGTTGGCAATGGGTCGCCTTGATTGGCAGCTTACCGCGGAGCAGGTTATAAGGGGACAGAATTAGCACGGTTATCTCCAACACGCCGAGTGAGTGATCTCCCTTATAGTAGACGTGTGGAACGTTACATAGGCAGAAGGGGTGGTGGGGGTGGATGGAGTGAGAGAAAATTGATTGGTGTTCGATGTGAGATCGGCGTTTGCGCCTTGACAAGAAAGCGGCTGTAGAGATTAAAAAAAAGTTACCTTTATCTAGCTTGAAAGGGAATGGCCGGTTGTCCGTCCGTGAATCAATTCCTAAGCTTTGCGGCTTGAAATCTAAACTAAGCGGCAGAGTGCCAGAGAAAATAATACACGAATGCACTATAGACTTTAGACAGGTCTTACGTTATGTACTCAGCCGACCCCCCTCCCCTCCCCTCCCCTCCCTCCGCTCTCCCCATTCTTTCAAAAACCTGTAATCGATCTCTAATTCTTGTCTTCTAAGGTGCAGGCCTGTACAATATTTTCTCGCGTTTCATCGGTTTTTTCCTCCTATCTGTCGAAGTGGCTATGCTTTTGTTTTCATTGCCGGTTTTGAGTTCTGTCTCGTGACGACATTTTGCACTTTGTCTACGCTGCCTAAGCAATGTAGGCCTACATTTGAAGTTATGCAATATTTACTTAATATTAGTCTAATAAAACAGCCGACCCAGATTCTGTTTGGCTGGGTCAAATTACAGGTATGAAACTGAGTCCCCGTGAGCGACCGGGAGTAGAGACGTACGGAGGAGAGTGAGTGTTCTAAGGACCTCGCCAGACAAGTACAGTTTTATGGGACAAGTGGGAAAAACGTAGGCCTGGACTAGTGATTCCTGTGAAACCTAACGTTTTCGTAAATTTTTTCTTCCATATATTTTCCTCCTCTTTTTTTCTTTCCTTCCACACGCCCACCTCTCTCTCTCTCTGTATCTCCCTGTCTCTGTCACACACACACACACACACACACACACACACACACACACACACACACACACACACACACACACACACACACGCACACACACACACACACACACACACACACACACACATGGGTGCAACTTTTAATGTTTTACATTGATTTTATTTTTTAAATATGACCAGAAATATTTCTTCACAAACAACAAAAGTCCACCACAAGCGATTTGAGGCGTTTTGAACTTGGTTGTTCTATCCTGGAAGTCTCTCTCGGGGAATCTTGAAAACAGCATGGTGATAACATATTGTTTTCAAAGGCAATGAAGTCGTTTTACACTTATCCTTCTCAAACCAGAGAAAAACTATATAGTCTGTGCTCAAACTGTCTCTGTCCATCATTGTATCTGTCTGTCTCGCTATCTCTCTCTCTCTTGCGGTGACCCCCCTGAATCGTCCAACGGGGCTCTGCCCCTGTACCCCACCGGGGCCCCGGGCGGCCCCTGGACTCCTGCCTTTCAGTTGTTGTTGTTTTCATTTGGGAGAGTTGCACACGTACATGCACACTACTCTATCTCCCCTTCATGAGGGGCAAAAGCCTTGATGAACAAACTGATTGTCGTAGTCATCACCTCCTCCCCCCTCTCTTTCCCCCCCCTGTTCCCTCTTTCTGATGACGTTCAATAAGTATGAATGGTTAAAATAAACAAAATTAAGCCAGGAACTGAAACATTGTTTTGCCCCTCAACTGTCAATCAATCAATCAAATCAAATCATCTTTATTATCTCATAACTGAGAAATTGCAGCCAGGTGCACATAAGAAAAACAGCAACAATAAACACATTTATCAACAACAACAAAAACCACAACAATAATATCAGTTATTGGGATTTGCGAGTGTGATATTGTTTTTATCCCATCTCAAGTGGTTTGCTGTTTATCACACGAGGTCGAAAAAAAACCCCCGTGATAAACAGCAAGCCACGAGAGATAGGATAAAAACAATATCACACTCGCAAATCCTAATAACGTATATATACCGATATTTTACCTCTTTCAGATGATAATCAAACACGCAACGAAGAAGCGAGACGGCCATGCATGCAGATCTAAAATAATACTAACCACTTCACCGTAGCAAGAAAATCCCACTCATCCACAAATAATATAGTTCTCCAAGTTAGAAATTCGTGAGCTATTTTGATCTTGCACATTGATACATTATGAAAGGAAACTGATTATTAATCGAAACATGAACCTACTGGAATTTGCTGTATAAAAAAAAAAAAAAAAATGTCGTCATAGACCATTGTTGACAATCAGTCTGGTCTGTCTGAATCATGTTTCTGTCCCACCCCACTTCCTTCTGGTCTTGCAGTGGGGTTTCTCGCTTAAGGCGGCGACAGACTATGTGGCTGCCTCATGTGACTCGATCAGGTCGTGACGTTTCACCTCATTTGCATACAGTCTAACTCGATCAGTCTGACTCAGTCGGGCCCAGTCAGGTGACAGGGCCGAATAGGGCGGGTTCTAAATTTCACTGATCGAGTCTGATCGAGTCAGATGGCTTGTGACGTCTTCTGTGCGGGAAACAAAATTTGATCTACGTCACGACGTGATTGCGTCATATGAGGCAGTCACATAGTCTGTCGCCGGCTTTAGAGCGACTTGCTACAGCTGTGTAATAGACGAATAACATAGCGTCATTAGTCCCCGAGCCGAAGGTTCGGGGAGCTATTGTTTTTGTCTGGTCCGTCCGGTGTCCGTCCGGCGTGCCTCAGTCCGTCCGGCTATTCGTCCGTTTTTCTCAAAAATTATTCAGTCTATCATCATCAAATTTGGTATACTAGTTTGCCAAGATGCAAGCTATCCACTGATGTATTTAGTTTTACATTAAGGTCAAGGTCGCGCCAGTTACGGGGTTCAAACCCCGAAACACATAATCGCTAATATCTCGCGAAGTTTTGCATGTATTTCAATGCAGTTTTTTTCACATTTCTTGATGAATGGTCTATAACACAGTTGTCATGAATTTTTCTGTGCGCTCGTGTGCGCATGATCGCGCGCGCTCAAATCACGGGTCCGAACCCCAAGGCTATATATAAAAAAAACTATTCAGTTACGTGCTGTTTTGATGCGTTTTTATGTAGTTACGTGCTGTTTTGATGCGTTTTTATGTATGTGTACAACCGACACATTCCGATTTCGGAGTAGCTCGACGATGCTGCGAGGGGACTTTGCAGCCGCTCGGCGTTGCACTTGTTGACATTTAAAATCGTTGGTCAGCCTATTATTATATCATTGTTATTGACGTAAGTTAACTGGTTCATTTTGCTGAAATACTAACGAGGAACTTTTGCAGTTGAATCCCCCCCCCCCCCCCCCCCCCCCCCCCGCTAGTTTTTTGTGGGGTGGGGGTGGGGGGGTCGAAGGGGGGAGGGGGGGGGGGTGACGTTCGTCATAAGTTCATTGATTGTAAGGTTATTTCTCTATTAGTTCCCCTCCCCTACTCTCTCTCCTCTCCCTCTCTTCCCCTCTCTCTCTCTATCTCGCTCTCTCTCGCCCCCCCCCCCTCTCTCTCTCTCTCTCTCCCTCTCAAGCATCAATAACAAAAACGCAAAGGAAAAAACCCCCGTAATGTTATGCTGTCCGTGTGTGTGTGTGTGTGTGTGTGTGTGTGTGTGTGTGTGTGTGTGTGTGAAGTCAAGTCAAGTCAAGTCAAAATGATCTTTATTGACGATAAAAGAGTAAGCTTGATAAAGCTTTTTTACATCCTGTCGTCATAAATAAATAAGAAAAACAATTAACGCAAATAAATACAGCATATACTGGAGAAAAATCAACCACAATCAAAAATCATGGGGAAAATACATACACTTCATACAAGCACAATACAAAGATCATAATATACATATGTACAAATGTAATCATAGCGGTAGAATAAAAGGAAAGCGGAATATGGAGTTGGGGAAAATAATAATGACTGAGACAAAGAGACAGAGAAACAACAGAGACACCAGAATCGAGAGATAAGAACAGAGAGAGAGAGAGAGAGAGAGAGAGAGAGAGAGAGAGAGAGAGAGAGAGAGAGTCATAGTTTACTCGGACATGAGAAAGAAGAAAAATATCCGAACAAAAGCACAACTCAGAGGGAAACAAAAACAGAAAACGAACACTGCTTACATTTAAAGCGCAAAAGGAATGAAATTATTAAAATCAAACACCAACGAAAACAAAACATGAGTTTACACGCACCTGTAAAGTCTCCTCCTCTACTAGAGCAAGGCGGCATAAACACAAAACAATTTCCAACAGCAACAATAGAGCCTTAGGCACTCGTTCTCATATTTACATTAGGTATTTTTTACAAGGCATCAAGCATATTCTTTTTAAGTGCTTTTTTAAACGTTTGTTTTGAAGCACACGATTTTAGAGAAAGAGACAGATTATTCCATGATGTGCCCCCTGAGTAAACAAAACTAGTTTTGTAAACATTATTTCGTGGTCTGGGGAAAGAAAGCTTGTGGGTGTGTCTATTTGGGTTTATAGCAAAAGTCTTGATAATTTTTGGGGGAGCGACTCCATTTACCACACTAAACATGCAGATGCATTTGTTGAAGAGAAGTCTGTCTTTTAGTGGCAAAATGTTTAATTTATTGTAATCATTAGCTGTTATGGTGCTTGATTTCATCAGTATTAGTTTCACAGCTCGTTTATGTAACCGACTTATATGTTTTATATTAGCTTCACTAGTACTGTCCCAAAGGGTTGATGAGTTATTAATGTGAGACATAATGTGAGCATGTGTGTGTGTGTGTGTGTGTGTGTGTGTGTGTGTGTGTGTGTGTGTGTGTGTGTGTGTGTGTGTGTGTATTTGTGTGTATTTGTGTGTGTGTGTGTGTGTGTGTGTTTATGATTATTGTAACTCATCATGTTATCGGGTCACAAGCCTAACATTATAACTTGCTACTCTCTCTCTCTCTCTCTCTCTCTCTCTCTCTCTCTCTCTCTCTCTCTGCCCTTGGCCAATGTGCACAACAACTAATGGCCCTTGCATCACAGCTGGGAACACAACGTGACCAGCCTGTGCCCTCTTCAAATTGGGTGCAATAATACACTAATGAGCTGTGCTTACCCATGCTTCTCCTGAAGTAAGCATACTGTGTTTAAATGTATGTACTGGTATTGTTTCTTGCTCTGCATTGTTGGGGCATGTATAATATAATAGGAACATTAACATGCATAAATCATTCGTATGTATATGCTTTTGTTTTCCCTGAACAATGTGGGATCTCATTGATGCCTGACTCAACTTGGACACGGGCACTCTACGATTGGATTGTCAGGTGTTGTTTACGTTGTTGCTTGAAGTTTTCCATGTGGAATTGTTTATTGAATATTGATTTTGATTCGGATATCTGAATATTGTTTGCAACTGTGCACACTTTGATAGTTTGGTAGTTTTCCTTTTTCGTCCTTTTGCATGATTATCTATAACATCTTTACTTTGTTAACTGCTCTTGGTTGAGGTTTGAACTTTTGGTATATTTGTCGTTTTGTTTGCTTTTTGCGATTGTATTTAATCATTGCCAAATAATCATATAATGCCCGTTACTCAAGACTCTTGGCCTTCTAAGGAAGGTTTTAGGGTTGGTTTTTTAAATATTAATCATTTATATGGCAAGCGTGATGATGTTATACAAATCTGATCTAATTCGGGTAAATATTTTCATGCTTTTTGTTTTGCTGAATCACGTTTGACTGAGTGTATTTCTGATTCAGATATTGAAATGCCTGGTTATAATTTTATTCGTATTGATCCGAAGCAACCAAAGGAAACTGGGTTAATTCTATATGTACACAAAAGCATTAGTATTAGTCACATTGTGCCATCTAACAAACATAACATTGAATGCATATTTGTAAAAGTTAATTTTAAACAATCTTCACACATAACACTAGGTTTCATTTACAGAAATCCCGCAGAACATGTAAGCTGGATCAACAATTTTACTTTACTAATGGACGAAATTTCATTAATGTCTAATGAAATATTTCTTCTGGGTGACTTTAATATTGACCTACTAAAGCCTAACATGTCTTGGACTTCCTCATATGAATCGTATCTTCTCACTCAGGTAATTGACAAGCCAACTAGACGAACACCAACTTCACAGACATTAATTGACCATATATACACTTCCCGTCCAGATCAATTAATAGAAATATGTTCCCCAGCCTTCTACTGTAGTGACCATCTTCCTGTCTGTTTTACTTGGTTTAAAAAAGGTGTTAAAATCCCCAAAAATTGTCACACTTTTGTAAAATATAGGAACTTTTCAAAATTTGATCTTGATTTATTTCTGTTAGACCTTAGCAATTCATGTATTTCGCATGTGTATCAATTTTCTAACCCTGACGAAGCCTTCGAAATATTTTATCATAGTTTCTTAAATGTATATGATAAGCACGCACCCTTTAAAACTAAACGAGTTAAAGATAGTCCAAAACAACCCTGGCTAACAAAAAAATATACAGCATGCTATGGATGAAAGAGATTCTCTTTTTGATAAAGGAAAAGTGGAAGATGCTCGCTTACAAAGAAATATTGTTACCACATTAAAAAGAGCATCTAAAAAGCATTATTTCAAAGACCTAGTTTCCTCCAAAGCTGATAGTAAATCCATCTGGTCAGCTATAAACCAACTAACGAATAGAAATGGAAATGCAAATAATGCTGTTATAAAAGATTTATCTCCTGACACTCTAAATACTCATTTTTCCAATATAGCTAGTTCCATTATCAATTCTGACAAATCTGCAGAAAATGACCTCAAGTGTTTAGAGGAATATTGTTTAAACAAAGAAATTTCAGCTAAGTTAGACATACCCCTGTTAACCACTTATGAGGTTTATACATCACTTAATCAACTGAAGCAAACCAGTACCACTGGACTTGATGGCATTGATGGTAAAATCTTAAAACTTGCATCCCCTGTCATTTCGGAAACGTTAACTTATGTTTATAATTTATGTATATCAAAAAGTCAATTTCCTAAGGCATTTAAAGTTGCTAAAGTGACTCCTATATTTAAATCAGGGGATCGTTCTGATCCATCCAACTACAGACCAATTTCAATTGTGTCTATATTATGCAAACCTTTAGAAAATCATATAAAAAACCACATTCTTGGCCACTTTGATCGATTTAAACTATTTCACCCATGCCAGTCTGGTTTTAGACCTAAACACTCATGCCATACAGCTCTCACTTCTCTCGTTGACAAATGGCTCTCAAATATAAACAACAACGAATTGACCGGCGTCCTTATTGTAGATTTTGCCAAGGCTTTCGATCTAATAGATCACTCACTCCTTCTCAGAAAACTTAAAATGTATGGTCTATCTAATGATACAATAAAACTAATGTCATCATTTTTAGTTGATAGAAAACAGGTAGTGAATACGAACGGATCTGTCTCATCCTGTCTACCAACTAAGTATGGCATACCGCAAGGTTCTGTTCTGGGACCCATACTGTTTACTATATACATAAACGACCTACCACTAATCCTGAGTTCCCTGAGTGCATTATTCGCTGACGACACTACATTACACACCAGTCACACTCGTTATGACCAAGTTTTGCATACTTTACAAACTAGTGCTGATGAACTTGTTAAATGGTCTGAATTTAATCACATGAGTTTGCATCCCCAAAAGACAAAATTTATGCTCATAACAACGAGACAAAAGCGTCAAAACCTCAATTCAAATTTACAGTCTCTTCAAATTAATGGCAATAACATTGAACAAGTAGATAGCCACAAAGTTCTGGGAGTTGTAATTGACAACAATCTTTCGTGGTCTGAGCATGTTTCAATGATTTGCAAATCCCTATCTAAAAAGGTATACCAGTTGTCCAAAATCAAACATTTTCTTGACTTACATACTCGTAAAATATTTTTCCATTCTTTCATTGAGTCTCACATAAGCTATGCTTCCACCATCTGGGATGGGGCTAGTGCCAACATATTAAGACCTCTGTCTAGTCTTTATAGACGAGCTCTAAAATTGGTACTTTTAAAATCATCTAAGCTAACAATTTCCGACTACATAAAATTAGATATGTTACCATTTCATTTAAAATTAAAACACAACAAGGCTGTTTTTATGTTTAAAATTCTATCGGGACGTGCACCTTCACTGTCAGATGAATTTGTTACAAATGATCGACGCCATACTCATAAAATAATGTTGCCCTTACCAAAACTTGACATATTCAAAACCAGTTTAATGTATTCAGGTGGTGCTCTTTGGAATTCAATCTTAAGTAACGATAACGTTGGCACTAGTCTCAATTCTTTCAAACAAATCTATCACAAGCATCTAATGACAGACTTTGTGAATTCCAGTTAAAAATACTATGTCAATTTTTATCTTACATTGGATTGATATTGCTAAGTGATTGTGTTTTCATTTGTTTTGTGAAGTGTGTGAGTGCATGCGTGTGTGTGCATGTGTGTGCATATGTGTATGTGTGTGTGTGTGTATATATATATATATATATATATATATATATATATATATATATATATATATATATATATATATATATATATATATATGTGTGTGTGTGTGTGTGTGTGTGTGTGTGTGTGTGTGTGTGTGTGTGTGTGTCTGTCTGTCTGTCTGTCTGTCTGTCTGTCTGTCTGTCTGTCTGTGTATGTGTGTGTATGTATAGGTGTGTGCTGATAATTTGTAATTATTCATGTGTTGTGTCTTCATATATGGATAACTTTGTTATTTTTTCATTTTTTTCTTGACATTAATTATTTTCTTAACTGTTGGCAAGATGAAAAGAAGTGTGTTTAATATGCTTATTCTTTTCCAACAATAAAAAAGATTCGTTCGTTCGTTCGTTCGTTCTCTCCTCTCTTCTCTCCTCTCTCTCTCTCTCTCTCTCTCTCTCTCTCTCTCTCTCTCTCTCTCTCTCTCTCTCTCTCTCTCTCTCTCTCTCTCTCTCTCTCTCTCTGTGGCGAAAATGGAGTTTTACGTCCTCTTGGTCTGAATCAGACACATATGGGACATTTGTAAATACAAATATGGTGGGAACAATACTGGAGGCAATGCCCGGAGGCAGTACGAAACCAGTAAAGTCCCGATTTTTTTAATTAATACAGATATCGGTAGCGGTGACCACGCCTCGGTTAAACTTCATCGGCTATGGCACCGCCACAAGTTAAAGTAGGAATAATATAATCAACATGATCTCTCTCTCTCTCTCTCTCTCTCTCTCTCTCTCTCTCTCTCCTCTCTCTCTCTCTCTCTCTCTCTCTCTCTCTCTCTCTCTCTCTCTCTCTCTCTCTCTCTCTCTCTCTCTCTCTCTCTCTCTCTCTCTCTCGTAAATTTGAGTTTTACGTCCTCTCGACCTGGGAATTTCTCTCTCTCTCTCTCTCTCTCTCTCTCTCTCTCTCTCTCTCTCTCTCTCTCTCTCTCTCTCTCTCTCTCTCTCTCTCTCTCTCTCTCTCATATAAATAAAAGTACAGCCACCCACAAAGAACCACCACCACCACCAGCGACATCAACAACGACAATCTCTCCTCGCACCCTCTCTTCACATCTCTCTCTCTCTCTCTCTCTCTCTCTCTCTCTCTCTCTCTCTCTCTCTCTCTCTCTCTCTCTCTCTCTCTCTCTCTCTCTCTCTCTCTCTCTCTCGTAAATTCTGAGTTTTACGTCCTCTCGACCTGGGAATTCTCTCTCTCTCTCTCTCTCTCTCTCTCTCTCTCTCTCTCTCATATAAATAAAAGTACAGCCACCCACAAAGAACCACCACCACCACCAGCGACATCAACAACGACAATCTCTCCTCGCACCCTCTCTTCACATCTCTCTCTCTCTCTCTCTCTCTCTCTCTCTCTCTCTCTCTCTCTCTCTCTCTCTCTCTCTCTCTCTCTCTCTCTCTCTCTCTCTCTCTCTGTGAAGATATAACTGTTTGAATTGTGATATGTAATTGAGACTCTTTTTGGGGGGTTACTGATAATTTAAAACCCTGTGTTGTACACATTGTATGTAGATTATCTGTATTGCATTCTTATTGTGTACTTTTTTCTGTGTTGTTTTTATTGTTGTAATTGTTGTTGTTGTTGGGATGCTGCTCTTGGAAACATTGCTCTGTGTTGATGTTAATTTTGCTATTACAGCTGATTTCTGTCTGTTTATTTACCGTGTGCATTAACCCTGTCACCGCCAGCCATATTTCTGGCAAGAATTTCCATTAAATTTACCAGGGTAGAGAACAAAATCCATCTGCAGTATTGGGGATTCTTCTGTGGCATTTGTAAAATAAGGTCTATCCTTACTTCCTAAAACTAACACAATAGGGTTTTGGATAATAGACCCCAATCTGATGCCTTTTAGTACTATATGTGTTAAATCACTGTGGTGCTAAAATGCGACTTTCGCAGTGAAAGGGTTAAAATAAAATAATAAAAATATGAATAAAAACAAACAACCAACAACGACAACTACAGTATGTCTATAACTGAAAAATGCACTGACTTCATGAAAACTCGCTTCCTCTTCCTTTCTCAAACACTGACATCTTCAAGGTAGTCTATTAAATCCACAGAACAAGGAAACAACAATAACAACAACACACACACACACACTGACACACACACACACACACACACACACACACACACACACACACACACACACACACACACACACACACGCGCGCGCGCGCCGAACGAAAATTACCATCCGTGTGATTTTGTACGTGGTTGTCTTTGACCCTTACATACGACACCCAACACGCATACGTACAAGTTAATAAGCTTATGTAATTGAGGCAAAGAGTTGAGTGGGGGGGGGGGGGGGGGGGGGGAAGGTGGACAGTTTTTAATACAAGCTTTGGCCCGAGGAGGGCGTTTAAGCAATTAGGGATAATCATTTTCTTCCCTTTCCTGAGCATGTGTTTATGTCATGCAACATTTGACCTACCGCATCTTTAACGTTTCTGGTGCATATGCACTCTTCTTCTTCTTCTTTTTTTAAAAATTTAACATTTTTCAACACATTTTATAATGAAATATGAAAAGGACAGAACGCACACATACAACAACAAAAAACGAAAAAAAAGACAAGAACTGATCAAATCAAATATAAAGAAACAGAAATAAGCAGACCAACAATCAGAACAAGAATGCATAATCAAGTATAAATGCACATATGCTAGCATGGGATAACATGAGCATTGAAACCAGTAATACCACTAATAAAGATCACAGTAGTCATATAAATAATAATAACGGTATTAATTAACAATAGCGGTGGTGATATATGAGCACAGGCAGTGCCTTAGATGCATATTGTGTTAAAACAAGATGCATGTATTACATTATGCATCTACAAAAATTCAACAGCAAAAAAACCAATGACTCATTTTCGTGGGGCCTGAATATTAGTACATGGGTATTTATGTCAGAGAATGGCGACTGTACAGTGTGGGTTAATTTTCATCCAAGAACAAGGATTTGTATGGCAACCACTCCAAAACAAATTTGTCGCACATAATTTTTTTAATATATTCCTGAATTTGATGTCTGTATTTCAGCTTTCTTAACTTCTTCTTCTTTGTTACCTGTCATGCTATAGACGTTTAGTCCAGTTCGGTCGCAGTCAGCTGCAGCGCTTCAGCAGGACCTCACAGCTTGTCCCTGAGCGTCACAGGCCTGGACCAGATTTCTTGACTCAGGATTTCGAAGGTCATAGGGCAAGCCTGCAAGATGTGGTCAGGAATTTGCGAACTCGAAACTTGGGGAAATATTCGGACGATAGTGATGTCAGATGGGGGAGGAGTTGGCAATGCCCGGTTCTCAATCTGCATATGGCGGGCGACCCGCTGGGCACGGTTCAGCTAGTGGGTGCTGTCCTCTCCGGTGTCAACTGTCAGCTCTCTCCATTTTGTTCTGAAGTGGCTTCTAATAATTACCAGCCGCGTACGAAGAGAGCGAAGCTGGTAATGTTTTCAGCGATTTCTGTTTGTTCTTATGTGATTATCTATCTATCTATCTATCTATCTATCTATCTATCTATCTATCTATCTATCTATCTATCTATGTATGTTAACACGATAACGTTCGAACGGAGGGACCTAGGATACTCAAATTTTGCCAGCCCATCGGTACTAAGGATATCTAGGCCATGTTCGAAAATGAAGGTCATAGGTCAAAGGCAAGGTCACTGGTGCCGAACATGCTGCAGAGCACCTGGTTGCTTTTGCTTTTCAATATCACACGGGGTGACGGCAGACTGTTCCATTGTCCTGCCCTTTTTGAAGAGTCTGTCTGCCTGTTCTTTGCCAACCAAACCACAGTGGGATGGAATCAACGGCAGGATCGGGGTTGGTTTGCTACTCACTTCTCGCACCTTCTTTCTGATGTGATGTCCTGCATGATTTGGGTCTCTCTCTCTCTCTCTCTCTCTCTCTCTCTCTCTCTCTCTCTCTCTCTCTCTCTCTCTCTCTCTCTCTCTCTTGACTGGAGGCTTTGGAGAACAACACGGCAGTCTGTCAGGAAGACTGTGGTTCCTGGGATGCTGTCCCGCTGGTTCAGTTTTCGTGCTGCACAGAGAGCAAGGCGCTGGCTTCAGCTCTGTAGTGGGTGGACAGTTGTCTAGTGCCTAAGGACTTCCTAAAGGAGCGGCCATCCACTCGAAACTGATCATATTACATTGGGGATAGTTCAATTGTTGCCTTCACAGGGGAGGTCACGTTGTAATCCTTGTTGATGTGTGTGCATTTGTGCGAGTGTGTGCGCGCGCACGCGCGTGTGTATATATACGTACGTATGTGTGCGCGCGTGGCGTGCATATGTACACGTGCATACATACAACCTTATTCAGTTTCAAACAACTCATGTTCTCACTTTCAGCCGGACAATGTGTATGGCAGCAAGGTATTTCCGAGTACTCTTGTAAGCATTTTGTAGTCTCAGAATTACATAGTTACAGCCTAAAGACTCGCTAAGCTGGCCAATAGTGTGTAACTAGCGTGTGTGGGGTGTTTACTGTGTAAACATCTGCTTTCCTTACCTTCAAAAGAAAGCCGGTTTGGGATAGCCGAAAGAGCTGCAAAGGGCGAGATTTTCTTCAGTTGTTTTTCTTTCTTTCTTCTTTTTCTTTCTTCCCCTTTTTGACCTTTTGTTACATTCCCCTCAACATTCCTGCAGTTTCCTCCTTCCACCCTCTCTCTATGTTATATTTGTGTTTGTTCTAGGTTTCGTTTATTGTTTTTTGGGGTGTTTATTTGTACTTATTTTATGCTTTTGTTTTCTCAGTTCTACGACAACGAGCCAAGTGATTCGTAAGGGGGGGGGGGGGGGGGGGGGGGCTCCAGGGTGCTGCATGTGTTCTGGGTTAAGGGGCAGTGTTCAGGGGGTTGGAATTTAGTGATCATTAACCCTTTTACCGCCAGCCATATTTTAGCCAAACATTTCCAGTACATTTACCTGGGTAGAGAAGAAACTCCATCTACAGTATTGGGGATTCTTCTGACATATATAAAATAAGGTCTATCCTTACTTCCCCAAACTAAGACAATAGGGTCTTTGGATAATACTATTATTAATAGACCCCGATTTGATGCCTTTTAGTGACATTTTAACGAGCGTCACTGTGGTGCTAAAATGAGACTTTGGCGGTGAAAGGGTTAAGGTAAAAATCGAGCCATTTTCTTACGTTTCACCCTTTTATAAGGTACATGCTTGGGCCAGAAACCAGGATCCCCCCTAGATCCGGCCCTGACGAGAGTAAGCCTACATTGGAATGGGAAAGAGGGCCTGTGCGCCTCTCTCTCTCTCTCTCTCTCTCTCTCTCTCTCTCTCTCTCTCTCTCTCTCTCTCTCTCTCTCTCTCTCTCTCTCTCTCTCTCTCTCTATCTATCTATCTCACCCGCTTGTTGCTTTCTTTCTTTCCGCATACGTATACAGGCAACACTCATTTGTTCTGGAAAGAAATTAAAAAAAGGTACAATATTTTCCCGAACTTTTGGGTGTGCTAGCCGCACGAAGAAGGTTAGAGCTAATGAAACTACTATTCCCCGTTTCGTTCTTAGCATATTCTCACTTTTCACACTCAAGTTGCCGAACCAATAATGTTGGAAAATGTTAAAACAGGAAAATGCTAAAACATAATAAACAATAAAACTAACACCTGAAACAAAAAATGGACGACGAAAAAAGTGATGACGGTGATTATGATGTGGATGATAGCGGTGATGACTATTACTGCTGTGTCCCTGCTGCTATTCACGGTCATCGGTACATTGATATGTTTACTTCCATTATGAATACTGTTGATCTTACTACCATTTGCTGTTAAAATTATCATCCTTTTAAAAAAAATTACTTTTCAATCACTTATGATAGAAAGTTCACGTATGATAGTAAGTTCATCAATTCAATTCAATTCAAAAACTTTATTGTCCATTAAAACATGGTTTAAATGGAAAATTTTCTTCCACAGCATGTGCAAGCAGACTAAAAACAAACTAATAAAATATATGATAACACACACACGCGCGCATGCGCACGAACGCACGTGAAATTGCACATTGCAACAAATAATAGCATAACATTGACATAATTGCACCCCCCAAAATTAAAAAAAAAAAAAAATGCATTATAATCCACTAGCACAACGCCGAGTACCGGTAACGCCTAATAACGGTAACTCCTAGTAACGGTAACGCCAAGTACTGGTAACGCTGAGTACAGCAAATTTGAAGCGATTCGGTTAAGAAACGGTGGAGTTATAAGGCCCCGTTTCCTGTTGGCACTGCTCTGAGAGTGACACGCTCTCCCTAGTAATGGTAACGCCTAGTAACAGTAACACCAAGTACTGGTAATGCTGAGTACAGCAAATTTGAAGCGATTCGGTTAAGAAAAGGCGGTGTTATAAGGCCCCGTTTCCCGTTGGTGCTGCTCTGAGAGTGATACGCTCTCCCTAGTAATGGTAACGCCTAGCAACGGTAACACCAAGTACTGGTAACGCTGAGTACAGCAAATTTGAAGCGATTCGGTTAAGAAACGGCAGAGTTATAAGGCCCCGTTTCCCGTTGGCGATGCTCTGAAAGTGACGCGCTCTCCCGCTTCTCTTCACATTTGCTGCCAGGCTTTGCCCCGGCCACAGCAAGCCTGACAGCAAATTTGAAGCAATTCGGTTAAGAAACGGCGGAGTTATGTGTGAAAAAGTGAAGCAGCGTATATTGCGTGCGTTTATGAATCGATTCGCTTTTGGTTTGGCACATCGATAGTTACCGTCCCCGGTCATCTACCTTCCAAATGCGAAGGCAATCCGTCCAGAAATACAGGAGATACAGACACCGAGAGGTTAGCAGATACGCGTTTCGCGCATTTGCCAAACCGCGCAAATGACACGGTCGCCTCGGTTGCCGTTGCCATCGCCCTGTTAGGGCTCATAGCAAATTTGAAGCGATTCGGTCGAAAAACGGCGGAGTTATAAGGCCCGTTTTGTGTTTCAGACACACACACACAAACACACACACTTGCCTTTTTATTATATGATATGCAATAAACATGTACTCTTACACACACTATTCTGCACACACACACACACACACACACACACACACACACACACACACACCCGATCCCCCAGAAATTTTATTCAGACAGACCGACTGTCAACAATGGTCTTTGACGACAGTTGAGGGGCAAAGCAACGTTTCAGTTCCTGGCTTAGTTTTGTTTATTTTAACCATTCATACTTATTGAACGTCATCAGAAAGACAGAAAAGGGGAGGGGAAGAGAGAGGGGGACGGAGGTGATGACTACGACAATCAGTTTGTTCATTAAGGCCTTTGCCCCTCATGAAGGGGAGATAGAGTGGCGTGCATGTGTGCAACTCCCCCATCATCCCCAATTTCCATGCGAGTATGCATGGTTTGTTTTGTTTTCATGTCATGTAATTTGTATAATGAAAAAAATTGTTCAATAAAAAAAAATGCACCGAAGAACGGTTTCATTCACATCAGTGCAGCCTACATTCTCGATTGATTTTTCTTAATTAATATTAAAAGAATTATATTGACAGAAAAAATCAGTCTATCATAATGATGAAAATCCGTTTAACGTCCTCCGGTCTGGAACAGACACATATGGGACATTATTAGATGTAAAGATGGTGGGAACAATACTGGAGGCAATGCCCGGAGGCAGTGCAACACCAGTAAAGTCCCGAATTCTTTTAACAATACAGATGTACTGCATAAAATTTTAAAAAATCAGTGTATCGTAACAATATCTGTGCTACGTGGTGTCTCCCCAAAAAATGCAACACATTAAATTGGCGAGAAATAAATATTTTACAAGATATTATTTTGATTTTTCGGGTTTGTAGGGATGAACAATTTGTTTTTCCAAGATTTGTGCTCCAGAAACACTTTCGCAATTTCAATGACTTCGTTTGCAATTTCAGTTTTTACGGTATTTAAATTTCCCCCCCCCCATTCATATGTGGACTCAAAAACTCGGGATATACGTACACTACTGTCTTGAATTTCAGTTTTCTGGAGACTGAAAAAAGGCCAGTCGTTTTCGAGAAACAGACAATTTGTTGACAAATGAAATTTTCTGCGAAAGTGTCTTCACGGTACCCCTCAAGATGGGACTTTTCTAAAAAATGAGTTACCATGGGAAATGTTATTTTCTGGAGTTCTCGGAGGCATCTAGGAAAAGACTGTGTCTTTAATATTGGTGACAACGAAAGGTTATCCACTTTCAAGACCAATAATTAATATTACGATTGCAAAGACCAACTGTAATTTTGTGAAAATTGAAGATAGGCCTAAATGGCCAAAGAAGCTCGACAATCATGGATAGTATGGTGATAATAAATTAACATGTTGAAAAACCCTGAAAACTACTAAAAATAGCCATAAAATAGTGTCAAAATACTTTAGCATTCATAGAAAAGGAGTTGGTGTTTCTGAATTTGAAGCAATGCTTGCTCTGTTTTAAAAAAAAACCACACCCCACACAAATACTTTATGAAAACAGATGCTATAAAGAAAATAAGTCAGACTCATCAAACGTTTGTGCTATCAACTGTCACAAAATGTGTTGCTTGCCTTGTAGGCTGTGTAATGCCTTGATGACGGTTTCCCCCCAAAATCTCAGGCTTTGAAGAAAAACACTTTTGAAAAATTTGAACACAGAGAGAAACTCCACGTGAAATACTTCTGTTATAGACATGTTAGAAACACTTTTGATTATTACATTCATCATAATGTCCAATGTTGTGCAGGGTGTAATGCTGTGATGTGAGTGACGCTATTTCTTGCTTTATTGAAAAATTAAAAAAACTATCACAAACTGTAAATCAATGACGCTCTGAACTTTAAGTTTGGGGCAAGTAGAATCCGCTCATATTGTGTTTTATAACATGATTTTAATCAGAAGTATGAAAACTAAGCAAAATTATGATGTACCATGCACCATAGAATAGACATGTGATGTGAATGACGCAAGCTTCTAATGCAATGCTAAACCCATGCATTTAAAAACAAAAGTCCATCTCTTGCTTTGCAAGTGATAAGATCATGTCCAGAAAGGTATAAAAAAACAAAACAACCACATACACAGTTTATGCTTCGTTCCTTATGCTTTCAATATTTGGTGCCAGTCCCCTTTTCTTTTTTGTTTGTTTGCTTTTTTCTGTTTTAAACGTTTTTATTTCATTTTTCTCATATTAGGATACAAACAAACACTATAAATCAATATTTTAAGAAGTAAACTTAAAGAGAAAAAAACTACAGTCCCCTTTTCAGTCACCAGTATCAAATAATGAGTCAAAAACAAACTGTTGCAACCTTTCATGCGTTGAATCTTCTCCGTAAAACTGAATAATCAGAATGATAGATTTAATATTAAAAATGTTATTAACGATTCTGTGGGTTGCATTTGTTTTAGTCACCCTACAAAAATTCACTCTCTCAACTTTCACTTCTTGAATCAATAAAATGGATTCTTCAACAGACGGGGTTTCGTTGGGTTTTTTTCACCCTCCACATTCGCCCGGGCCACACACCCTTAGCAATTTTGTTTCATTCAAATACACAGAATAATATTAAATAATAATAATGAGGAAAATGTATAGCTCCCATCCTACTATGTAGGCTACAGGGCGCTTTACACAGAATTGAAATGGAATAAAAACATGAAACATGAAACATGCTCTTTTTACCCGACCTGGTGTGCGCGTATTCCCGACTACGGGGCAAAAAGCGCACCTGTAATATGTTTGCAAAGAAAAAGCATTTTCTATCAAAATCCTTTGTTTTTTTCGCCTAAAAATTCATGGACACACGCAGACGCACACACACACACACACACACACACACACACACACGCACGCACGCACACACCATACTCAGTTAAAATCAGTTAGAAGTGTTTCGAAGAGCAAAATCATCGGAACATTTTTTCACAAGTAGGGTGTGATATCAGTGCCAGTGCAATCATTAGTGTACAGAGTGAGAACAGAACCTTTTCTTATTTGTTAAGGGTACAGCGCTTTGAGATAACTTTATACCGTTACGAGAGGGCTTTTGGAAAACGTAGTAGGCCCTAAAGAATAATTTAAAAAAAGAAGAAGTTTATCGTCCATTTAACACGTCGAGTTCTGACCATAGGAGAGACGTGGCCATGAGATGAGTTACGTGGTATAGATAAGAATGCAGGAGAGAGAAAACGAAAACGAAATTGTATTTAACCAGGGAACATGAGATAAGCAAGTTACATGCTTTTCCACCCAGCCCTGGGGAAAAATAAAGTAAATCAATCAGAGAGAGAGAGAGAGAGAGAGAGAGAGAGATAGAGAGAGAGAGAGAGAGGATCGATAAACAAAAACTGTTCCCCCCATTTCCCTCGCCCCATCCCTCTCTCTCAGCCTACACACAACGGGATTTCCTCTTTCACTATCTACGTAATATCCGATGACGCATCGTCTCTGACCTGCACACTTATGCAAATGCCCGAGGGTCAATCAAAGGATAGCACCGAACGACAGTAAATAAAACCCAAGCCGACGTTTGCTCTTTGATTATTTCAACATCCCTACAGCACTTCGAGCAATAACGGAAAATCAAACTGTTATGTATTTCTGGTGATCAAGCAAACTTACAAAACCACTTCTCGAAATAAAAAATTGCTGACTGAAAAGATCGTCTGCCAAATCTTCTCGCCTCGGCTTGGCACGCACGCGCAGCGCCTGTGTCGTCGTTTCGGATTGGTTGAGATCGTACTGCTCCGGTGGAAATTCCGACAAGAAGGAGTTCGGGTGAATGAAGTGCGAAAGTTTAGACCTCTAGGCCTAGACGTGTGTGCACTTCAGTCAGACAGTCGGTATAGGCTAACACAGGTGCTCCATGCTACAAGTATTTGGTGAAGGTAGCTCCGGTTTAGTTAGGTGTAAAGTTTTTAATTAAGAAGAGACGGTTTGACTACGTTTACTTCGGTGAGACCAAGCAATTCGAAAAGGTGAGATTGACTTTTTATTGCTGTCATTGAACTATTTGTCTATTATGATTGATCGTCAATATCGATACCCATTTTGTTTTTATGATCGAGCGGTTGGTATAAGTATACCGCTTTCTAAATTTACCATGGGACCATAGGCCCATAGAGCGTAGGCCTATGGCATAGGCCTACGCTCGCTACACACTGTGACATAGTGTTACTGTTATTCGTGGGTGTTTTGTCAGAAAAGAACTTTTTGTTGTGAAATTGTTAAACTAAACGAGTTGGCCCAACAAAGCCCAAAGCCGACTGAGGACTACTAGTAGGTGAAGTCACTTTCGGCCAAGGCTGTCAGATCGCTCAGATTTATTGATTGGGGAATACTCGTGTGTGGGCGTGCCATTCACTAAATCAGTGACACACACACACACACACACACACACACACGCACGCACGCACGCACGCACACGCACACGCACACACACACACACTACACACACACACACACACACACACATATATATATATATATACACACACACTCGGTGCGCGCGCGCGCGTTACTGATAGAGATAACAC
>CM065681.1:81790687-81795687 GCA_017654935.2 Phymorhynchus buccinoides
TAGTAGTAGTAGTAGTAGTAGTAGTAGTAGTAGTCACAGCAGTTGTTGTTGTTGCTGATTGTTATGTGCATTTTTACCAGGCCAAACGAAGTCTGACCGGTATTGTTTTGTCTGCTCATGTTACTGGATTTTTGTTTCATATTTTTTATTCCATTTCAATTCTGTGTAAAACGCCCTGTAGCCTACATAGTAGGATGGGCGCTATATATAATTTTCTCATTATTATTTATTAATATTATTCTGTGCCATTCAGCAACGATATTGAAAGCCAACATTACTTTAAAGATGTAAGATAGGTCTAATGGTGTGTTTTTTAATGAGCAACCACTTATTAATTTACAATAACAGCATTGAGGCGATAATAGAATCATAAAAGATAGTTAAAAAAGCAACCCAAACAAACACCAAAAGCAAAAACGATCAGGATAACAGTTGTGACCTTGTACCTGATCGGAAAAAAACAACTCAGCCTCATATTTGTTTTTCAAAAGCTGAAATCAGGAAAGATTGTAGCAAACAATCTCCAAAGGATAATAATGTAAGTCATAAGTTTCTTTATTGTCCATTGGCATTGTACAACGCACATGGAAACTTGTCTTCCGCTGTGTAAAATAAAAGTATTAAATAAAAGTATGAAACATACATTTACATTAACAACTATGTAACTCTCACACCACACCAATATACAAACCAGACGAGGCATAGCGAGGTGAAAAATTAGAGAATATTAAGAATTCTCAACTTATTTCGTTGCATGGCAGCAGTTCCCAGAGAACTTAGCTGTGCAATGAGAGTACAATAAGAGTCCGGCACAGGTTTTACAGTTGTTTACATAAGACGGGAAAAGTGTCTCCAAATGTGGTATCCAGTGCGCTAATCTGTTACATGTGATTTTGCCCCCATCCTCCTTCTCTTTCTGTGTCTCTCACTTTCTGTCTGCCTGTCTTTAATTTTCACAATTTTTTCATTGATTTTTTCTCGCTTTCCCTCATTCTCAAAAGTGGTTTTGGACTTGCACTCTTGGGTAAATGAAAGCGTGATATGGACTTTAAAAAAAAAGAAGTATCTAGAAGAAGCCTCGTGTGTTTGAGCAGACATACAGTACTTAGAACACCGTGCGTCATTGTAAAATTGATGTCATTTATATTTTACGTCACATTTTGCAAGTTTTATCAGTTTGTGGCCACTGGCCACCCCTAATTGTTCTATAAAAAAAAGTTTACAAGTCGCCATTGTTGCAGTGTTGCTTTGGTATTTGACCGAGTAATGGAGGTAAGCAACTCAAATTTTCACGAAGTGCTCTTCCCTGTTTGTTTCTTCGCCGAAAATCGTCTATCGCAATGACAAAACTGCGGTGTTGATTTTGTCTTGAATTCAAGCGGTATGTCAGGGCCTAGGGAAAAATGTCACATAGGGGAAAAAACCCAAAAACCAAAAACAAGCCAACAAGAAAAGAAAGACAAACATCTATCGCCAGAAGCACCCAAACAACACAAAATAAAACAAGAAAAACGAATTAAAAAAAAGTAACAAAGAAGAAAGAGAGAAAGAAGAAAAAGTAAAAATAAAGGGCTTCGCACACTAGCGTCAAGATCTCGAGATCGCGGCGATTTTTTGCTGCAAGGCGCAGTTTGATGCGCCGCTTGCGTCGCGGCGCGGCAGGATTTTTGATGCGTAGCTGCGCGATTTTTTGTTGCTCGAGAATAGAACCGGCTCTAATTTTGATGCTCAAGATCGCAGAGATCGTGAAACTAGCCAATCACAACGGACGGAAGGACCATAACTGATTGAAGAAAACAAAATGGCAGACTTGCTCGAACCCGAAATGTGTGCTGTGATGCAGGCGTCAACGCGTCAAGGCGTTGCTCTGAGAAACAATTGACGCCTGATGCTAGTGTGCGAAGGCCTTAAAGAAACAAAAGAAAAATTGGAGATTGTGCAAAATGGCAATACAACTGCAATATGATATTGAAGATATCCTTGCGAAACTTTTCCATTTAATTGAATTGTCAAAAGAACAGTTAGGGGATTGGAAAACTGACCCTATCAGCTGTCTGTCCCAGCACACTGCGGTACATCACTATGTGTCGCAATATTGCCTCACAAGATGAGCCCTAAAGGGAAGTCTCTCTCTCTCTCTCTCTCTCTCTCTCTCTCTCTCTCTCTCTCTCTCTCTCTCTCTCTTCTCTCTCTCTCTCTCTCTCTCTCTCTCTCTCTCTCTCTCTCTCTCTCTCTCTCTCTCTCTCTCTCTCTCTCTCTCTCTCTCTCTCTCTCTCTCTCTCTCTCTCTCTCTCTCTCTCTCTCTCTCGTGAATGGTCTCCAAGCGCGAATAAATCTCCAGACAGTGCAATATCTTCTCGTTTGAGAATTGATAAGTGTAACGCATTCAAATTAGAATGTATGCACAATAATTGTTCAACAGCATACACACTTGGGTTATTGCAACATTCCCTTTTTCACCGAGCTTTATGTATGACCTTGAGCTTCTCGTTGGAGAATTCAGACCTCGCCCCATCCACGAATCTATCCCCGTTGGGATACCGGGGGGGGGGGGGGGGGGGGGGTCTTTCGTAAAAAATAGTCCCCCCACCTTCTGTAAGTTCTGGGCTTTGTAACTTCCTCTAATCTGCCACTCTCTTTGACTCTGCCTTTTCCCTTTGCTTACTGTCATCTACTGTCTTTCTGACTTATTGGCCCATTCTCCTGCCTTTAAAAAAACACACAACCTTTTCTCCTTTGAGCTCCGCCAAAATCGGAATGTGTCGGCTGTGCGCAGCGGGGAAACCAGTGAAAACTGAAAACGGACACAGTCATATACGTACTTTACCCATTATGGCCTTTTGGCCTGTGAACGCAGAAGAAGAAGAAGAAGAAGAAGAAGAAGAAGAAGCAGCTGTCTGGGATTATTGGTCATACGGGCCGCAACCTCACTTTTCTATTGGCCCCTCTTGTAAAGACAACCGTTTTATGGAGATTCTGAGTAAGAAGAAGAAAGAGGAATCGGCGGAGGACAAACATGTAGGCTATGCTGGTAATTTTTAATCAATAAAATCACATGCAAACAAAAAGCCACTTAACATTAGTGAATACGTAACATTAGTCGTACATAAGCTTTGGCATGTCCTTGACATCTGAACAAGACAAAAACAGGCTGGCTGTGCATTTGATTATCCCGCTTGTTACTTTAATTGTTTTTGTACTGATCCATCCTTCGCTTTGGCAGTGCCGTCTGTTCGTATGGTGATAAGAAATCAGATTTCCTTCTCCATTCCCCTCCCCTACTACTTACTGTACCCACTTCCTGTTAGGTGGGTTGCGTGCGCATGGATGATTTCCTGTTTGTTGCGGGCTGGGTTGATGAATGACGCATCTTTTCGTTTTGTCTGTCTGTCTGTCTGTCTGTCTCTCTCTCTCTCTCTCTCTCTCTCTCTCTCTCTCTCTCTCTCTCTCTCTCTCTCTCTCTCTCTCTCTCTCTCTCTCTCTCTCTCTCTCTCTCTCTCTCTCTCTCTCTCTCTCTCTCTCTCCTCTCTCTGTCTCTCTCTCTCTCTCTCTCTCTCTCTCTCTCTCTCTCTCTCTCTCTCTCTCTCTCTCTCTCTCTCTCTCTCTCTCTCTCTCTCTCTCTCTCTCTCTCTCTCTCTCTTTCAGACAATATTTTATGTCGCTGCTCATAGTACTTCATAGCATTTATGCATTGTTCCTTCCACTCCCCTTTCTTAGGCCTTGCAATGTGTTCTCTTGGTTGGTTTATTTTGGGTTGGGTTCGATCATTATTGTTTACTTTTTATGTATCTACACCGACACCCCTTCCCCTCACCTCCCCTTCTTGATACGGGCAGATGGCCTAATCATTAAAATGTTCTGAGTTCTGAGTTCTCTCTCTCTCTCTCTCTGGTATCACCACCATCAACATAATTATCATCATCATATCACTAATTCGAAGCAAAATACCACCTTTGTTGTTTGGTTTAACCCTTTCACCGCCAAAGTCGCATTTTAGCACCACAGTGATTTAACACCTATGTCATTATAAGGCATCAAATTGGGGTATATTATCCAAAGACCCTATTGTCTTACTTTTGGGAAGGAAGGATAGACCTTATGTTATATATGTGTCACAGAAGAATCCCCAATACTGCAGATAGATTTCGTTCTCTACCCAGGTCAATTTAATGGAATTTTTTTGGCTGAAATGTGGCTGGCGGTGAAAGGGTTAAATAGCATTTTATTTCTCAGTCACAAATGAAAATCAACAATGATCATTAGATAGGGCAACAAAGAAAAAAGTACACAGACAGTATAGTGACGGACGGGCTAAGCAGAGTAATGAAGCGCTATCTTAATGTTCAAATTTTCTTGTTTAAAAGGAAAGGTTTGTTTTCTTTGTTGTTTGAATTTGTATGAACATTTTTGGAGTTTTAGTTTTGAATATCACTTGATTTTGTCCTTCTTACTTAATGTTCTGTTCTGTTCTCGTTTGGACTGTTGTATTGTCTTCCTTCTCTTATGTTTCTTTTGATCTTCGGTTCGATCTCCAGCTCTTACATTGCTAAAACATTGTTGTTGCATTGTTGAAACATTTTTCATGTTTCTTTTGTTCTTCGGTTCGATCTCCAGCTCTTACATTGCTAAAACATTGTTGTTGCATTGTTGAAACATTTTTCATGTTTCTTTTGATCTTCGGTTCGATCTCCAGCTCTTATATTGCTAAAACATTGTTGTTGCATTGTTGAAACATTTTTCATGTTTCTTTTGATCTTCGGTTCGATCTCCAGCTCTTATATTGCTAAAACATTGTTGTTGCATTGTTGAAACATTTTTCATGTTTCTTTTGATCTTCGGTTCGATCTCCAGCTCTTACATTGCTAAAACATTGTTGTTGCATTGTTGAAACATTTTTCATGTTTCTTTTGATCTTCGGTTCGATCTCCAGCTCTTACATTGCTAAAACATTGTTGTTGCATTGTTGAAACATTTTTCATGTTTCTTTTGGGGTGCTCATT
>CM065681.1:81820687-81838187 GCA_017654935.2 Phymorhynchus buccinoides
GGCACATGGATAGTCCCCGGCCCCGGTCATCTTCCTGCCAAATTCGAAGGCAATCGGCCCAGAAACGCCGGAGATACGGGCGCCGAGAGGCCGGCGGATGCGCGTTTCGCGCATTTGCGAAACCACGCAAATGATACGGCCGCCTCGGTTGCCGTTGCCATCGCCCCGTGAGGGCTCACAGCAAATTTGAAGCGATTCGGTCGAAAAACGGCGGAGTTATAAGGCCCGTTTCGTGTTTCAGACACACACACAGCCACTCACACACACACACACACGGGACACTTGGCTTTTTACTATATGATGGTCCTTATGTCCCCTTCCTTCTACGCACTGACTTTTGTAAGTTTAAAAAGATATGAATGTGTTGTAAAACTTATGGACAGTTTTTAGTCATGAGGGTTTTTTTGCCTGCAAGAGCGTTAGCTGTAATGAGAGAAAAGATTTTGGTTGATCAGTAATTTTGGTTAATAATAATATCTTATTTTCAATTCTTAATCTCTACAACGCAAATCTTGGTGTGCAGTTGAACACCGATCTGCTATATCATGCGCTTTCACTGTGATCTTAGCAAACAAAAACTCAACAAATTAAAACTGCTTGTCAAGGCGGAGGTTTGCACCGCGCCATAGCTACCCAGTTAATTTTCTTTATTAATATTTTACATCTCGTTATGAACACTACACAGTGATGATGGTGATGATGTTGATGTTGATGATGATGATGATGGTGATGATGGTAATGATGATGATGATGGTGATGATGATGATGATGGTGATGATGATGATGATGATGATGGTGATGATGATGATGATGATGGTGATGGTGATGATGACAATGAGTGCTACTCCTGGTGATGATACTGATGATACATACAAATAGCTTGTACTTTACACACTCTGCACCCCCCCCCCCACCCCGCCCCCCTCAAATTTTTGCAGTCAAAATATTCATCGAGAAGAAACATTCTATCCTTCTCGGGAAAGGTATAGGGTTAGGATCAGCCTGGGATTATTTTCATAAAACTGAAAGAAGCAGACTTTTAGATTGAGGGTTGTGAGCAGGAGGGGGTGTATAAAGTGCAACGTTGCCCCTATACAACCCACGATGGTTAGCAAGAATGGATCAGACCTGGTAGTGTAGTACCTCCAGGATCTGCTCAGATCATTGAATGGTGGTTGGTTGATGGTTCGTCCCATAGTGTGCTGTTTTGCTGCCGAGTGGACGTCAACCCTAACTTTCATTCATACAACCCACGACCTTACGATGTGTGTGTTGGTGTGCGTTCCCTTGCTTTCTTGCTTGTGCGTGGGCTTGCTTGTTTGATTGATGATCATTGACTGATTGATTTGATAGATTGATTTGATAGATTGATTGGATAGATTGATTGGATTGATTGATTGGATTGATTGATTGACTGAATTAATTGATTTAATTAATTGATCGAATTAATTTATTGAATTAATTGATCGAATTAATTTATTGCATTAATTTATTGGATTAATTGATCGAATTGATTGATTGATTTTAGTTGACTGTCTGATTTATTAATCTTAATTGATTGATTGCAGCGCGAGCTGGCCACGGACTACGTGCAGGCGCATTGCCCGGGGGTGGGGGGTCCGGGGGTAGGGGTAGGGGGAGAGCAGAGGGAGAGACCCTCGGCAGCCCACCTCACCCTGGACGTGCAGAAATCCAAGGAGAACCTCTACTCCCTGCCCGATGGAGAGCGTGAGTACTTCTTTGTCGTTTCCTCCCCCCTTCCTCCACAGCTTCGTAGGTCACGTAGGTCAGGCGTAGAGTGACGCAGTGGTAGCGCGTTCGCTTCGTGTCAAGTAAACCTGAGTTCGAACCTGGGCACATGGGATTTTTTCCCTCTCGTTTTGCACTAAGCCTTACGGTCTGAACGTGGAGTCTTTCGGATGAGACGATAAACCGAGGTCCCGTGTGCCCATGCATTTAGCATACGTTAAACCCAGTGGCAACGAAGAAGTTGTCATTTGGTCAAAAGTTCCCCCCCCCCCCCCCCCCCCCCTTTCCCCCCCCCCCAGTCCCCCAAAAATCCTTTCCTTCCTCATCAGTCACACAAAAATCGCATGCAAAAAAAACAAAATTGTGTGGCGCGCCTCTGGCTGCGACGCGCTCTCCAGGTGGGAGCAACCCGAATTTCACAGAGACGCCTCTGTGACTATAAAGTACCTAATACCTAATACCCCTGATCACAGAAAACGATGGGTCAATTTCAATCAAATCAAATCAAAATCAAATCAAATCAAATCAAATTCACTTTATTATCTCCCAAGGAGAAATTTTGTTCAGGTGCCAGAATAACAAAGACATCGACATTCAGCATGCATGAATAGGAGCAAAAGTTACACATAATACACACTTACAGATACACATTATATGTGGATACATACACGTCTAAGGATAAGCATGCATAGTTTCTTTTAACACGATGAACACACATTTAAACCTAAAAGGATCATGAGTTTAGGAGGTGGATGGATCTGGGGATGAAGGATTTCTGTGCCCTGGAGTTGACTTTAAAAGTTTTGTAGCGACGTCCAGAAGGTAATAGTTCGTAATGTTTGTTCAAAACATGGGAGGTCCAGAAGGTAATAGTTCGTAATGTTTGTTCAAAACATGGGAGGTCCAGAAGGTAATAGTTCGTAATGTTTGTTCAAAACATGGGAGGTCCAGAAGGTAATAGTTCGTAATGTTTGTTCAAAACATGGGAGGTCCAGAAGGTAATAGTTCGTAATGTTTGTTCAAAACATGGGAGGTCCAGAAGGTAATAGTTCGTCATGTTTGTTCAAAACATGGGAGGTCCAGAAGGTAATAGTTCGTAATGTTTGTTCAAAACATGGGAGGTCCAGAAGGTAATAGTTCGTAATGTTTGTTCAAAACATGGGAGGTCCAGAAGGTAATAGTTCGTAATGTTTGTTCAAAACATGGGAGGTCCAGAAGGTAATAGTTCGTAATGTTTGTTCAAAACATGGGAGGTCCAGAAGGTAATAGTTCGTAATGTTTGTTCAAAACATGGGAGGTCCAGAAGGTAATAGTTCGTAATGTTTGTTCAAAACATGGGAGGTCCAGAAGGTAATAGTTCGTAATGTTTGTTCAAAACATGGGAGGTCCAGAAGGTAATAGTTCGTAATGTTTGTTCAAAACATGGGAGGTCCAGAAGGTAATAGTTCGTAATGTTTGTTCAAAACATGGGAGGTCCAGAAGGTAATAGTTCGTAATGTTTGTTCAAAACATGGGAGGTCCAGAAGGTAATAGTTCGTAATGTTTGTTCAAAACATGGGAGGTCCAGAAGGTAATAGTTCGTAATGTTTGTTCAAAACATGGGAGGTCCAGAAGGTAATAGTTCGTAATGTTTGTTCAAAACATGGGAGGTCCAGAAGGTAATAGTTCGTAATGTTTGTTCAAAACATGGGAGGTCCAGAAGGTAATAGTTCGTAATGTTTGTTCAAAACATGGGAGGTCCAGAAGGTAATAGTTCGTAATGTTTGTTCAAAACATGGGAGGTCCAGAAGGTAATAGTTCGTAATGTTTGTTCAAAACATGGGAGGTCCAGAAGGTAATAGTTCGTAATGTTTGTTCAAAACATGGGAGGTCCAGAAGGTAATAGTTCGTAATGTTTGTTCAAAACATGGGAGGTCCAGAAGGTAATAGTTCGTAATGTTTGTTCAAAACATGGGAGGTCCAGAAGGTAATAGTTCGTAATGTTTGTTCAAAACATGGGAGGTCCAGAAGGTAATAGTTCGTAATGTTTGTTCAAAACATGGGAGGTCCAGAAGGTAATAGTTCGTAATGTTTGTTCAAAACATGGGAGGTCCAGAAGGTAATAGTTCGTAATGTTTGTTCAAAACATGGGAGGTCCAGAAGGTAATAGTTCGTAATGTTTGTTCAAAACATGGGAGGTCCAGAAGGTAATAGTTCGTAATGTTTGTTCAAAACATGGGAGGTCCAGAAGGTAATAGTTCGTAATGTTTGTTCAAAACATGGGAGGTCCAGAAGGTAATAGTTCGTAATGTTTGTTCAAAACATGGGAGGTCCAGAAGGTAATAGTTCGTAATGTTTGTTCAAAACATGGGAGGTCCAGAAGGTAATAGTTCGTAATGTTTGTTCAAAACATGGGAGGTCCAGAAGGTAATAGTTCGTAATGTTTGTTCAAAACATGGGAGGTCCAGAAGGTAATAGTTCGTAATGTTTGTTCAAAACATGGGAGGTCCAGAAGGTAATAGTTCGTAATGTTTGTTCAAAACATGGGAGGTCCAGAAGGTAATAGTTCGTCATGTTTGTTCAAAACATGGGAGGTCCAGAAGGTAATAGTTCGTAATGTTTGTTCAAAACATGGGAGGTCCAGAAGGTAATAGTTCGTAATGTTTGTTCAAAACATGGGAGGTCCAGAAGGTAATAGTTCGTAATGTTTGTTCAAAACATGGGAGGTCCAGAAGGTAATAGTTCGTAATGTTTGTTCAAAACATGGGAGGTCCAGAAGGTAATAGTTCGTAATGTTTGTTCAAAACATGGGAGGTCCAGAAGGTAATAGTTCGTAATGTTTGTTCAAAACATGGGAGGTCCAGAAGGTAATAGTTCGTAATGTTTGTTCAAAACATGGGAGGTCCAGAAGGTAATAGTTCGTAATGTTTGTTCAAAACATGGGAGGTCCAGAAGGTAATAGTTCGTAATGTTTGTTCAAAACATGGGAGGTCCAGAAGGTAATAGTTCGTAATGTTTGTTCAAAACATGGGAGGTCCAGAAGGTAATAGTTCGTAATGTTTGTTCAAAACATGGGAGGTCCAGAAGGTAATAGTTCGTAATGTTTGTTCAAAACATGGGAGGTCCAGAAGGTAATAGTTCGTAATGTTTGTTCAAAACATGGGAGGTCCAGAAGGTAATAGTTCGTAATGTTTGTTCAAAACATGGGAGGTCCAGAAGGTAATAGTTCGTAATGTTTGTTCAAAACATGGGAGGTCCAGAAGGTAATAGTTCGTAATGTTTGTTCAAAACATGGGAGGTCCAGAAGGTAATAGTTCGTAATGTTTGTTCAAAACATGGGAGGTCCAGAAGGTAATAGTTCGTCATGTTTGTTCAAAACATGGGAGGTCCAGAAGGTAATAGTTCGTAATGTTTGTTCAAAACATGGGAGGTCCAGAAGGTAATAGTTCGTCATGTTTGTTCAAAACATGGGAGGTCCAGAAGGTAATAGTTCGTAATGTTTGTTCAAAACATGGGAGGTCCAGAAGGTAATAGTTCGTAATGTTTGTTCAAAACATGGGAGGTCCAGAAGGTAATAGTTCGTAATGTTTGTTCAAAACATGGGAGGTCCAGAAGGTAATAGTTCGTAATGTTTGTTCAAAACATGGGAGGTCCAGAAGGTAATAGTTCGTAATGTTTGTTCAAAACATGGGAGGTCCAGAAGGTAATAGTTCGTAATGTTTGTTCAAAACATGGGAGGTCCAGAAGGTAATAGTTCGTAATGTTTGTTCAAAACATGGGAGGTCCAGAAGGTAATAGTTCGTAATGTTTGTTCAAAACATGGGAGGTCCAGAAGGTAATAGTTCGTCATGTTTGTTCAAAACATGGGAGGTCCAGAAGGTAATAGTTCGTCATGTTTGTTCAAAACATGGGAGGTCCAGAAGGTAATAGTTCGTAATGTTTGTTCAAAACATGGGAGGTCCAGAAGGTAATAGTTCGTAATGTTTGTTCAAAACATGGGAGGTCCAGAAGGTAATAGTTCGTAATGTTTGTTCAAAACATGGGAGGTCCAGAAGGTAATAGTTCGTCATGTTTGTTCAAAACATGGGAGGTCCAGAAGGTAATAGTTCGTAATGTTTGTTCAAAACATGGGAGGTCCAGAAGGTAATAGTTCGTAATGTTTGTTCAAAACATGGGAGGTCCAGAAGGTAATAGTTCGTAATGTTTGTTCAAAACATGGGAGGTCCAGAAGGTAATAGTTCGTAATGTTTGTTCAAAACATGGGAGGTCCAGAAGGTAATAGTTCGTAATGTTTGTTCAAAACATGGGAGGTCCAGAAGGTGATAGTTCGTAATGTTTGTTCAAAACATGGGAGGTCCAGAAGAATGCGTCACTGAGAGAGAGAGAGAAAGTCCGTTTAACGTCCCTTTTTGAAGCGTTTAACGTCCTCCGACCTGGAAGAGGCACGCGCGGGACATTGACAACTGTGAAGATAGTGGGACGATCCTGGAGGTACTGCAATACCAGGAAAGTCCCTATTTTGTTGTTGTTGATAATCCAGATATGGAAACTAGTATTAGGCCCACACTTATTTTTATTGCAGACTTCAAGGGTCAGATGACTCTTTGCTGCACAAAATGAGAGGTCGAATCATTCTCAATGTGGATCAGTTACTTGGGCCCGTTGACAATCGGAAGCTCTGTAAATCTTCAGTTATTCATAATTTTCAAATAGATTCTACACTGATAAAAAAAAAAGAGAGCAACGCAACGATGTTCAGAATGCTAATGTAATATTATACCCCATACTGATAATTCTGGGCGTGGCATACTGGACGGGTACTGTACAGTTAACGCACCTTCGAAAGTGAATGACATGTCGAAGGAATAGAAAAAAACCTAGGGGAGAACACTTCGTGAAAATTAGAGTTGCTTACCTCCATTACTCGGTCAAATACCATAGCAACAATGTAACAATGGCGTCGAAGTTTGAAACCGCAGGATGCGAGTAAGCGACTTGCAAACATTTTTTTTAATAGATTAGGGATGGCCAGTGGCCACAAACTGATAAAACTTGCAAAATGTGACGTAAAAATATAAATTACATAAATTTTAGAACGACGCACGTTTTTCTAAGACAAGTGCTGTATGTCTGCTCAAGCACACGAGGCGAGAGCTGGGGATCTACCTGATGGTAGAGTAACTTCCCCTGTTCGATCGATTGAATTAGGCAAGATCACTCCCACACAGGGGTATGCAAATACATAAGGTTAAGTTCAAACTAATAATGGGTTGCTGCGTTGCTTTGTTTCTTTTTCCGAATAATATGCAATTACAATCGTATGACTAGGCTGACTTAAAATAATCTTTTTGATTTTAGTAGTATATGTATTAAAAAAAACCTCCCCGTGGGGATTCCGGGGGGTCTTTCGTAAAAATAGTTCCCCCACCTTCTGGGAGTTCTGTGCTTGTAACTTCCTCTAATCTGCCACTCTCTTTGACTCTGCCTTTTCCCTTTGCTTTCTGTCATCTGCTATCTTTCTGACTTACTGGCCCATTCTCCTGCCTTTTTAAAAAAAAGAAATCTTCCAAATTATTTTTCTCTTGAGCTCCTCCGAAATCGGAATGTGTCGGCTGTAAGCAGCGGGGAGACCAGTGAAAACTGAAAACCGAACATATATGTACCTTACCCATTATGGCCATATGGCCTGGGAACGCAGAAGAAGAAGAAGAAAAAGTATTTTAAAAAAAGAACACAAAAGGAAATGAAAATGCATATAATTTTGAAGACTAGCAGTTGTTGTTTTTGTTGTTGTTTTTCATCACTTCACATTACTTTAGTCTCTCACTACAAAACATGCATAACACAGAAATCATCACTTCACATTATTTTAGTCTCTCACTACAAAACATGCATAACACAGAAATCATCACTTCACATTACTTTACTCTCTCACTACAAAACATACATAACACAGAAATCATCACTTCACATTACTTTACTCTCTCACTACAAAACATACATAACACAGAAATCATCACTTCACATTACTTTACTCTCTCACTACAAAACATACATAACACAGAAATCATCACTTCACATTACTTTACTCTCTCACTACAAAACATACATAACACATAAATCATCACTTCACATTACTTTACTCTCTCACTACAAAGCATACATAACACAGAAATCATCACTTCACATTACTTTACTCTCTCACTACAAAGCATACATAACACAGAAATCATCACTTCACATTACTTTACTCTCTCACTACAAAACATACATAACACAGAAATCATCACTTCACATTACTTTACTCTCTCACTACAAAACATACATAACACAGAAATCATCACTTCACATTACTTTACTCTCTCACTACAAAACATACATAACACAGAAATCATCACTTCACATTACTTTACTCTCTCACTACAACAAATACATAACACAGAAATCATCACTTCACGTGACTTTTTTTTTACTTATTGTTTTCTCCATATGCATTATTCGTTTATTATTATCTTCATTACAAACAATTCTTTACTGATCAAAATCATCGTGACCACATGGCCATATAGGCATTTAACAAAGCAAACTAACCAGCAATAGGCCTAAACCGGTTTTTCTCTCCCTTCCCTTTTCCTTACATTTTTGCACAATCTTTATTTTTCCTTTCTCTTCTTTAGACATATACCCCCCCCCCCCCCTCCACCGTCTCTCTCTCTCTCTCTCTCTCTCTCTCTCTCGCTCCCTCTCCTTTTTTTTCTCTCTCTCTTTTATCGCTGTCTCTTCCTCGCTCTCTGTCTTACTCTCTTTCTCCAATCCGCCTCTCTCTCTCTCTCTCTCTCTCTCTCTCTCTCTCTCTCTCTCTCTCTCTCTCTCTCTCTCTCTCTCTCTCTCTCTCTCTCTCTCTCTCTCTCTCTCTCTCTCTCTCTCTCTCTCTCTCTCTCTCTCTCTCTCTCCCTCTCCCCTCTTACTTTCATGTATTCTTATTCACTTTTTGTAGGGTCATATCAGACGTAATCAAACAATCTGACCTTTCTTTTTCTCCCCCCCCCCTTCCCCCCTCCATTCAATAAAAAAAAAAAAAGACCCCAAAAGACGGTCTATTCGTCCATTCGTTATAGGCTGGAATCCGTTCTTTGTTCTCCCTGCCTTCATGATCTTGCTGACCTTTCAGTTATGTGTCTTATATGACTTCATTACTATCTTTTTTTCTCTATCCTTTTCTTCTTCTTCTTGAATTACCACAATCTGATACTTTCTATTTTTTGTGTTATGTCTTTCTGTTTTCTTTTTTATTTCTTGTTTTATTATTTCTGTGTTTGTGATCAGTTGCTAACATTCTTTTTCTCTTCCATCTTTTTCTTCTCCATTTTTCTAGTTCGTTGTTCTTCTTCCCTTTGTTCCTTTGTTTTCTTCTTCTTCTCCTGTCTTTCTTTCTTTCTTTCTTTCTTTCTTTCTTTCTTTCTTCTTCTTCTTCTTCTTCTTCTTCTTCTTCTTCTTCTTCTTCTTCTTCTTCTTCTTCTTCTTCTCTCCTTTTTGTTCTTGTTCTTGTTCTTGTCATTCTTCTTCTTCTTCTCTTAAATTCTTCTTCTTTCATTGTTATGTTTTCTTTTCTTGTTCTTTATTGGTAGATTTGAAGAAAAAGCCTTAGATGTGTCTAAATCTTAACCCATTAAAAACTCGTCAGTCAATCAATCTTCTTCTTCTTCTTCTTTTCCATTCTTCTTCTACTTCTTCTTCTCCCCCTTCTGTGACTTCTTCTCCTCCTGCCCCTCCCCCTTCTTTTTCTCCTCTTTCTTCTTCTTCTTCTTCTTCTTCTTTTTCCTTATCTCCTCTTCCTCCTCCTTCTTATGCTTCTTCTTCTTTGTTGTTGTTGTTGTACTTCTGTATTTTTCTGCTCCTCCTCCTCCTCCTCTTCCTCCACCTTCTTCTCACCACCACCACCCAATCAATCATCAATACCCCTGTCCCCATTAAATTCTTCTTCTTCTTCTTCTTCTTCTTCTTCTTCTTCTTCTTCTTCCCATTAATTGTACCGTTCTCTTTCTCTTCCCTCCCCTGCTCCCCAACCCGACCAACAGACTACCTGTCGTGGAACGTGCGAGACGACACGGGGGTGAGCTTCATCTCGGATGACCTGCACTACGCCAACGGCACCATCACCATCCGCTCCACGGGGCGCTACCACATCTACACCCACCTCACCTTCGACACCAACGCCAACAAGCTTCAGGGCCAGCAGCTGGTGGTCAACCACTCCATCACCAGGATCTCACGCGGGGTCTCCGTGCCACTGCTCCTGGACCGTGTCAACCTCTTCAACCGCCAGATCAAGTCCTCCGATCTGGAGGGCACCTTCGAGTTCCACCGCGGCGACAGGATCAAAGTGGTCGTGTCCTTCCCCAGCTATTTGTACAACATGCCTCAGACTAACGTGTTCGGCTTGTTTAAGTTAGTGTCTGGGTGAAGAACAGAGAAGAGAGCGAGAGGGGTGGGGTGGGGGGTGTAGTTAGTTTTGAAGGTGATAGACTTGCTTCTAATTTTTTTTCCTCCCGCTGTTTTGTGTGTGTGGTTTTGTGAAGGTTTCAAAGGGCCAACGTAAATTTGTCTTTAAGCTTGGGGTGTGTAAATAAGGACAAGACATACGGTAGTATCTCTTGGGCTAAGGGTGTTTCTAAAGATATTTTTTTGCTTTGAAAATGCTGCGTTTGAGAGAAATTTGTTATCTAAACTGAGGTATTTGGGTACAAAAAACACCCGGATCTTTGAGAAAACGTCCTTGATTGAAGTTTAGGACGTTAGAAATAGTTTGTTAGTGGTGTTGGTTTGAAATTTCCTTTCATTTAGTTGTGGAGCAGATACTTGGGGTTTTTTTTCTATGAAGGTTGTGTTGAAACCAAAGTGGGTTTAAAGTTGAGGTGTTTAAAAAAAGAAGACAGTTCTTTAACCAAAGGCGTTTCTTCAAAGATTGCCTTTAACACGGGATGGCTGGGTAGGAGGATTATTAATAGAGCACATGTGTTATGTTCTGTGATGGTTGTGTTAATATTAATATTGTCTTTAAGCTTTAAAGCCTTTACAAACCAGAGTGTCCTTGGCTTAAGGTGTTTTTGTTTTCTTCTCAAAAGATTGTCCTTCGCACAAGAGATGGGGTAGATGGGTTTACTTTTCTGGTTGACTAGTTTAGGCCTGCTCCTTGTGGTTTTTTTTGTTTTCGTGGTAGGTCAGATTGGATTTGGTTTGCGAAGGGTGTGTTTTACTCCTAAAAAAACGACCGTTTTCTGAGCTTGGAGTGTTTTAATTAAAAACAAAGTAAGGTGTCACTTTGTTTAGGGTGTTTTAAAAACTCGCCATTAACAGATGAGGTTTTCAAAGGATTAGGGTGCTCTAAAACAATCCGTCGCCAATTATAGGACAAAGGACTAAAATCCAGCACAACAGTTTGCCTTTTGGTGTGTGTGCGGCATTTGTGGTTTTATAGAAACACGGTCCCGTCATCGAGCGCCGTTTTAGATCAACTGTTCTCAAAGGACAAGCGAGCATATCCTGCAAAGTGGTGCGTATGTGCTTAGGGGGGAGTGAGGAGGATGGGGGAGAAGCGTGGGTGGGGGTCGAAGGAAAAGACAACGAACTTAACGAGAGAGAAAAAGGGAGAAAGAATCTAATCTGAAATGGGCATCACGGAGGTGAACGTGCTATTTGTTGTGCAAAGAGACAAGGGTTGTCGTTTCCAAAGACAGAAAGAAAGAAAAATAAACAATAGACGCGTTCTTTCTGACTCATTCCAACACACTTGTAAATATTTCCCCTTGCCCTTCTTCCTTCTCCGTCTCTCTACCACCCCTTCCCCCAAAGTACCTTCTTACTTTCTCCTCCCCTGGCTTTGGATTTGTGGATTGTGTGCGAGAACTAAATCATTCAGGACAGAAAGAACAACTTTAACACTGATTTGCTATCTATGTGGACATTAACTCTGGTCCTAAAGTTATAAAAAAAAAAGAGAACAAGAGACGAAATAAATTGTGTTTGTTTGAGCTTCCATCGTGATGAGATTAAAAAATAAAACCCAAACAAAACCCCGAAAGAAGGAAAGGGGGGGGGGGGGGGGGGGAAATCAAAGAGGGCATGGAAGAAAGAGACTGCACCACTGATCAAATCAAATCCCATCCCAGTGGTGTTTATCTCTTGCTTTCAATGTGATGAGATTTTAAAACGAAAGAAAGAAGGGGAAAACAATCAAAGAGGGCATGGAAGAAAGAGACTGCACTATTGATCAAATCATATCGTAGTGTTTGCCTCTTGCTTCCAATGTGATGAAATTTTAAAACGAAAGAAAGAGGGGGGGGGGGGGGGGGCACAAACAGGGCATGGAAGAAACAGACTGCACCATCGATCAAATCATACCCCATCCCAGTGGCCCCCAAAATCTCTAGGGCAGTCTGGAGGACCTAAGGCTTACCACTGTCTTCAACATCCCAAGAGAATCATTTGTCCATCTGACGTTCAAGAAAAAAAAATTATTTGTAAAAAAGTTTTAAACCAAGTGCCATGCTAAAAACAACAACAACTCTCTAATATGTTGGGAAATGTGTGGACATCACAACTCGCCATGGTGTAGTGAGAGCTAAGGAAGCCGTTAGGGAAAATGGGGGTAAAAGAAGAGGGAGAGGGGAAGAGAGAGAGAGAGAGTGTGTGTGTGTGAGAGAGAGAGAGAGAGAGAGAGAGAGAGAGGGGAGGAAGGTTGATGGATGTGGATGTGGGAGCTGGAAGAGTGGGTGTGGCTGTGTGTTAACAATGGAACGGAATTTGGAACTTGACCGGTGCTGCCCAGTTGTACAGTTGTCCTGACTTTGATTGAAGTGTATGACCGACTGCGTGGGACGGATTCTGTGTGGTATGGTGCCTAAGCCATAAAGAACGATTGAATGTTGAACAAAATGGGGAAAAAACAAAACAACAAAACAAATACTCCGATTGAAAACAGAGAGAAGCTGGGGGAAAAAGAGGAAGACAGAGTGTATAAGATTGCGGACATTGTGGATGAAGTAAACCAAAAACTACTAACACATAACAAGTGATGAAGTGAGCTGAATAGATTGAACGAGGTACACGACGAATCGTTGGCTCTACGAATGATTATAATGGTTTGACCCAAAACAAAATCGTACACAGCAACAGAATGATCTGTTGAGTAAATGAAACGCCAGTTCTATCACTTGATGGAGATAATATTGTGTCTTTTTCCCCCTTTTTGGGGAATGGGGTGGGGTGGAGATGGCAAATGAAAATTGTTTGGTCATGATTTAAAGAAAAAAGGAGAATTAGTACAAGTTCAGGCTTGTCAAAAGAAAGTGCCAGACCGGTTCAGCCTTTATCAGTTACCGGTGTCATCATGACAACTGCAAGTAAGAAACCGGTTTAGCCCAAAGCTCACCGGTTACACAACAGTAGCCAAATAAACCGGTTCGGTCATAATAACGGGCTGCAAAACAGCTTTGTGTAGAAACCGGTTTAGGCATAATCATCAAGAAGCAAGAAACCGGTCATCCCAAATCATCACCGGGGCTAGGGCCGGAACCGGTTCGTCATTATCATCACTGGATCGGGTTTTGAAATGAGAAGTCAACAACAATGATCATTTACCCATTCAAGCAGGATGGCAGCGCGCACAGAAAGTGATCATTAAGCCGCCATAATCATGTTATCACTGGAGAACAATAACAGCCAGTGAATGGCCGTGACACACAGTAAACAGTGACTGTGTTGTCATACTACTCATACCAGTGGCCCTGATAGGCTCTGTTTGATTTTCATTCCCGAGTTTAGCTGGGAAACTGTTGTTGTGTTGTTGTTTTTTATCTCGTATAAATGTTATTGTTTTTAAATCACATGTTGGTATTCTTAGCACACCTTTAAAAAACACGTTGTTTGGACCAAAATTTAAAATATGTGCGTGTAAATAAGTTGCTTAGAATGTGTGTGTGTGTGTGTGTGTGTGTGTGTGTGTGTGTGTGTGTGTGTGTGAAATGGAAACAGCCCCCCCCCCCTCCCGGATGAATATAATACCATTGGACTCTTTCCTGCTTTCTTGTTGTAACTTGAAGAATGTGTCGATTAATTAAGAATGCTGGCAGTGTTTTCATCAGTGTTCCGCCATGGCAGGATCATGATAAAGGGTTCTGGCATCCTTTCTCTCCAAGAACTGTTGAAAGGAACGATCGAGCGATCAAGCAATGTTATGTCAAAACAGAATATTGTTAAAATGGTATCTTCCAGGATGCAAAGTAAAAAAAAGAAAGAAAAAAGAACATTCATTACAATGTTTGGGTGAACGAATAATAATGTATGCGAAATGTTATGTAAAAACAAAAAAATATATTTTATATAGAATGTGCGTGTGTGTGTGTGTGTGTGTGTGTGTGTTCGTTCTTTAATTTAACGTATATCCACCTTAGGCCACAATGTGTGTGTGTGTGTGTGTGTGTGTGTACGCCCGTCTTATCAAGCAGCGCGTGAGTATGTGTTTATGTAGTCACGCAAATGTGTGTGTGTGTGTGTGCGCGCGCGCATGTGTATGCGTATGATTGTTTTGACCTGTGTGTAAATACAGTGGAACCTCCCTTATAAGACCTTCCATTATAAGACTCCCTCCCACATAAGACCTACTTCTCTGAGACATTGCCCTTTGTAAGTATTAAAATTACTTCTCTTTCGAGACCCCTCCCGTATAAGACCTCATTTTAGATGATTTTTGAAGGTCTTATAAGGGAGGTTCCACTGTATGTTTCAGTCTCTGTGTACGTTTGTTCCTAGGTGCATAGGCTATTATGCCAGCGCGCATGGTTGCACACCCACAGTCTCGCCGAACACACCAAAACCTTTTGAGAAAATAAATTCAAAACAACGTCATCAGCAAGCTTTATGAGCCGGAAAACAGGAATTGAAAGGCTAGGGGGAGGGAAAAGCCAACACACATAATATCATATCTTGCCCTCTCCAGTTGGACTCCATAATGGCCCACGTAAGAACAGAGCACAGAGCGGCGAAGGAATGGAAGGTATGTGGAGGATGATCTTGGCCACAAAATGTTTCAGTCATAATTGTGACTCTGGGTGAGAAAACGGAGTAAGTAGCGGAGTATGTTTTTACAGCAAATACAAATTGACCAACTAAGAAACGGAACAAGAAAGATAAGAAAAAAATGCCCACACCCAAAAGACAGTCTGCCCTTCAAAATTCAAACAAAAGCATTTTGCGGTAATTTTATGTATTGTACACACATTTTCCTCCGAAGTCGGAGTGTGGCTGCTCACGTGGCGGGGTAATGAAAAACGGTCACACACGTAATGTTCTCATCCCTAGCTGGTGTATTTGTACCATAGTGTTCAAGTACTTCGGCTTTTGGTATGATCACTGGAGTCTTTAAGCCAAGGTAAGACAACAGCAACAACATACACACATTCAAACATTAAATCGATATATGATTAATTTCAATATCTAATTGGTCATTTAAAAATCATTTATTTTAGTATAGGTGGAGTCGGTACACTACATATACCCCGTGTATGTCAGTAGGCCTGCTTTACTGTGGTAAACACAATCAGCTTGATTTAGCAAAATCATTTCAAACGAGTGTTAAATACAAAAATATATATATTTAGGCCTAATGTTGTTTGCTGTTTACTTTTCTGGGATCTTTGAGCACTGTATCTATGTGAAAGAAATTCTGATTTTGTAAAAACAAAAAACCCCAGCTATAAAAGTTTAACCAAAAAAAACAAAACGATTTTTCGCTGTCACAACTAAGGTGTTTTTATTTATTCAAGTCTTTTTACCCCCCCAAAAAAAATCTTTTTACCAAGAAAAATAATCTGTGTTATCAGGTTTTCTTACACACTGTCAGAAATTATGCTCAGAGCAGAATCGAAGAACGATCTGGGAAGAAATCCGAAGCCTACATTGCGGACAGACATATAAGGTGGGGGTGTGGTTATGAAGCCAAGACCTATTATTAGGTAATTTCCAAAGTGGGCATTATACACATTCTTTTCCAATCCCTTAACCCTTTCACCGCCAATGTCTCATTTATGCACCACACTGGTGTACTACCCATGTCGCTAAAAGGCATACAAGCTGGGCCTGTTATCCAAACACCCTATTTTTTAACTTTTGGTAGGTAAGGATAGGCCTAATGTTATACATGTCACAGAGGAATTCCCAATATTGCAGATAATTTTCTTTCTATTCCCAGTTTAAGTTTAATGGTGATTTTTGGCTGCAAATGACTGGCGGTGAAAGGGTTAAACCGCCAAGCACAACCGCATACTAACGTTGGCGAAACAGAACGGAATTTTTCGTGCGTGTGTGTGTGTGTGTGTGTGTGTCAGGGGGTTGGGGTGTGTATGCGTGTGTGAGTTTGTGTGTGTGTGTGTGCGCGCGCGCATGTGTGTTTGTGTGTGATTGCGCGCACACGCGCGTATGGGCTGTTTGTGGGGTGTTTTACTGTGTGTGTGCGGCAATGTGCACGTGGGCGCGCGCATTCAGTTTTATTTCGTTATTGCTTTGTGTGGAATACAAATGGCGCCCATTTTGATGTGGGGGAAATTGATTGCATTCTCCACCTCCCCATTCTCTCCCTCCCCCCCCCCCTCCCCCTGCAATTTTTTTTACTCACTTTCTCATTGATGTCTTTCTTGTTGCGAAATAAAAGTTGTAAATGGGACGTTATTTTTCCATTGGGATTACTACTATAACATTACGTTTTCATCTTAATATCACGGGGAGAAAATGAATACATGTAATTATAATGTATTTAAAAAGTTCTGATTTGAATTTGAGGCTTTTATTGTTTTGTTATGGTCTTCGTTTTGTTTTGAATGATTCTACTACTTCCTTATAAATGTGTTTTTTAAGAATCATGTTCTGCCGTTCTTCTGATTTGAGTTTGAGGCTTTGCTTTCTTTATTATATTTTTGTTTGTTTGTTTGAATGTATTAACTACGTATAAATAGGGAATGGTTGTATGAGTGTGCTTGTGTGTTGGGAGGGGGGGGGGGGGGGGGGGGCGTGTGTTTGCCATTAATTTTTATTTTTAGCTTCACATGTTTGTCACACAAAAATGTGATTGTGAATGGATGCTTTATTTTGGTTCTTATGCTTAAAAAATGTTTTTCTGAGTTTTGAATTAACATGCGTATGGTCCAAAAATGGTGATGTTATTATATTATGCATGCCAAAATATTGCATGCCATGCCATAATAATGATAGGCCTAATAGTAATAATAACTGTGTTGATTTTTTTTATTTTAGTGAAGGGCCAGCCACACGTCCACTAAAATCGTACGACTGTACGATACGATTCGATCACGTGGTCTCCGAGAACAAATGTGATTCGCGCTTCGTGATCGAATCGTATCGTACAGTCGTGCGATTCCAGCTGACGTGTGGCTGGCCCTTTACACGAAGGAGGAAATTGTTCAACTGACGTGGTGCATCTCTCCTCCCTTCCATTACGGGACAGAGAGAGAGAGAGAGAGAGAGAGAGAGAGAGAGAGAGAGAGAGAGTGGGTGAGTTTGTGTTGAGGTAGATTCGTTTGCGTACGTATACAAATTGTGTGTGTGTGTGCGTGTGCGTGTGCGTGTGTGTTCTGATATTATGTAAAGCAAACATGACTCGACATATATAATGCGAAATCATTCCCTGAGACAAGAAACAAACGTGTCCTTATTGAGAAAAAAACCCCAAACGTGAAAAACCACTTTGGAAAATTTAAAG
>CM065681.1:81840687-81855687 GCA_017654935.2 Phymorhynchus buccinoides
TGTGTGTGTGTGTCTGTCTGTCTCTCACTCTCTCTCTGTCTCTCTCTCAGTGCGTGTGAGCGTGAGTACGTGTGCGCTATCACGCGCTAATATCATATGATGATCTGTACCTGGACTGGAGTACGTAGATGGGAGAGATAGAGAGAACACCACTTGAAGATACACTCTGTGTGTGTGTGTGTGTGTGTGTGTGTGTGTGTGTGTGTGTGTGTGTGTGTGTGAGAGAGAGAGAGAGAGAGAGAGAGAGAGAGAGAGAGAGAGAGAGAGAGATAATTGTGTGTTTATGTGAGAGAGAGAGAGAGAGAGAGAGAGAGAGAGAGGAAGGAGGAAATAGACTCGTGAAAAAACGTATGCGAGTATGTGTACGTTGGAGAAAGAGAGAGAGAGAGAGAGAGAGAGAGAGAGAGAGAGAGAGAGAGAGAGAGAGAGAGAGAGAGAGAGAGTTATTTAAGAAATGTATATAATGGGGGTTTTATGAAGCAAGGGAAAAAAGGTTCTGTTTTACTGTGAATGTAAGAAAATAAAACATATAACAAGCAAAAGTCAGCAAGATAATTGTTTTTGAAGATTTGGAAGATGATAACACGTTCAGTGGTGCATTAAATCTCTTGTACATATTGTACATACAATGTGTGTGCGTGCGCGTGTGCGTGTGTCTGAGATTGCGTTTGTGGTTGTAAATTATTTTCATTGAATGCGAGAATATTTTTCCAAGTGTTTTTTCCTATGTCTGTTTTTACCGTTATTGTTTATTTGAAAAATTGAATGCCTTATTTTTTAAGACGGAAAATGGTTGGTTTATTTTGAATGTTGTTTTACGAATAAAATTTTGTTTGTTACATTTTGTGTCGATTGCAATTGTTGATTCACATGCTTACCTGGGCTTTTTTTTCTGTGTGTTTGTTTTTGGAATTCTAATTCATTTTTTTGTTCCGACTCTCTGTCTGCCTATCTATCTGTCTGTCTCTGACTATTCTCACTCTTTTTGGTAAATAACATACATCTGTTAAAAATTCGGGACGATCCTGGAGTTGCACTGCCTCCGGGCATTGCCTCCAGGATCGTTCCCACCATCTTTATATCTACTAATGTCCCATATGTGTCTGTTTCAGACCGGAGGACGTTAAACAGATTTATCTCTCTCTCTCTCTCTCTCTCTCTCTCTCTCTCTCTCTCTCTCTCTCTCTCTCTCTCTCACACTATTCTAATGGCGTACCTGTTTCAGACTATTCTATCATACTCAGGTATAACAAACACTGGACGTAAAAAAACCATGTTCAGAAAAGTTGTTAAATGAAAGGAAACGTAACAGATAGAAAAAAACTTGGATGTGCTAAACCAACAATCGTTTCGGTCTCTCTAGACTAGCTACCTTTTATCATTTTCCAACAAAATCAACAAGAAAGAAAAAACAGCTACCCGTTACCATTTTCCAATAAAATAACAACAGCAACAAACGTATCTCGGCAACAAAGCGTTCCGTCGCAGTAGTTTGTTCGACAGAGATAACACATAAAAAATATATATTAATGTACAAAAGTTGAAATGATTCTGTGTTGTGGTTCAGAAGATGATGCGCAAACAGGCAGGAAAAAGGAAAATGGGTCATGAACGACTAATATTTGTCCTATTCTGAAAGAATGCGGAAGAATGTCTACAACAGCAGTAAGTTTAGTAGTAGCAGCAGCAGTAGTAGTAGCAGCAACAACAAGAACAGCAGCAGCAACAACAACATCAACAACAACAGGAAACTGTACGTTGAATCGACTACGTCAGCTGGTTCTTTAAACGGAAATCATACGACATACGACCAAGGGGTCGACGCATTTCTTATTTCGAGAAAGACCAACTCAATTTTCCCATCAGGAACTATGTCAGCCTGCATATTATTATATTTTCAAACCATCTTAGACGTCATTCAACATCATTGACTAACGTCAGAGATAGCCACAGGTGTGAAAAAAACCCTGACGTTACTGAAACAGACGGACACAGGAAAAGCGGAGGTCTACACACGTTTAACAACTACTGACCACGTCACATGCCTTTGTTTTTCACTTACTGAATCACCTGAGCTTTGCAATGCGACAAAAACGACCCCCAAAAAACAATAGACGATTTTCGGATAAAAACTAGGGGAGAGCATTTCGTGAAAATTAGATTTGTTTACCTCGATTACTCGGTCAAATACCATAGCAACAATGACGTCGAAGCTTGAAGCCGTGGGATGCGAGTCGCTGACTTGCAAACATTTTATTTTATAGAAAAATGAAGGGTGGCCAGTGGCCACAAACTGATAGAACTTGCAAAATGTAACGTACAAATATAAATGACATCAATCTTAGACTGACGCATGGTGTTCTAAGTGCTGTGCGTCTGCTCAAACACACGAGGCAAAAGCTGGGGATCTACCTGGAGGTAGAGTAACTTCCCCTGTTTGACCGATTGAATTAGGCAAGATCACTCCTACACACCATAAAATTGCTCCCCTTAATTATTTCCGAACAATTCCTATTAAAAACCTTTCAACGCTAGCCATTCATCAGCCAAAATTTACCATTAAACCTACCCAGGTAGAGACAAGATTTTGTCTGTGACATGCATAAAACAGGGCATATCCTTACCTCCCAAAAATAATTCTGATCGCTTCTCGGCCTTTTGGCTAAGACAGTGATTCAGGAACATAAATTTTTGTTTATACCCTGGTTTGTTTGTTCAGCCCGTCGTACATGGCGAAAGCCGATACGCGACGTTAAACTGAACTTCCATCCCTCCCAAAATGAAGAACATAAGGTCACTGTATACCAGACCCTCATTTGATGCCTTTTAGTGACATGGGTGTTAAATCATTGTGGTGCCAAGAAGCGACAGTGGCGATGAAAGGGTTAACAAAATAAATAGGGGAACCTGGAGTAAAGGGCCCATCCTGGGGTAAAAAGTCTTAGCTGTAATGATGCATTAACCCTTTCACTGCCAATGTCGCAATTATGCACCACAATGGTTTAACTCCCATGTTACTTAAAGGCATTAAATCAAGGCCTGTTATCTGAAGACCCTATTTTCTTGATTTTGGGAGGTAAGGATAGGCCTAATACAATGCTATGCATGTCACAGAGGAATTCCCAAAGTTCCAGATCAATTTATTTCTCTACCCAGTTTAGCTGGATGGTATTGTTTGGCTGAAAAATGGCTGGCGACGAAAGGGTTAATCGCTAAACTTTAGCAGAGAGTCCTAATTGAGAAAACCACTGTGAAGTGGGTTGCTTTCTGGAACAAGATTCCACACGCATACATACAGATACACACACATACATACAGACAGAGAAACGCACAACCCTCGTTCTCATTCCAATGTACTCCTGTTCTTACAGAATTGGGAGTACAATGAAAATCTGTTTAACGTCCTCCGGTCTGGAACAGACACATATCGGACATTAGTAGATATGATGACGGTGGGAACGATCCTGGAGGCAATACCCGGAGGCAGTGCAACACCAGGAAAGTCCAGAATTTTTAACAATACAGTAAGTGTATAAAGCAATAGAATTGAGAGTACAAGAAGAAAATCTGTTTAACGTCCTCCGGTCTGGAACAGACACATATATGGGACATTAGTAGATATAAGGATGGTGGGAACGATCCTGGAGGCAATGCCCGGAGGCAATGCAACAGTAAAGTCCCGAATTTTTAACAATGCAAATAATGCGATAAGTGAGGGAGTACAAAGCTGTTGCTGAGTGGAGGTTTTACGTCCTCATGGCGGAAAGCCCTTAGGGACAAGTTGTTCTGGTGCTGGGTCGATGTGGAGATGGCCGCAAAGCGGTTGATGGTCATGAGGAAGAGGGTCTGGGGATGAATTCGTGGAGGACGCTGGGTGTCGTGGTGGTGGTGTTGGTGTCTTTGGCGTTTGTCCGGTGGTCATCATTAGAGTTGAAAACCGGTTAAAAAATGCGAACCGGTTTTTTAAACCGTTTTCCCCCCGAGTACAACCGGTTTTACCGAACCGGTTTCTAAAACCAGTACTCTCATCACTAGTTTCACCTATGCAAACACATATTTATTTGTCAGAATATTCACACACACGCACGCACGTGCGCACATACGCACAATAAAGAAACTTATGACTTATGACACACACACACACACACTCACTCAACACTCAGTCAATGTCAAAGCCATAGACCACCACAAACTAGAAACAGCTACTCTTGGCTTACAAACACCCAATCTGCGCTGAGAATCGGTGTTGTTTTTCGAAAAGAATGCGTTATTCTAAGAAAAACTTACTTTCAGTTTGCAGTTAAAAAACCGGTTAACAGCAACTCGAACCGGTTTTTTCGAGCCGCGAAAGGTTAGCACCGGTTTTTCGGTTCACACCGGTTTTTCTCCCCACCTCTAGTCATCATCGGTGCTGAAGGTCCAGGTTGAGGTGTCGTCGTTGGTGAAGTACAAAAAAAAGGAGAACGTTTCAAACACAATAGAAGCAAGACACCGCTACTACCCACGTTTTCCTATTTACAAACACATTTCTCCATTTACTCAACACGCAATCTCCCATTATAGTCGATTAAAAGTTTGTGACTGTAAAGCTTGACATTATTTTCTTTTTTAGCTTGACATTAAATAATTGTCAAACACAGTGGCTACGGTTACGGGGTTGTTGCAACGCTCAAGCCATGTTCAGGGATAGTAACCCTTGCTAGTCGTTTTTGTCGTCAACGAATGCATTTTGTTATTAATTTCGGATTATTTAGCGCATGAAGGTTTCGTTCAAATAAGGAATAGGGTTAGGGATAGGGTTAGAGTCAATGCTAGTAGTTTTTCCAATACACTTACGCATAATTTTTGCGTCCTTTGATTGAGCCCCGTATCCGTAGCCTGGAGAATTGCGGATTACGGACCCGTAATCTCAGCCTCTGCCATTGTCAAAATAATAGCGCAAAAATGTCATCACAAATGGCTCTCCATTGGAGGATCTCCAAAGAGACACGGTACCAGTTACACCCTGTCACAAAATGCACCCCCCCCCCCCCCCCGCCTCTATTAAATTGGGCTCCCTTCCGATGATGTCTGTTCGTCGATGAGTTGAAAGAGTTCTCAAGGCTGCAGCACTGGTGAAACACACACACACACACACACACACACACACACACACACACACACACACACACACACACACAAAATTAACAAAAAAACTACATTTTCGGCTCCAGTGACCTTGACCTTCGACCAATGACCTTCATCTTCGAGCTTGGCCTTAGATTTCCTAACTATCTATCCGCATGTGTAATTTAGGGGTCCTATGACCGTCTGTTCAAACGCTATCGTCATGACATAGCCAAACACATAGGAACAAACAGATAGATATCACTGAAAACATTGACCAGGTTTCGCCTCACGGCTGGTTAAAAAAAAAGCTAACAATAATAACAATAGCAACAACAAAAGTCAAAGCACACACACACACACACACACACACACACACACACACACACACACACAGAGGGAGAGAGAGAAAACGAAAACGAAAACGAAATTTTATTTAACCAGGGAAACATGAGATAAGCAATACAATGCTTTTTTTCCACCCAGCCCTGGGGCAAATAGAACATTCAATAACAAAGTTAACTAACGCATGCAAAAAGTGAAAAGGCAAATGGGTTACACAAAAAAGAAAGAAACGCTTGGGGTAATTACAGGTGAGGGGGGGGGGGAGGAAGGGGGGGTAAGGAGGGAGAATAAGGGGGAAGGGAGGGTATACTGAAGCATGTCACAACACACATAACACATGAGCAATAATAGTAAAACATAGAAGAGGAAGAAGAAACAGAAAACAAAATTACATTTGATCTTTAAGATTTTGAAATAGAATATTTTGAGATGCCTTTTTGAAAGAATTCATGCCAGCTATTTGTTTTAAATTAGATGGCAAAGAGTTCCATAGAGTTCCACCCGAGTACGTTAAACTGGTTTTAAAAAGATCAGATCAGAGAGAGAGAGAGAGAGAGAGAGAGAGAGAGAGAGAGAGAGAGAGAGAGAGAGAGAGAGAGAGAGAGAGAGAGAGAGAGAGAGAGAGAGAGAGAGAGAGAGAGAGAGAGAGAGAGAGAGAGAGAGAGAGAGAGAGAGAGAAAGAGAAGAGAGAGAGAGAGAGAGAGAGAGAGAGAGAGAGAGAGAGAGAGAGAGAGAGAGAGAGAGAGAGAGAGAGAGAGAGAGAGAGAGAGAGAGAGAGAGAGGTAGAGGTGGACGAACAGACAAAGTCAATGAACGAGAGTTAATTCACACCTCAGAGTTAGGGAAGAAAATAGAGTTCAAAAGGGCCGCGCAAGGTTTTAGGGGCAGACTGTGAAACCGACCTATAGCTGTGGCATAGACGAATAAACCGGTAGGATGTGTTAACCCCACGCTTGGATTAGCACACGTTAATAATAATAATAAAACCCTTTGAAAAAAGAAAACAGAACAAAAAAAGCTACCAAGATCCCCGTTTAAAGTCTGAAAAATGGTTTGCCCTTAAATACCTTTCAACTGCTTGAGGAATAGGTAGGTTCCACACCCTTAAATACACGCCAAAGAAAATCTGGAGTTGTCAAAAACACTTCGGGACTTTCCTGGTATTGCATTACCTCCAGGATCTTCCCACTATTTTTATAGTTATTAATGTCCCATATGTGCCTGTTCTAGGCCGGAGGACATTAAAGGTGGACCCTGACGGATGGGTTGCAAGAAACACGTCGAGATCACCAGAAAGACAGCCTTTTCAAGGATCAGAACACTCGCTTTGCTCTGGTTTCCTAGAAATCAAACCGTCAAAACGCGGCGATTCCTCCTTGGCGGAGATGCCGGAGAGAGAAGCCATTTTGGATGGGGCGGGTGGGGGCCAAAACTATTGTGGTTGAAGCTTTTTCTTTTTTGTAGTACAGTCAGTAAAAAAAAAATTGAAGCTATTTCCTTTGTTGTGAGCGAAACTCCTTTACATAAACTGCATAAAATTAAAAGGCTTGTATTGCGAAAATTTCGTGCAAACAATTTGGTTTAAACGCCGGCCGCCATTACAAAAGAAAAGAATTCAGTGAAAGAATTTGACTTCCAGCACCTCCGCCAAGGGAGGAATCGCCGATTTGACGGTTTGATTTCTAGGAAACCAGAGCAAAGTGAGTGTTTCTATCTCTGTAAAGGGGGTTTTCCTGGATCTCGGGGACGTGTTTCGTGCAAAAAAACCTCATCCGCCAGGGTCCACCTTTAACGATCTTTCATCAACACACAGGTAAACAGGCAGCCAGGTGAGGCAGACAGACAGACATAAAATTGTGATGAAACAGACGCACTGACAGAGAAATATAAGTATGTATGCACTAAATCAGGTCGTGCATAGTGTCTCTGTCTTTGGTGGGTGGTGGTGGGGTGGGGGGTGGGTGGGTGGGGGGGGTAGGGTGCTTCTGTTTTTAGAGCGTTTTAAAAAAAAAAAGACGTCCTCTAGGGGAAGACGGGGTAAAAAGCGCATGGGCGGGTAAGAAGCCCACCCTAATTATCTCATGAAATAAAGAAAATTTGTCAAATTTGCCCATGAGACGAATGCTAGACATTAACGCTCGTCTCATGGGCAAAATGAGACTGAAATTTGCTTCATTTCATGAGATAATTGGGGTGGGCTTCTTACCCGCCCATGCGCTTTTTACCCCGTCTTCCCCTATTAACATTCTGAACATTTGATAGCCTACAGCCGAACTTAGTATACAAAATGAAAAAAAGCTTTTATAGTTTAGGCCTACTTGTAGCAAATATGTGTACTCTCCCTATCACCCAAATCCCATTTCACATGATCAAAATAAACGTAGGCCTATCAATTGCTGGTACCCACGTGTCGTCATATCCGGCCACAAGGAGCGCCATATTAGTCCTTACCTTTTTTTGAAAAATGCCAGATCGATGCTGCGTATTTGGCTGTTCCAATTCGAAACTTATCTACACTGTATTTATAACATCTGGATGTTTTCTTTACACATTTAGATAACATTTTCACTTTGTTTACACACAAATAAGGACTAAGATGGCGACACTTCCGTTGGAATGGTAGAGATGCGCACGCAGGTGGGTTGGAGCCATAGTCTTCTACGTCTGAATTCAAATGCGTGGGTTCTTGCTTCCTCTGAAATTGCCAACCAAGCCAATCAAAATTTCTGACGTCATTTTTAGATGTGACGAGGGAATGGGTTAAAAGGCTACGTCTCTAGGGAAGACTTTTAGTGTGTTAAATTTTCAAGTAGAAAATTTGCCTTTAGCCCACTTCTCTAGGGTATGGGAGATGAGCAACTTTCCCGGCCCCTTTTCATCTAATAAATTTATATTTGTGCCCGGGTTCTGGCTCGTATGATTGTAAGAAATACAAGTGGTTGATTTGCTCTTAATGGCAGACAGAGAGAAGTAGGGTTTTACATGAAATTACAAGACTTCCACTCTCATCAGTCTGACCAAAGGGTTCAGAATTATTTGACACTTGTATTTTATTTACTCGCAAAATCTGCATAAGATTATGCAAAATAATAATAAAGCAGCTCAATGGCGCCAAAACAAATGAATGAAAAACAATGAAATCCGAAAGGATTTACAAGACTTTTGTCTTTCTAGAAGGTTAGCCCCAAGCGGGAAGGGTCACTAAGTGTCCTGGTTTCCAGTTAGTGTTCTTTGGCACTGTCGTAGTGACTTAGCTCATGGCTGTGCTGAAGTTCCTCCATAGGGATCGACGAGTGCTGGGTTGACTCGGCTTGCTCGTCAGGTGAGAGTAGCTCCCAGTCGTTCCGGTTACGGCGTCGCGGGATGGCACGGTTCAGGCGTGGTCTCCTCGCGGATTCTGGGTGCGGGGCGTCTTGGCGGCGTTCCCGTCTGGTTTCCTTGTGAGTCAGGGATTGAGCGTCCTGACCACGATGCCCTGCTGATAATCACAGGAGAAGGTGGGTGTAGATCTTTATGGCTTAGAGACAAGGGGCTTCAGCCGGCAGGGAATTAGTGGATCCCAACTGGCTAGAAGGCTGCCCTTGTAAAATAGCACTAGTTAATAAATAAACTGAATTTAGGTTAACAAACTGAGATCAGTAAAAATAAAAGGTGTACAGGAATCAACTGATATTATTCAGTACCCGGCTAGATCAAAGTCTATGATCAAGCCAACATCACTCTCCATCCAACACCTGGAAAGGAATGTTATCATAAAGTGCAAGATTGCAACCCACAGGCTTCCTACTAAAAATATACAAAAGGGTTAGTAGGCATAAAATCCGGTTCTGGTACCAAAAGAGTTAAAGTCAAAAACACACACACAAATAATCAGTGCACATAATTAGAACAGAATGTTTACCACTTCTTTTCAATAACATATCTACTCCTTATTCATCATTGAACATAGGATCTAGATCAAAAATAGGATCAAAAAAAAACAAATCTCAATCACCAGCCATCAATAATACTCACTAGTTGGGCTATTAGGACTGGCTGGGAGAGAGGTTGAGTCTGCAATGTTGCTTCAGCCAGGTTTTGGAGGTATTGTGAGAGAGAATGTGTAGGCTAACTTTCCTCACTACTCAAATTTTCCCCTCCAATTTCAAACACCCGAGAGCCTGTCATTGGTTCATAGCAGTCGACAAGTCACAAGATGATGTTATAATATTATGCATACTAGTACAGAACGATCACGAGCCGGTTACATCACTGGCACGTGTCACTCTCCTCTTTCTCGTGATCGGGAAAGGAGATACGGGGAACAAAGGGAGACCGCCAATGTGGGGGTCATCCGAGGAAAAACCCGTGATCAAACAGATATCGCTTCGGAATCGGCGATCTGTTTGATGTTGAATTGTACTTAAAGTGGCGGCCTGAATAAAGAAAGGGGGGGGGGGGGGCGGTGTAGATAAAGAAAGTGGGGTTGTGCGTGATACATTGTCATGTCACACTAAACTGGTAATAAAGTAAGGCATTGCATTTCCCTTCGACTGGCGTTACTTTTGAGTCACCTTTAGCAAGCAATTACTGTGTTGGCCTAAATGTAAAGACCTAGAGTAGACCAATCGCCGTGGCGTAGTGGTTAGCGTCGCGGACTACTGGTTGGGATGTCTCAGGTTCGAATCCCATCAGAGGCAAGGTTTTTTTTCGGTCCTGGACCGACTCCTACCCAGAGTGAGTGGCTGGGGGCTCAATGGGAAGACTGCAACCACACAGTCGAGCTTCATCCGCTTAACGGATGCGATTCTGAGAGTGTTGCCCCAATTTCAAGACCAACACTGCAGGTGTCTGTGGTTCTCGGGCCTGGTTAACGCCGGGATATCATTATGAAAGGAAGCGTAGAATACAGCCCTGTCATGCAGTCTCAGACCGATACGGAACTCCATAGCATCATCATCATCATCATCATAGTCATCCGCCTCATTTTCCATCAATCATTAAAAAAACCTCTCAAATTCTGTGGTTTTGCAAGCCCTGCTCTCATGGTGACCTCAGTTTTGATTTCCGATCCAGTCTATGCCTTGGTTCGTTCGGGTCAAAGTCATGGGGATCAATGTGTTCTGGGGGGCTGTCGGTGGACGATCGTGGTGGCGCCCTCGGAGGAGGACCTCACTCACGCTGGCTCTGCGACTAAGAGAATAGTGTCGTCAGTAGGGGGCTTAGTATAGGTGGTGTCCTGAACAGGCTCCACTGAAATCCACCGAAGTGACTCAGTGTCTCCTCGGTTGGTTGCCTCCTGACGGCCTAACATAGATTCGCTCCTCTTGGACTGCTGGCCTCGGATTCTGCGACCTGAACATGCGGAGGTGTGGCTGCGAATTGGGACTCAGAATGAGCGGCGTGGGAGCAACGCCACTGTACGGCCCAGAAGATGGGACAACAAAAAGAAAAAAACAAGTGCAACGCCGTGCGGCTGCAAAGTCCCCTCGCAGCATCGCCGAGCTACTCCGAAATCGGAATGTGTCGGCTGTACACATACATAAAAACGCATCAAAACAGCACGTAACTACATAAAAACGCATCAAAACAGCACGTAACTGAATAGTTTTTTTATATATAGCCTTGGGGTTCGGACCCGTGATTTGAGCGCGCGCGATCATGCGCACACCAGCGCACAGAAAAATTCATGACAACTGTGTTATAGCATCAAGAAATGTTGTGAAAAAAACTGCATTGAAATACATGCAAAACTTCGCGAGATATTAGCGATTATGTGTTTCGGGGTTTGAACCCCGTAACTGGCGCGACCTTGACCTTAATGTAAAACTAAATACATCAGTGGATAGCTTGCATCTTGGCAAACTAGTATACCAAATTTGATGATGAATAGGTTTTTTTTATAAAAACGGACGAATAGCCGGACGGACACCGGACGGACACCGGACCGACGGACGGATACCGGACGGACGGACGGACACCGGACGGACCAGACAGAAACAATAGTTCCCGAACCTTCGGCTCGGGGACTAACTAGAGTAGTCTGTATCGAAAAGACGGGTGCGTAGCGCCTTCACTACGTATCGAAAGAACTACTGGTTGTTACCACTACGACCCATAGAGAAAAAATAATGACTGTGCCAATCTGTCAGTTTGAATTCCGGCAGACTAACCCGAACCCTTTTCCTAACCTAACCCTATTCCTTACCTAAATGTATCCCTATTCAAACCCTAACCCTAACCCTTAGTTGCCGTAGTGATTTAGCCCAGTAGTGTTATCAATACGTAGTGATAGCCGTACTGATTTATTTTGGTAGTGTTTTCGATACGTAGCGATAGCGGGATGTCCCCCCCGAAAAAACTACATGAATAAGGTCTTCGCTTTGTATTAAACCGGAGCGATTTAATGATTCTAGATCGCCAAAACTACATGAATAAGGTCTTCGCTTTGTATTAAACCGGAGCGATTTAATGATTCTAGATCGCCAGTGCTCGAATGTTTCAATCATAGATGCTGCCGATTTTCATATTAGGCCTTACTTAATAAAGGTCTTTATCATGTTTGAATGCTTTGCCTTTGCCTTTCAAATAAGAAAAACCCTAACGTTACGGCAAGACCAGAAAGAAGCTCGAAAAGTAGTTAGTAAGTTGGGCACACAGGCATAGGGGTTAGGATTGTATTTGGGTGTGGGTGGGGGGAGTAGGACTTAAAGTCGGGAGGTGTGGAGGTAGTGGAGGGAGGGAGGGGGGGGGGGGGAAACAGGAAGAAAGGAGTAAGGAAAAAAGAAAAAGCGAAAACAAGGAGTAAGCGATTAACTCCGTGACGTCAATTGTACACCAAATATTGAACATGGGGGTGTGATTATCTTTCTACCCGAACGGCTTTTCACTGTACCGTGGATGCTGTCAGATGGGAACACTAGATATGATACTATTTTAGTCCAGTTGGCAGACTTTTTGTTTGTTTTCAGAACAATTAACAGGCATTCGGGGATAACTTTGAGAAGGAAAAAAAAGGCTTTAAGATGTTCAAAGGAAAGCAGCAGAGAATGAAGGGATGGAAGTATGGAGAGTTAAAAGGTAGAATTAATTGGGTGTTGGTAGTGTGTCAAAAATCAAACGCCATCACACACGCAAATATGCGCGCACATACATGCACGCGCGCGCACACGCACACAGCACACACACACACACACATACACATACACACACGCGCACGCGCACGCGCACGCACACACACACACACACATACGTACACGCACACATACACACACACATACACACACACATCATGCACACACACACAAATACAAACACATACACACACACACACACACACACACGCGCGCGCGCGCACGCACGCACACACACACACACACACACACACACACACACACACACACACACACACACACACACACACACACACACACACACATTTCCTCTCTATCTGACCATCTCTGACCTACCCACAAACACCCTCAAATAATCCACTTAATCCCCCTTCTCACTCCTTTACTCATATCCGTTCTTATATTCATTCACATCCCCCCCCACCCCCCACATAATCCGCTATTCCGCCTCCCACTCCCACACTCTCATTATTCCTTCAGTCTTAACCCCCTCTTACCCTATTAATCCGTGTAACCCCTCTCCCCTCCCCCCTCGAAAGACGTTGAAAAACACGCCCACGTACAACTAGTCAGCTGTACCCAACTAGCATGCCTAGTCATGGAGAGAGAGAGAGAGAGAGAGAGAGAGAGAGAGAGAGAGAGAGAGAGAGAGAGAGAGAGAGAGAGAGAGAGAGAGAGAGAGAGAGAGTGTACAATAGTAGTACAATTCTATTTTGTTTTTTATTTTTTATTCATTCAATTGCATATATTATGTCTGCCAACTTTGTCCGCTGTAATATTTCTTCGAACTGAGCACACCATAAGCTCTGCTTGTTGCTGAAAGCTTCAGTTATTTTGTATTGTGTGATCTTTTGGTTTTGGACAATAAAAATGTTTAAACCAGAGAGAGAGAGAGAGAGAGAGAGAGGTTCCCTGGGGCGTTACAAAAATCATTGATGTGCCTTCAGTGAATATGGTCACTACTTTGTTGGCCGAAATTAAAACACAAATACTTTTGACAGGAAATGTCGCCAGGGGAACATTCGTCAGCGTAAATGGGCGAACAAAAATCAGAGGAAAATTCGCCAGAGGTCGGAAAATGACGAATTTTCCCCTGGCGAAATTACCGATTACCTTGACAGCACAGCTAAAACCTTGGTTACGGTAAGGATTAAAATGAGCACATTGGAGAAGAAATTAGATTTATATCCCCAGATATAAATACTGCTACACTGGTTGAAAACTAGAATAACAAAATCAGCGCCATTAACCTTGTGAGACGGATTTAAAAAACAAACAAACAACAGTATACATAGTGTATGTTTTAGATAAACAAAAAAAAAGAAAGAAGAAAATAAGAAGCTTGTAAGCAAATGAATGTACGAGTGAACACAATAAATGTCACGAATAGACAGATAAGTAAATGCTGCATAAACTGAATCCAGACACGAAACAGACTTCACAATCCCCATCTTTACATGTAGTATGACATCAGGATCAGATTCAATACGTCGCAGGTGCCAATACTGGCAATAGTCGCGACGGAACTATAGCACTGTTTCATAATTAGGTCTTTTGGGGTTATCTTTCTTTCCCTACTGTCTCGTCTTGAAGTCGGTTTGGGGTAGTTCCGGTTCAAAATTAGAATTAAAAAATGGAAGTTACCTACCTTAAACAACAACTATATTTTGTTCTTGTCTTCAAGTCTTGGGGTATTAATGTGGTCGTATCAAGTAAACAAATAAGAACATAACTGTTTATAGTCAACGAATGAAACACTTTAAGAAAGAAACATGAAACAGGACTTAATATTATTAAATATACAAACTGATAACTGAGCAATTAAACACCCTCTATTTCAATTACGGAGCAGCCATGCCGTGATTACAGCATTTCCTAACCGGAACTAAGTGTCCTAACGGGCACACAACTCGTCTGTTACTTCCGTTTTCATTTCGAAACAGTGCTATAGGAGGGTGCATGCACCTACAGAAAACATAGAAAAGAAAAGACCTAACGCTTGCACTGGGTTAAGACCATTGAACCCCCCAGTTCAGCCGGGAAGGAACAGGCCCCACTTCCAGCAACAAGCGGGGGAGTGGGGAGGAGGAGGGGGGGGGGGGGGGAGAATATAATTTTAGTGGTCAGTTGGCGCAGGCTCAGATGGAGATCTGATCAACGCTGATGTAAATGCGCTGATAGAGCCTGCGTTGAGAGACATGGGGTCCGTTTCACAAGGGCTAACGTTACGTAGCGTGAGCGCAAATCGGCAAAAACCGTACTAAGAAACACCTCTTTCGCCGACGTTTGCTAAAAAAACGTTTTTGCGAACTATCACGTGACTAGCATGGGGTGAATACATTTCTTGCTGTTGATTGGTTCATTAAAGTTTGGTTAAAAAAATTAAAAAAATTGACCAATCAGACAAGAGCTTGTAATATTCTTCCGCAAACGTTTT
>CM065681.1:81865687-81870687 GCA_017654935.2 Phymorhynchus buccinoides
TCCCACGTGTGCTCGTTGTAGCCGAGCGGACGTTAAACCCAACTTTCATTCATTCATGATGAATGATCAAATTCTGTTTAACGTCATCCGGTCTGGAACAGACACATATGGGACATTAGTAGATATAAAGAGATGGTGGGAACGATCCCGGAGGCAATGCCCAGAGGTAGTGCAACACCAGGAAAGTCCCGATTTTTTAACAATTCAGATGTGTATACCGAGTATCCTAAAATCATTCATTCATTCATGTGTGTTTCTTTTACATTCTTCCGGGAGGCGGAGTTGGGGGTGGAGTGGGGTGGGGGGTGGGGGGTGTGACAGTCGTAGGATAGGATAGGAGGTGATTTGTAAGGGTGGAACGGGATTTTAGAGGTTTTTATTGGGAAGTTCGACGAAGAAGTTTCATTTTGATGTCTAGACCTTTTTCTTCATCACTCTTCACTCACCCCCCCCCCCCCCCCACCCCCCAATCCCTCCCCTGACCTTTTAAGACAATGAATTAACTTGCCGTGATTTAAAAAAGAACAACAACACCTATTGACACACCTGCCACACTCTTACTAACCTGATCTGTTTATCTATAGATCCGTCTGTCTGTGTGATCTGTCCGTGTCTGTCTGTATATCTCCAGCAACCATCCTCTACCCCACCCCTCCCCTCCTCCCGAAAAATAAAACAAAGCAAAGCAAAAGCAAAACACCCCCCCCCCCCCCCCCCCCCCCCAAGAAAACAAAAAAGAAACAACAACCAAGCCCCACCCCAAAAACCAATGCAAACAATACCTCGGCCTCTGGCCGGGTAAAAACAAAACAAAACAACACCCCGCCTCTTTTATTCTATCTTTATGAATCCTTCTGTCTCCTACTAATGTTTTCGTTTTTCTTTTCAACGCAGCATTTATACTATATGGCATAGTTTTGAAGAGGAGTCCCACCCTACCTCTACTCTTTCTCTTGACTATTCACTGTAGGGGAAGACGGGGTAAAAAGCGCATGGGCGGGTAAGAAGCCCCCCCAATTATCTCATGAAATAAAGAAAAGTTCAGTCAAATTTGCCCATGAGACGAATGCTAGACATTAACGCTCGTCTCATGGGCAAAATGAGACTGAAATTTGCTTCATTTCATGAGATAATTGGGGTGGGCTTCTTACCCGCCCATGCGCTTTTTACCCCGTCTTCCCCTACTCTCTTTTGTAATACCCCTTCTCCCCCCAAACACCCCCCCGCCACACACACGCACACCGACACCCCCCCCACCCCCACACACACGCTGACACACACACACACACACACACACACACACACACACACACACACACACACACACACACACACACATACACACACTTGCATATGAACACCATGCACACACGAACACACGCATATTCTTCCCATGGTGTTTATCCTTTCCTTTCTTTATTATCTTCATTTACTAATCTTCCACTAATCTGTTCCACCGTAACGTCGCGAAATATTAGAAGATAAAGGGTCAAACAAATCCAAAACAAAGAACAGATAATTGGCCTTTCGAAGCAAAATAAGATCAATAGCTAAGGACGCTTAACGTTAATCTAATAATTATTATTAATAATGAAACATATCAGTATGATCTTCAACAAACGTAAGAGAGATAGAGGTATCTCTCTGTGTGTCTCTGTCTGTCTCTCAGCTGCCCCCCCCCCCCCCCCCCGTCTCTCTCTTTCTCACGAAATATATAACTTTGATCTTCAACAAACGTAAAGCCGGCGACAGACTATGTGACTGCCTCAGGTGACTCGATCAGGTCGTGACGTTTCACCTCATTTGCATACCATCTAACTCGATCAGTCTGACTCAGTCGGGCCCAGTCAGGTGACAGGGCCGAATAGGGCGGGTTCTAAATTTCACTGATCGAGTCTGATCGAGTCAGATGGCTTGTGACCTCTTCTGTGCGGGAAACAAAATTTGACCTACGTGATCGAGTCATATGAAGCAGTCGCATAGTCTGTCTCCAGCTTAACCCTTTCACCGCCAAAGTCGCATTTTAGCACCACAGTGATTTAACACCTATGTCACTAAATGGAATTAAATTGGGGTCTATTATCCAAAGACCATATTGTCTTAGTTTTGGGAAGTAAGGATAGACCTTATTTTATATATGTCACAGAACAATCCCCAATACTGCAGGTGGATTTTGTTCTCTACCCAGGTAGACTTAATGGAATTTTTGGGCAGAAAAAATGGCTGGCGGTGGAAGGGTTAAGAGAGACAGAGGCATCTCTCTCTCTGTTTGTCTGTCTCTCTCTCTCAGCTGCCACCCCCCTCACCTCCCGTCTCTCTCTTTTCTCACGTCTCACCCGACTTTCCAAGGTACTAAAGCACTTAAAGCGAGGTAAATCCGCAGGGGAATTTGACCCAATCAGTCTCTCAAGTACCTGTAAAATCTGACATAGCCTTTAAGAATGTGCTTTAGTTATGCCGTAGGTACGTAATACGCCTACGTCAAGGCACATTCCTCTACTTTTGGGTCTGTATTAAATAAATAGAGCAAGGAAGAAAGCGAAGAGAGAGAATACGAATACGAATACGAATACGAATGTTTTATTGAAGGTAAAAAGGATAAGCTAGAATAGCTTCTTTGCACCTGGCCCTCTCACACCATGCATCAGGCAAAGAAAAATGGACATAAAAACAATCAAGTCAAGAAAATGAACAAAAATTGGCACATGAAAATTGAAAAAGAATCAAAATGGGAATTAAAAGCAAACATGGATAATAATGAGCGATGGTGAACTTGAATTGGTGGTTTGAATTGATTACGAAAAAAGGAAACAATTCTGAGACAAATGACACATTTTCAGGATAATAGCGCTTTTAAGGAACAAAAACAAAAGGATAAGATGGGAAGAGAGAGAGAGAGAGAGAGAGAGAGAGAGAGAGAGAGAGAGAGAGAGAGAGAGAGAGGGGCACACGAGCGTGCGCATATGCAATCTGGGTGAGCATTTGTACGTGTGTGCGTGCGTGCTGTGCATTCCAATGCATGTTTGTGTATGCACGCGCACACGTGCGTATAATATGTGTGTGCGCGCACGCGCGCGTACGTGTGTGTGCGCGTGTATATGTGTGTGTTCACGTGCTTGCGTGTATGCGTGAGTACGCGTTTTGATATAGTGAATGGAACAAGCAGTTTGCGGGGATCAACTCCACCCGTGACCCAACGACTGTAGCGACTAACTCTTTCTCTACATTCAGCGACAATATAAGTGGACCATAGCGTGTGAAGAATTCCTTACGTATACAAAAATAATTATGATCGCTTCTCAGCCTTTTGGCTAAGACAGTGATTCAGGAACATACATTTTTGTTTATACCCTGGTTGGTTTGTTCAGCCCGTCGTACATGAGGAAAGCCGATACGCGACGTTAAACTGAACTTCCATCCGTGAAGAAATCTTCACTGGGCTCGTCCGTTGAAGTGGGTGGTTTTTTTCTTGCTCCTGCATTTCCTTTTCTTTCTTTAGTTCCCTTCTTCGGGAAGTATTGTTTTTGTTTCATCCGTCCGTGCGTCCGTCCGTCCGTCCGTCCGTCCGTCCGTGCGTGCGTCCTGTCGCGTTTTCTTGAAAACCATTCAATCTATTTCAATCACTTTCATGAACAAACTATACCACAAAACACTACCAACCCTCCCAATCACTTTTAGTGTACAAGATTTAGAGGATATTACCTATCGACTGATTGCTTTAGTTTTATTCTAAGGTCAAGGTCATGCTGATCAAGGAGTCCCCCACCCACCCCAAACACCTAATCGCTAATATCTCGCGAACGTTTGCACATTATTGCTTCCTTCTGATTCTGTCTGGTTGTTCGGGTCCGATGATCGGTGGTGATTTGGGGGTCCCTGAGTGGTGGGTTAGGTGGCGTATGTGTCCTCTGACTGCTGCAGAGTCCGATCCTGGACCCGGATATTTTACGGTCTAAAAAATAAATTCCAAGATTCCTGGTTACAGTCCCTTCAATCGAGTAACAAATGTTTCTATTATAGACATTATAAAACAAAATTTTGGAGAGAAACATATATTATGACATTGCCTGATAAATCTATAATATATAGCCAAGTTGTGTGTGTGTGTGTGTGTTTGTGTGTGTGTGTGTGTGTGTGTGTGTGTGTGTGTGTGTGTGTGTGTGTGTGTGTGTGTGTGTGTGTGTGTGTGTGTGTGTGTGTGTTTGTTTGTTCGGGATAAAACCATATTTAGCGTGGTTTTATCGCCGCCAAACTTTCACAGAATCCAGATGGATGATCCCGGGGTAACGTAGGGTACAAAACATTTTGCAACACGCTCCGTAATTAGCGTAATTAGCGTAATTAGAAAGGGAGTCGACCAGCTCAGTGGTTCTACCCACTGCTTTTTACAAGTACTAGCGCAACGCCGAGTACCAGTAACGCCTAGTAACGGTAACGCCTAGTAACGGTAACGCCAAGTACTGGTAACGCTGAGTACAGCAAATTTGAAGCGATTCGGTTAAGAAAAGGCGGAATCGTATAGCGCGCGCGTTTCTGAACCGATTCGCTTCCGGTTTGGTACACGGATAGTCACCGTCCCCGGTCATCTTCCCGCCAAATTGGAAGACAATCGACCCAGAAATGCCGGAGATACGTGCGCCGAGAGGCCGGCGAATGCGCGTTTCGCGCATTTGCGAAACCGCGCAAATGATACGGCCACCTCGGTTGCCGCTGCCATCGCCCCGTTAGGGCTCACAGCAAATTTGAAGCGATTCGGTCGCAAAACGGCGGAGTTATAAGGCCCGTTTTGTGTTTCAGACACACACACACACGGACGGACACTTGGCTTTTTACTATATGATAAGGCAACATTTTCAACAGACAGCAGCAAGATACAATAGCCTAATGGTTAAGTCGTAGCACCTCACCCAAACGTTCCGGGTTCAAACCTGGCTCCGTCCAATTTTTTATTTATTTTATTTATCCGCGAAGCGGGTAGTAACCGGCTAGTATATTATAAA
>CM065681.1:81883187-81885687 GCA_017654935.2 Phymorhynchus buccinoides
CATTTGTGTTATTAGTTTTGAAGCAATGGCTCAACAAATAACGCAACCCCTAAGTTTAACATCACAACACACAGCTGCTGAAAATGTGTCAACATTGGGTATGCCCACCCAAACAGCAATAACTTTAACTGTGTAAGTAGCAGTTCCTCGGGGCTTTCTGGACACATCGAGGGGGTTTATGAGACATCGTGTAAAAAATTTGCCTTGCCAACAACAACGGACACACCCAATGTTCACACTTTTTGTGCAGCCACGCTTTTGGGATTTTCAACTTTAGGGGTGGTATAGTTTGTTGAGCGATTGTATCGAAACTAATCGCACGAATGCAATAAAACTTACGCTTTTGAGTACACAAATAATTGAATTGAACATCTGTCTGCAAAATTCGAAGTGATTTGAATGAACCATTCTTTTATGCGCATATAAAATGCACGTGTGTAGTTTCTTTTGCCGGTCAGTATATATATATATATATATGTTTATATATATAAAAGCACCACAGACAACCACACACAGAGACAGGAAGACAGAACTGGACAAGATAAAGTAAGACAGTAGACACCCGCTCACAAGATGGAGCGGCCAGAACTTTCAAGACCTTGGGGGTCATTAGTGGAGATAGTTAGTGGTCATTATCCCTTGGTGGCCTTCAGAAAGAAAAAACAAAAGGCCAAAAAAACAAGGGAGTCTGCAGTTACAAACAATGACGAGTCACCTTTCACACCAGAGGTTAAAGGGTGAACAACGTTACCCCACAATACCACTAACTCGCGCACGTACGGCGCACAAGCAGAAGGACACCTAGTCAGACAGACAGATAGACAGACGGGTATACTTCTACAAATGCACGACCAAGACCACATGGACACATAAAAAACATAGACAAACAGACTAGATACTTACAAACGAGCACTTCGCCAAAGAGATGTGGACATGGGTTAAAAAGTTCATTATCCTTTGAATTAATTCAAGAAGAAGAAGACGAATGAAAGAGAAAGAGGAGGAACAGAGAGAGAGAGAGAGAGAGAGAGAGAGAGAGAGAGAGAGAGAGAGAGAGAGAGAGAGAGAGAGAGAGAGAGAGAGAGAGTGCTCTCTCTCTCTCTCTCTCTGTCTCTATCTCTGCTCTCTCTCTCTCTCTCTCTCTCTCTCTCTCTCTCTCTCTCTCTCTCTCTCTCTCTCTCTCTCTCTCTCTCTCCCTCCAGAGGGCTGGATGTAAAAAAGCATGTTATTGCTTACTCTATTACCCTCTATAAATAAAAGTCAATCAATCAATCAATCAATCAATCAATCTCTCTCTCTCTCTCTCTCTCTCTCTCTCTCTCTCTCTCTCTCTCTCTCTCTCTCTCTCTCTCTCTCTCTCTCTCCGTGTCTGTCTGTCCGTCCGTTCGTCCGTCCGTCTGTCTGTCTGTCTTGATAATCTCAATCTCCTCATTGTCGTTGTTATCATTGAATGACAAGTCTCGAGCTTAACCCCTGACACAATAGGGAGTGGCCGATTATTGGCTTCCTTCAGGGGTGAGTTTCTCTAGATAACGGTCGCCGAGCGAATAACGCTTACGCTTACGTCTAAGAAACACTATAGAAAGTGTTTGCGGAAGAATATTACAAGCTCTTGTCTGATTGGTCAAAATATTTTATTATTTTAAACAAACTGTAATGGACCAATCGACAACAAGAAATGTATTCACTCCATGCTAGTCACGTGATAGTTCGCCACGAGTCAGTATCGGAGTAGTCACAAAACGTTTTTGGCAAACGTCGGCGAAAGAGGCGTTTCTTAGTACCGTTTTTGCCGATTTGCGCTCACGCTACGTAACGTTAGCCCTTGTGAAACTCGCCCCAGAAAAAGAATTGTTTTGTAACCCCTTGTTATATAGAGAGCAAAAGGTATGTGGCGGCATTTCTCCGACAGTCCGTTTTTGTGTGTCTGTCAATGTGTGAAAACCCCCCCGAACAAACTGACATCGTCAAACACGGGGTTTCAGTGCCAGACCAAATGATTAGTTAGGGGGTGGGGTGGGTGCGTGAGGTTCTGCCAGAGGTCCAGGGGTCCAGGGAACTGCATAGGTCCAGGGTTAACCCTTTTACCGCCAGCCATCCTTGAACAAAGAATTTCCATTACATTTATTTGTTTAGAGAAAATATTTCATCTGCAATATTGTGGGATTTCTCTGTGACCCATTTAGAATAGGGTCAATCCTTACTGCCCAAATTTAGGAACACAATATTATTGAATAATAGACCCTGATTTCAAGAGTTTTAGTGACATGAGTGTTAAATGATTGTGGTGCAAAAATGCGACATTGGCGGTGAAAGGGTTAAGGTGTAGTGCCCTCGTGGGGGTCCAGGGAGCGCAATTTAATCGGGCCATTTTCTTTTTTTCACTTTTTTTGTTACATGCTTGGGGCATCGGGGTGGGGGTGGGGGGCGAAACCCAGGACACCGCCCACCCCGACCCCTAGATCCGGTCCTGGTTTAGTTGTCTTTTGTTGCTGTTTTT
>CM065681.1:81905687-81918187 GCA_017654935.2 Phymorhynchus buccinoides
ACTCAAGTAGACCCAAATACACGAATTTCACGCGAATCATCGACTCACATTGTCACAATCGCATCGCATTGACAGCGAATCGTATGTAGTATAGCAGGCCTCATTCGCATAGCAATGATTTTTAATTATAAAAAAATCCTCACAAATCACTCCAGCCATACACACAAACAAAACATACATAAACAAAAATGAAAATGAAAGAAGATTACGGGTTTTTACTTCAGGTTTGGACATAGGGAAATGGTAGATCAGACTTTTTTAAAAATATAATTATATAAAAGTCTGATCTACCACTTCCCTATGTCTAAACCTGAAGCAGAAACATGTAATCTTCTTTCGTTTCTCCTTTTGTTTATGTATGTTTTGTTTGTGTGTATGGTTGGAGTGATTTGTGAGGTTTAAAAAAAAAAAAAAATTCAAAATCGTTGCTATGCCAATGAAATGAGTTTAACACACACGAGGCTTGTTGACATTTCGGATTATTGGAACGTCGGACTACCGAGAAGGTACCCATAAAAACAAGTGTGTTGGATAACGTTTCATGTCTGAAGCGTCAATCTGGCTCATCAAAGATCGGTCTCTTTAACTATCGCCGTTATTTTACTAAGAAAATAAAATGTAGTAGGTGCCTAGTATGCAGCTGGCGCGCACACTGCGCAATCTTTATAGCTATAATAATAATAATTTTATTAGTCCCCGAGCCGAAGGTTCGGGGAGCTATTGTTTTTGTCTGGTCCGTCCGTCCGGCGTGCCTCCGTCCGTCCGTCCGTCCGTCCGTCCGTTTTTCTCAAAAACTCTTCAGTCTATCATCATGAAATTTGGCATACTAGTTTGCCAAGATGCAAGCTATCCACTGATGTATTTAGTTTTACATTAAGGTCAAGGTCGCGCCAGTTACGGGGTTCAAACCCCAAAACACATAATCGCTAATATCTCGCGAAGTTTTGCATGTATTTTAATGCAGGTTTTTTTCACAACATTCTTGATTGATCTATAACACAGTTGTCATGAATTTTGTCTGTGCGCGTGTCGTGTGCGCATGATCGCGCGCGCTCAAATCACGGGTCCGTGCTGTTTTCATGCGTTTTTATTTTATTTCATTTCATATAGCGCTAAAAATCCATACAGTAGAATGCTCGATGCGCTTTGCAAAAGCAACATTAAAACATTAAAAATGTGCATTAAAATCAGCAAGAAAGTCATACTACCAACATTCCAATGCAAAGAAATCAAGTAACAAAATATATAACATGATTATCACTCACAAAGACACCCACCCTCGTTCACCAGCACTGTCACTCTCTGATAACACCTCACCCTCACAGAAACTAATAAAAAAAATGTAAACATGCAGCAGGAAGGAATGCACCAATACATGCGTACACACGGCCCCTACTCTCTCTCTCTCTCTCTCTCCTCGATCTCTCTCTCTCCGTCTCTCATCTCTCATCTCTCTCCTCTCTCTCTCTCTCTCTCTCTCTCTCTCTCTCTCATTATACAGGATCCCTGATACAATTACATCAGCGACACACTTTTCTTAACATGAATATAAACATTATATAACTAACTATACTTTTCTGTATTTTATTGTGGTGATTATTTTTGTATAAAAACTTTATTTATCAGAAACGTATAGGGCCTACATAAATCCACAAGAAACGTGAGAATAAATATGCTTAAGCCGACAACAAAACCATGGCTGTTAATTGAACGAAATAATTTCCTAAGTGCACTGCGTTGAATGCGTAAAAACCCAAACCTAACTTGACTCATTGATGAACCACACAAAATAATAATAAAAACAACAACAATACTTCCCGGGAACGAATAAATACTCAAGTGCTGAGGCTCGTGAGTTTAATTGTTGTTTGATTCCCATTCCCATATGAAGAACTAAACTGGACGGCAACTCAAACATGCACAACCGCTGTGCCTCTCAGCACAAATCAAAGGTCACCGGAAATAAAAGATAACTCCAAGTTGGGATTTCCCCAACCCACATTACAGAGGACGATGCTGATTCATGTATCTTTAGGAGGAGGGAATATGAGTGGGTGTGGGATGGATGGGGGGGGTGGGCATATTTAAGAGAGAGAGAGAGAGGGGAGGGAGAGATGCTGTAGTATATGCAACTCCTCCAATTTCTTTTGTTGGATGTTATTTTGTGCATTGTCCGAGTGTGTGGTGTGTGTGTTGTGTGTGTGTGTGTGTGCATGTATGTGTGTATGTGTGTGTGTGTGTGGTGTGTGTGTGTGTGTGGCGCGCGTCAGTGTGTGTGTGTGTGTGTGTGTGTGTTGTGTGTGTGTGTGTGTGTGTTTGTGTGTCGTTTGTGATTGTGTGTGTGTGTGTCTGTGTGTGTGTGTGTGTGTGTGTGTGTGTGTGTGTGGTGTGTTGTGTGTGTGTGTGTGTTTGTGTGATTGTGTGTGGTTGTGTATGTATGTATGTATGTATGTGTGAAGTGTGTGTGGTGTGTTGTTTGTGTGTGTGTGTGTTCAAGAAGAAGATGAAGAAAAGAAGACAGTAAGTGAACAAATGAAATCACCAACATACGATACTCACCCTCACATATATACGCTCTCTGACTGCATCTCTCTCTCTCATCTTCACCTCCTCCTCCCGCCTTGCTCACCCCGCACCAACACACGCACGCGCGCACTCATGAACAAACACCCACATACAGCAATGATTTTACTAAATCAGACAAAATAACAAAAAATGTGGAATTCCCCAACTGATTGAGCAATCACAGGCTAGTTAACGTAACGGTAAAAAAACAAACGCAACCAAACAAACGAGAAACAATTATTATCATTGAAGTAGAAATCTTCCCTTTGATTGCGTTTTGTTCGAGGTTTATTTTTCAGTAATAGGGCCTAAGAGACAAAAATTAATGTTTTGAAAAAAATCTCATATATTATAATCTAAATCTCCACCGAAGACGGAGTGTGGCTGCGCACGTGGCGGGGTAATAAAAAACGATCACACACGTAATGTTCACATACGTAGCCGATGTTGTCAGAGTTGGCAGTCATGTATCGGGAAAGGTCATTTTAAACACTGGTGCACCCCAAGGATGTGTATTATCTCCCTTGCTATTTACATTATTTACCAATGACTTTCGCTCTGTAAGCCCATCTGTTGCAGTTATTAAGTTTTCTGATGACACTACTATGGAGGGGCTCATTACTAATGGCGATGAGGCAGGGTACAGGGATGAAGTTGAAAATATGGTTGACTGGTGTGCCACTAACAATCTTGAGCTCAATGTTTCCAAAACTAAAGAAATGATAGTTGATTTCAGGAAAAAGAAAACTCCTCTCCCAGCGTTATTTGTTAAAGGTCAGGTAGTTGAGCAAGTAGAATTATTTAAATTCCTAGGTGTGCACATTTCAAATACATTAAGCTGGGAAGTCAACATCACATCATCCTGCAAAAAATCACAGCAGAGACCATATTTTCTAAGACAGCTCAAGAAATTAAGGATAAGTACAGCAGTCTTGACACAATACTATCGATCTGTCATTGAAAGCGTACTCAGTTTTTCAATATCTGTCTGGAATGGATCAGCTTCAGTTAAAGATAAAAGGACACTCCATCAAGTCGTCAAGACATCCTCAAAAATCATAGGTCACAAACTGCCATCCCTAGATAACATCTATAGTGTGCGCATAAGACGCAAAGCTAAATCCATCATATTTGATTGCACACACCCAGCCAACCATCTGTTTCAATCACTCCCTTCTGGTAAAAGGTTCTGCTCTTTTAAGTGCAAATCTAACCGCCTGAAGAACAGCTTTTACCCCTCTGCTGTCAGAGCCATCAATACTCAGTAGGCTCACCTCCCTAGGGGTATTTTTGTATCCTATTTTGCTTAGACTTGTGTTAATCGGTGTGCCTGCATGCTCGCGGTCTTATGTGTGTGAGTGTGTGCGTGTGTGTGTGAGGAGGTGGGAGCATGTGTTGGTATAAATGTGTATGCACACGTGTATGTTGTGTGTGTTGGTGTATGTGTAGGTGTGCGTCTGAGAGAAAGAAAGAATCTGAGAGATAGACTGATACACGATAATGTCATCTGTTTTTTTTTTTTATAATTTAATTTAATTTTTTTTATTGGTTGTCCATTCGATGTGCATGCTTTCGTTGTTGTTGGATTGTGTCTTGTGCAAAAACCAAAACGATTTCCTTTGTATTACACGATGCATTGGCTGATTAAAGAATCTTGAATCTTGAATGAATTTTTACCATAGTGTTCAAATGCTTCAGTTGTTGGGATTAGGTATTATTATTATGTATTAGGTACTTTATAGTCACGGAGGCATCTCTGTGAAATTCGGGTTGCTCCCACCTGCAGAGCGCGTCGCAGCCAGAGGCGCGCCACCCATTTATATATATATAGACCTATATAAAAAAACCACCAATTGCATGCGATGTTTGTGTGTGTGATTGATGAGGAAGGAATGGGGGGGGGTGGTGGTAAATTTTGACTAAATGACAACTTTTTCGTTGCCACTGGGTTTAAACGTGTGCTAAGTGCATGGGCACACGGGACCTCGGTTCATCGTCTCATCCGAAAGACTCCACATTCAGACCGTAAGGCCTAGTGCAAAGTGAGAGGAAAAAAACCCTGTACCCAGGTTCGAACTCGGGTTTACTTGATACGAAGCGAACGCGTTAGCACTGTGCGTGCCACTTTACACTGGGTCATCCCTGGAGTCTTTCAGCCAGGGTACGTCAACAACAACAAACAACATCTAAATCGTGTAGGCAAAGCAAAATGGTAAGCGTAAAAGCAGTGTTTTTGTAATTCTCCGATAAGTTACGTGATTCTGCTATAGTTGCTATTCCATTCTATGGCCATTTTACTAATAGCCTATGGCTCGCCCAGGCATAAGGCCAATTATTGACATAAGCTAGAACACCAAGGCTACATCAACATGTTGCTATGTTCTGCATAGTTATGCAGGGATCGTATTTAGCCATGGCAAGTTCCTAGCATAGTATCATCAGTGCAAAATCCTCCGAAGTCGGAATGTGGCTGCCCACGTGGCGGGGTAATAAAAAACGGTCGCACACGTCACGTTCTCATCCCTAGCGGGTGCATTTGTACCGTAGCATTCAAGAGCTTCGGCTGTTGAGATGATCCCTGGAGTCTTTAAGCCAGGGTACGACAACAACAACCACTGGTTGATATTGATATTAGCTTGTAGAAAGGGCCAATGGTAAATGAGAGCTGTACTACATATGATTTTCTACAAGTATTGGAATGTCATGGTACAGTTTAGTCTTTCCTGGAAGGCTATGACTCTCTAACTAGGGGGCATTTGCACTGGTTCTAGTGCTGCAGCCACTGGGATTGGTTGGCCTTTGGGGCCTTTTCTTCCTCCTCATTAATATTATTATTATTATTATTAGTCCCCGAGCCAAAGGTTCGGGAACTATTGTTTCTGTCTGGTCCGTCCGTCCGGCTATTCGTCCGTTTGTCTCAAAAACTATTCAGCCTATCTTCATCAAATTTGGTATACTAGTTTGCCAAGATGCAAGCTATCCACTGATGTATTTAATTTTACATTAAGGTCAAGGTCGCGCCAGTTACGGGGTTTAAACCTCAAAACACATAATCGCTAATATCTCGCGAAGTTTTGCATGTATTTCAATGCAGTTTTTTTCACAACATTTCTTGATGAATGGTCTATAACACAGTTGTCATGAATGTTTCTGTGCGCTCGTGTGCGCATGATCGCGCGCGCTCAAATCACGGGTCCGAACCCCAAGGCTATGACTTGAAAATTTCACAAAGCATTGTTGGAAACTTCATGGTTTGAAACTCTATCTGTTGACTGATGATTTGATGTAAATATTACAAGTGAACCCGTAAGCCTAGACTCCACCAACACGGCTGGAAACACCCAGAGACAGAGACAGAGAAAGAGACAGAGAAAGAGACAGAGAGAGAAAGAGAGCGGTGAGGGAGAGAGACAGAGACACAGAGAGAGAGAATGGTGAGAGAGAGAGAGAGAGAGAGAGAGAGAGAGAGAGTGAGAGAGAGGGGGAGGTAGCAAACAGTTGGCTGTAGCACTGTGGCTCACACTTGACTACTGAGTTCCTGCGCGGGTGTGCTAGCTTGCTGACATCGCCGAGTCTTGCTTGCCTCAGTGACTGGCTGGATGGGGGAAGGAGATGCATTAGGGGAGGAGGGGAGTGGGTTTCACGATAGTGCATAGGTGGAAACTAAATTATCCCAATTGAACGGCCGTGCCTAGGCCCTTTGTGTCACATGTCCGATATGTCCCACTTCTTTCCGGCCGTCCATCTGTCCGTGAGTGCGTCCTGTTTTCAGTTCTCAATGGTCTCCCCGCTGTGTGTACAGCCGACACATTCAGATTTTGGAGTAGCTCGGCGATGCTGTGAGGGGACTTTGCAGCCGCCCGGCGTTGCACTTGTTATTATTATCATTATTATAAGAACACACATATAAATCCCTATCAAAAGTACATACACAGACGAATTGTGACGGAAACTGAAAACAAAATACCATATAGCTATTTGAATATAATATAAGACAGGATTAACCATATTTATGGTGTAAGAGAAATAATAGTAAAGAAAACACATAAATGAAAACATGAAAATGTTTTTAGATAGGAAAATAGGTGCGAAGAGTACACTCCAAGAAATAAGCTAGTCACCACCTCCTGCCCTTTAAACACCAGAGCAGCCATTCACCAGCCCCACTAACACAAGAGCAGCCCTTCACCAGCCCCACCAACACAAGAGCAGCCATTCACGAGCCCCACTAACACAAGAGCAGCCCTCACCAGCCCCACTAACACAAGAGCAGCCCTTCGCCAGCCCCACATACTCTACTAACACAAGAGCAGCCCTTCACCAGCCCCACCTGCCCTACTAACACAAGAGCAGCCCTTCACCAAGCCTGTCCTACTAACACAAGAGCAGCCCTTCACCAGCCCCAACTGCCCCACTAACACAAGAGCAGCTCTTCACCAGCCCCACCTGCCCTACTAACACAAGAGCAGCCCTTCACCAGCCCCACTAACACAAGAGCAGCCCTTCACCAACCCCACCTGCCCTACTAACACAAGAGCAGCCCTTCACCAGCCCCCCACCTGCCCTACTAACACAAGAACAGCCCTTCACCAACCCCCCAACTGCCCTACCAACACAAGAGCAGCCCTTCACCAACCCCCCACCTGCCCTACTAACACAAGAGCAGCCTTTCACCAACCCACTGCCCTACCAACACAAGAGCAGCCCTTCACCAGCCCTACTAACACAAGAGCAGCCCTTCACCAACCCCTGCCCTACCAACACAAGAGCAGCCCTTCACCAACCCCTGCCCTACCTTAATGCTCAAAATACAAATAGCCGGTAACATTTTGTGGCAAGCTTTGGAGTATAAAGATCACATTCATTACACAGAGTTGCAAACGTTTTCAGATACACTTGGCTTTGATTGCGTTGTTTAGATGAACATAAATAAATGCCATACATGCAGCGAAACGCGAATGTTCTGGATTTCTATTTTGTTTTTGAAATAAAACGATGCTGAGATATTGAAACAAAATTGTCTGCTAGTACGATACTTTGACTGAGTCGAACTAGGAAATTACGACACGGATCTTGAATGTAAAAGAAGTACAATCGCATGATGCCGATGTCCACACGCTTGTGTCGGGCGCATGAACTGTACACACGTGTCAAACTGTACCTTTCTGTGATTGAACCCATCTACTTGTCTTATAAATGGCTGCAAACGACAAAGGACTGAAACAAAGATATTCTAAAAGGGTAAGATGGATTACTTAAAAGCTCGGCGAACCGGGCTGATAGAGTTATCGTTAGTGCGGACGTGTACACTATTCACAGTGGAGGCTATCTAAAAACTCGGACTGGAACTTGAACGGAGAATTCAACTGGCCTATCGATGTGTAAAATGTGTCACGTTTCAAAGGGACATAACCAGTGTTTCTGTCCTCACTACTCATATAGGGAAAAGAGACCGGATGTTTATCTTCCCCTGTACAGTCTTTGACTGAACTCAACAATTACCACTAAAAATCTGGGAATCCACAAAAAAACAATATAATATTGTTTTGACGTCACAATTGTTCGATAGTTCCAAAAATATTGTTTTGACGTCAGAGTTTTATTCTACTATACGTCAGGCGACATGTCCCAAATACACTGGTATGTCCCAAATAACCTGCTCCCGATTTCAACTTAGCCTTGTGAGACCAAATCAAACACCGCGCTTCAAACAAAAAAAACCCAAAACACCTCCAATTCCCGCTTCAGATGAGTTGGAGCCTAACAAGATATAGCGCATAAGGTGAGAAAACCTTATTCTTCAAACTACAGTAGTCAACAAAAGCGTGTCTCGCTGAGAGCCGATTTGAAACGATTTTTCAGCAACAAGAGGCCGTACAAATCCATTAAAGGTTTATGTTCCTTGAAATTTCAAGTCACGATGGTCGCGTCTGATGGTACATCGGCCCTTTCATCAATAATTCGCCTAGTCATTGTGCCCCGCGATTACAACGCGCCAAAGTGATTTTAACACAAGCTTGCGACGTTTGTACATCTCAATTATTCTCTTCATGACGTATTGTAAAGATATTCTTGTTGGGATTTTCCCCCACATGCCTTGAACTCCTATTATCTTGATAATCCAGTCTCTCTCTGTGTGTGTCTCTTTGTCTCTCTTTCAAGGTGACCTGTCACCCATAATGCCTACCCCCCAGCCAGCCACTAGGCTACCCCACCCCCACCCTAAAACCGCCCACCCCGTTCGTTCATAATTACAACGGCCATTACAATTGCCCCCGAGCAACTCTATACCCACCTCTCACCCTTTTTGACAGACAAGCGTTTAAAACTGTTATTTGGTATTGCGTGAGATTGTGTTAATAGGGCGAGCACGGTTAAGGGTGGAGGGGGGTGGGTGGAGGGTGGAAAGGCATAGGTGGAAGTTAGAGAGGACTGGGGTACGGTGAAGTAGAGGGATGGGCAGGAAGGTGTCTTTATTACGCTCCTTGGCGAGGCCTCTCTCTTATTGAGAAATAATTTGTTTGGCAACGAATATAAAAAAAATTCTTCGATGTAATTAAGGAATGCTTTTGTTTATCAATCGGCAAGTGCATTAGTACATGTTCGGCATCACTGAACTCTCCCCCCCCCCCCTCTCCTCTCTCTCTCTCTCTCTCTCTCTCTCTCTCTCTCTCACTCACTCTCTCTCTCTCTCTCTCTCTCTCTCTCCTCTCTCTCTCTCTCTCTCTCTCTCTCTCTCTCTCTCTCTCTCTCTCTCTCTCTCTCAAACAAACGAGAAACAAAAATATATAAAATCAGAGCCTAGACCAGTACAGACGAATGTCTCGACAACCAATCTAGGTTTCTAATTTCAAACCTCACTCGGGTGCGAAACTTGCAACGTCAATTCATCCGCCTCCCTTCTTCTTTACATAAACAAAATCTTACCCCCTCTCTCTTTTCTACTCTTTTTCACAAGAGAGTGCCAAGATGGAGGTCGTAGCATTAAGCCATGCGAATGCTCCCCCTTTAAGTGTAGTGGTCTGTATAAGAGTTTATCTGGACTCATCTTCGTTTGGGGTCTTGTGAAGTTGTGAAGGCGTTGATCTTGTGGGATTTGTCTAATTGTAGACTACAGTCGTCGTGGGCTGTAGAAACGGATCAAGTCCTCATCGTGGTTAAAAAAAAACAATTGTGAAGAAAGAAGCAAGGCCTGTTCAAGTTGCTTACTTGTGGCGGTCTATAACGCTCGAAGAGAACATTCTGAACAGTTTTTAGCTTTCTCGGCGCGAGCGGCTCAAGCGTTCATGTAACGTATACTTCGGATGTTGTTCACAACAAGTAATCTTAAACTGCCATGGTGGGGTGAGTGGTGGTGATGGTAACGGTGTGTGTGTGTGTGTGAGTGCGTGTGTGTGTGTGTGTGTGTGTGTGTGTGTTGTGTGTGTGTGTGTGTGTGTGTGTGTGTGTGTGTGTGTGTGTGTGTGTGTGTGTACGTGCGTGTATGTGTGGGTGGGGTGTGTATGTGTATGCCTATTTGCATGTGCGTGAGTGATTATTTGGTTTTGTTGTTGAATTTCTTGCTTTTAATTTTTGTTGTTGTTAAGCGCATAGACCTCCACATTTGGTGGAGGAATGCGCTATATAAATGATTCACTATTATTATTATTATTATTATTATTATTATGATGCTATGATACTTATCATAATCATGGCTAGCTGGCCTGTCTTCTCGGCCATTTGTAGCAGACCTACTTTCACGCCGTTGATTCCTAGCCCTAATGAACAGCAACATCCTGGTTCGCTAGGTCGCAAACCCTCAAATCCAGCATTTTACAGGGAGCAGTCTGTGAAGCTCTGTGTCCATCAGTGTAGTAGGTACTACACAACATGCTTGACAATCGTTTGACAAATGGCACCACGCCTTGTTGCTTTTGACTTGCTGACAGGTTATGCACACAAGGTCTGCTTCTTTTGGTCTCCCTTCTCTAAGACCCAAACAACATGGGCGATTGCAGACCAAATGCGTACAAAACGCACGCCAGTAGGTGCCAATGACATGGCAGCAGGTGTGAAAAATTACTCAGACTGAAACAAAACAGATGCTTTGTATTGGCTAGCACACAAGATGTGCACCGACCCTTAGGATGTTGGGAGGCAACTACCGGAGGAAACACTGCCCAGCTGTGTTTATGAATATTTTGATCATGTCTGATTAAGGCGGCTATTCTTTTGCTTCCCTTCCGTGATCCCGACCATGTTCGGACGTTCAAACCAGTTTGGTTGACGAACCCTGCTGTCAATGGTCAACTTAGTACGCTGATTTGACCGCCAGGGGGCAATCAAACCAGTAGGGGCTTAGCGCGTGATATTCTTAGTTGGGGTAGTGAGAGAGAGAGGGAGGGAGGGACTCATCTCCCCTCTCTCTCTCTCTCTCTCTCTCTCTCTCTCTCTCTCTCTCTCTCTCTCTCTCTCTCTCTCTCTCTCTCTCACTACTATACCCCAACTAAGAATATCACGCGCTAAGCCCCTACTGGTTTGACTGCCCCCTGGCGGTAAAATGCGCGTCCTAAGTTGCTCATTGCAGCGCGGTAATATCTTCAAAGCTTGTCCCGGAGCCTGGGCCATGTCTTGCATCTCAGGATGTCGAAGGCGGGGCAGCCCTGAAGAATGTGAGTTGATAATATCTCTGTACAAAAAGTTTCAAAGCGATAGAGATGCGAAATGGAGTGGGCAGGAACCACAATTAGTCTGATGATAGCAACCTGCTGGACACGGTCGCTTCTCTGCAGGACAAACTGTACTCCATGCTGCTGTAAAGCCTGTCTCGCTGCTCATTGCTACGCAGACCACATTGAGAAGGGATCCACTGCAGGTTCAGGGTACCGGGTTGTTCTCCTGCTGAGTTCTTGCAGCTCTGTCTGATATTCTGCAGGATGTGGTCTGTCTTGTCTGGAGACTGTGAAGGACTGTGTTCAACCAGAAGGACTGTGTTTCCTGGGATGTTGTCCTACCTCTTCAGTTCCTGCACAGCGGAGAGCAAGGCACGGGGTTCAGCTGTGCTGATAGGCTATACGCGCGACGAATGAGGCTTTATACCGAACATTATCTGCCCCTGTCTCGTGCACTGAGATGCGAACGCCACCTACTTAAGATTATCGCCCTTGCCTGTCAGGAACTAGTAGTATATAGCCACAGAAAATCATCTACTCCTGACTCGTCAACAGGGGGCATCGGCACTTCGGGCCTAAAATTATCGCCCTTTCGTGTCGACAAGGAGTAGTATAAAGCTTCATTGGCCTTGAAGCGACCGTAGAAATCAATACATCTGTATTGTTAAAAATTCGGGACTTTTCTGGAGTTGCACTGCCTCCTGGCATTGCCTCCAGGATCGTCCCCACCATCTTTATTCTACTAATGTCCCATATGTGTCTGTTTCAGGCCGGAGGACGTTAAACGGATTTTCATTCCGAAGTGACCGTAGAAGAGCACTTTATTCATGCGGAGCGTTCTGTCTTCGCAACTATTTTCTGTAGGTTTTTACCTTCGGAAATGAAGAGTCCTTGGGAACACGAGCCGACACCTGTCATTGTCAGTAATAGCATAAGATTGTGTGTTGCCTGTTGTAGTCTGGGTGGATAAAAAGCCTGGACATTGGTTTAATAACCCGAGATGAGTACTAAGGGGAGTGTGTTGCTTGGTGTGTGTGTGTGTGTGTGTGTGTGTGTGTGTGTGTGTGTGTGTGTGTGTGTGTGTGTGTGTGTGTGTGTGTGTGTGTGTGTGTGTGTGTGTGTGTGTGTGTGTGTGTGTGTGTGTGTGTGTGTGAGTGTGTGTGTGTGTGTGTGTGTGTGTGTGTGTGTGTGTGTGTGAGTGCGTGGCGCGCGCGCGTGTGTGTTTTTCTCTATGGCTCTCTCATCTGTCTCTGTCTCTCTCTCCTCTCTCTCTCTCTCTCTCTC
>CM065681.1:81923187-81944812 GCA_017654935.2 Phymorhynchus buccinoides
GAGAGAGAGAGAGATAGAGAGAGAGAGAGAGAGAAGAGAGAGAGAGAGAAGAGATTAGAGAGAGAGAGAGAGAGAGAGAGAGAGAGAGAGAGAGAGAGAGAGAGAGAGAGAGAGAGAGAGAGGGGGGGGACTCTATGCATGTACATAGAAAACAATGCACAGTTGCTGCTTTCCTATTGGCAGTAGGGCATTTGCAGCGTAACTCGGGCAGAACGAGAGCGGGCAAATTAGTAGTCTAGTATAGAGAACGAACACTCGTGGCAAATGCCCTATTGCCATCTTCATCTAGTGAATGATTAAAACACAAAACTCTCTCTCTCTCTCTCTCTCTCTCTCTCTCTCTCTCTCTCTCTCGTTCTCTCTCTCTCTCTCTCTCTCTCTCTCTCTCTCTCTCTCTCTCTCTCGTTTCGGCTTGAAGATACTAACTCTTTGAGATACGTTGCAATGTTTAGTGTCTATGCTTTAAACTTGGGTGAGCAATTGTTAGCTCAGTGATTACATAATACTTTAGTTTCTTTGTACTGGTGTACAGGCCGTTGGCCTCAAAATTAAAAGTTCCGATCTCTCTCTCTCTCTCTCTCTCTCTCTCTCTCTCTCGCTCTCGCTCTCGCTCTCTCTCTCTCTCTCTCTCTCTCTCTCTCTCTCTCTCTCTCTCTCTCTCTCTCTCTCTGTCTGTTTGACCCAGTCAGGTATAAAAGTTACTATATCTCTGGAACTATTAAAGCTACGCTTATGACATTTTTAGGTATCTTTCAAGAACCTTATTGCCGTTCCTTCTGCCTAATTTCGGGTGATTACAAAACAGAGGTTTGGAGATTAAATAACAATATTGAAATTGAAAAAGTTCATACATATGCAATCAAACGATTCCTTTCTGTACCTCTACACTCCTCAAATAAAATGCTTTATGGTGAGTCTGGTCGCTACCCTTTATACATTAGAACATGGGTAAAGTGCATTAAATACTGGCTGAGATTGCTTCAGCTCCCACCTCAAAGACTGTGCAGGCAAGCTTATGATATGATGTTAAATCAACTTGAATTTGGTAATAAAAACTGGGCATATTCAGTGAAAACATTATTGATTTCTCATGGTTTCGGAGTTGTTTGGATGTGTCAGGGAGTTGGTTATGAACAACATTTTCTAAATGAATTCAAAGATAGAATAATTGCATCATACAAGCAAGATTAGCATGCATCCTTGGAAGAGTCTGAAAAATATCATTGGTTTTTTTCATTTAAAAACATTTTTGAAACAGAAAAATATATAAAACTTATTGATAACAAATGGTACAGGTTCAGTCTTGCTAGATTTAGATTAAGAGTTATAGGGTTAAACGCATCTAAAAGATGGTACTCCGCTGATACATCCACTCAGCTCCCTTGCCCTATGTGTGGTGCATCTATTGAAGATGAAGTCTAGAGCACCTTTTGTTTAAATGTAAGGCCTACGATACTATTCGTGATAAATGTTTAGTTTTTGTGAGATGTAGGTATATTACAGGACCAAGAGATATAACCAGACTGCTGTCCACTGACAATGAAAAGGAAATTATTTCACTTGCAAGATTTATTGCTCTTGCCTGGAAACTCAGAAATACAAAAGCACCTGTTGACAGATAGGCCTTTGCCGCTTCAGTTACTAACACTTGAATGGTCGCCATATGATTGTTATGTCGAGTATGTCATTGAATATGCGTGAGTGAGTGTGTGTGTATGTGTGTGTGCGTACGTGTGTATGTGCGTGCGCGTGCGTGTATGTGTGTGTGTGTGCGATTGGGCGTATGCGCACGCAGATGTGAGCCTGCATGAGTGGTTGCATTTATGTGTGTGAAGTGTGGAAGTTTCAATTTATGCTGTTGTTTTGTCTGCGTAAATAGCTGCTTTGACCTGTTTATTATAATTGAATGACTGGCGGGTGCAGTCAATATGATGATCCTTTTTGTTTGTTATTTTCTTATAATTATACTTTTTTCCGTTTGCTTTGATTATTAGTTAAGTTCAAATCACGTGTTCCCTTGCCATGAAGATTGTATTGTCAATGGCAATTAAAACAGTCAAGTGTCAAGTGTCAAGTGTCTCTCTCTCTCTCTCTCTCTCTCTCTCTCTCTCTCTCTCTCTCTCTCTCTCTCTGTCTGTTTGACCCAGTCAGGTATAAAAGTTACTATATCTCTGGAACTATTAAAGCTACGCTTATGACATTTTTAGGTATCTTTCAAGAACCTTATTGCCGTTCCTTCTGCCTAATTTCGGGTGATTACGTCAAAACTCGAATGAGTTATTGATTACGTAACTTTAACTACACAGTCCCGACGTCGAGGGTCAATTTGACCCATACTATATAAAGAGCCAAAGTGGAGTCACTTCATTTACCTCTGTACTACATCTTTGCTTCCTGATTCATAGCACACACACACACACACATGCGCGTGCGCAGGCACACACACGTGCACGCACACACATACACGCTCGCGCACGCACACATACACACACACGCGCGCATGCACGCAAGCGTACACACACGCGCGCGCACACACACACACACACATGCGCGCGCACGCAAACGATGCGAACGCACACACACACGCGTGCATACATGCATACACAGACACAAACACACGCGCATGCAAGCAAGCATACACACACGCGTGCATACACACACGCGCGCGCACACACACACAAAAACATGCGTACGCACACACACACGCATGCATACATGCACACACACACACACATGCGCGCGCATGTATGCAAGCGTACACACACGCGAGCGCGCACACACACACACGCGTGCGCACAAACATGCGCACACACACACACGCGCGCACATACATGCATGCGCGCGCACACACACAAATGCGCGCGCATGCAAACAAACGTGCACATACACACGCACACATGCGTGTGCACACACACGCGCGCGCACGAACACACACACGCGTGCGCACGAACACACACACACATGCGCATGCACACACACACGTGCGCGCGTGCACACGCACGCGTGCTCATGCACACACGCACACACACTGGCTTGCATGCGAATACACGCAAGCGCACACACACATGCACGCACGCAAGCGCGCACACACACACATGTGCACACACGCACGCGCGTGCAAACACACATGCGCATACACGCATGCGTGCACACACAGGCACAAGCTTGCGCGCGCGCACACGTACACACGCAAAGAAAGGCATGCATGCACACACACATGCACACACAGGCGCACACATACACACACACACGTGCGCGCACACACACACATGTGCGCACACACACACGCGTGCGCGCGCGAACACACACACGTGCACACGCACACTTACACACACTGGTTACTGTTACTGGTTTTATTCCTATCTTATGTGGTTTATGTATTACTTCTACAGTTCAGTCCTATCCATTCATATTGATTGTGCATACACCTGCATGCACCCACTTTTGATATTTCACACACATATTCACATGCACGCAACCACTTTAATATGCATACAATTGTTTTTTAAATATTTTATTTAAATTTTTAAAAAAAAAAATATTTCTTTTTGTCTAATATCACGAGAAGTGGATAGACGTTAAATGAAAGACACACACACTTACACACACACGTGCGCACACACATGCATGTGCACACACACATGCGCACGCTTTCACACACACAATGTACACACACACTACATGCGAGCACACACACACACATGTGCGCACACACATGCGCGCGCGAACACACATACGTGCAAACGCACACACTCACACGTGCGCACACACACACACATGTACACAAACACATACATGCGCGCACACACACACACACGCATGCGCGCACATACACACACACGCGCTCGTGCATACACACACACACACACGGGTGTGTGTGCAGCCTAGACCCGCACATTTGGAATAGGAATGAACAGCTAAGTGCTACTTTTGACTATATAAAAGTCTGGGTCTATTTGACTCGCGACGTCGGGACTGTGTAGTCAATGACGAGGCACGGTGAAGGTTAACTAGGCTAGGCTAGTAGGGCCTAGTGTGTGCGGGTTGCTTAGCAGTAGCCTATTTACTCGGTGAGGAGCTGGGGGGTAACCTGCACCCCCCCCCTCCCCCTCTCTTGTTCTGCTGCTTCAAGTATAGATTTCCACTCATCTCTCCTTTTGTTCTGCTGCTTCAAGTATAGATGTCCACTCATCTCTCTCAAAAACTGTTATGGATCTGTGGTCTAAAGACTTTTCTGTTTTATTTTCTTGCAACCTGTCTTACTACAGAAAATACAATCAGGCTTGAAGATCACATTTTCAGATGTTGCAGAACAAGGTATAGGCTGGGAAGTGTTACTTGTGGTACTAGTACATTGCAAGCGTCCAAGGTTACATGTGAATCTCTGATAGCAGTCTCTGTGATAGCCATGCTCTTGTTTCAGTTCTTCAGGCACTGACCTGCAATAATATTCCATGCGATAGTCAAAAGTCTACATTTACAGATGCCCTTGAGCTTTGTAAGTTTGTTTTCAGGTTCTTTTAATTCAGACATGTATGTAAAAGTGTCAGATTTTGAATCCTGGAAGTGAATCACACAAACTCGAGGCTTTTTCTGTTCAGATGAGGTGGTGGCAAAATCTGTGTGTTTTCGCTTTCGTGACGCCATTACTTCTTAGATCTGCACCCCTCAGTCATCTGCAATTGCGTTAGAATGTGTATGTAGTAGAAGGTTTTAACACAAGACATGATTTCTAAGCAATAAAGTGGTCAAAAATGAACAAGATCTGCCAAAAAGACGTTTTTAAGGATTCCGAGCGATATTCCAGTTTTGGGGGTAGGGATGATCTTTTTGCAACTGTGACATACCTAATCGGTCCAGAACCTTCAAACTTGGCCTGAATGACCCTAATACATTGTAGTTTATGCAAATATATGCCAAGTGAGGGATTTGTTGACTATGTCTTCAGTGTGAGAGATGACATCCTCTTTGAATCATGAAAATGACAGTATGCGAAGAGCGCGTGTCACGGAAGCCAAGTTATAGCCTTATCATTATTTGTAATGCTCTTTTTATGATACTTACTCATTGCTTTTACTAAATTAGGAAGCAAATTATAGTTTTCTTAGTTTTAATATCACTTGATTACTTATTGAAAATGCAATTGCCGAAATGAGGTTTAGGGGGGTACCCTTGCGGCAAGGGCAATAACTATAAGACCAACCCAAATGTTTTGCTGTTAACATGCATAAATGGATTCAGCACACTCTGGAGCACATTTTAGACCTAGTCTGGTTTAGCCCTGGGGGGGTGCAGGTTACCCCCCAGCTCTTCACCGACCAATTGCTTCTACCACACTTTCTCCACTGGAGTTGGTGTCGTCTGCTAAACCTCATTATTCTCTCTCTCTCTCTCTCTCTCTCTCTCTCTCTCTCTCTCTCTCTCTCTCTCTCTCTCTCTCTGATTGTCTGTTTCTTTTTCTCTGCCTTACACAGCTTCCAATTTTGTTTCGACATACTAGGCCTGTAGGGTTAACATTCCTAGCTCGTTAAAATTCCTAGCTCGCTACTATGAGAGTGACTATTTGCGACAACCACAAATTTCACTTTTTCGTTACTTGAACCATTTACCTAACACTAACCCTAACCCTAACCCTAGAAAAAGTGAAATTTGTCGTTCATGCTCAATGTCGCAAAATGCCGCAAATAGTCACTCTTATAGCATAGCGAGCTAGGAATTTTAACCTCTCACTTTCTCCCTGTCACTTCCTGTCTCTCTCCCTGCTCTGTCTGTCTGTCTGTCTGTCTGTCTGTCTGTCTGTCTGTCTCTCTCTCTCTCTCTCTCTCTCTCTCTCTCTCTCTCTCTCTCTCTCTCTCTCTCTCTCTCAACAATGTCTCCACCTGTCTCTCTCTCAGCTTCTTTTTCTTTCTTTCATTAGACAGTAACAGAACTCTGCTTCTTCTATGGTAAGAAAACTGCGTTGACAAGGCGTAATTAGTATGATGAGAAAACCCTTGACAGGGCGTCATCGTCATTTTGGCATTTTTAACCACTATTGTTAAACTTTAGCAAAATCACAGAAGTGCATTACTAAACTTTTGCAAAATGCATTGTCAAAAAAGATAATTAAAAACTGCATTCATCATAATAATGACAACAACAAAAATAATAAAAGGACTGCACACATAACATTTTTACCCCTCGCCCTTTTGGTGGGAAAAAACTTTACAGGGCCTCAAAACAGACGGACAGTTGTCATTATGTCAAAGGGATTTCATTTCACAGACGATATTCATTTATGAGAAATATAGTGTGAAGCAGGGCTGTTCATTTTGCTATTTGCATTCTTCTGATATTATAAACTAAACTTTCTTTTTTATATAATACTTAGCATTCTGAATTCATTAAACAGTTTGTCTTAAAGAAATAATTACATAGGATTTTACTTTCTCTTTGACTCTGCCTTTTCTTTTTGTTTTTTATCATCTACTATTTTTCTGACTCGTTGGCTCATTCTCCTGCCTTTAAAAAAAAAATTGCAAATATTTTTGTCTACATTGACCTCTTTCGAAATCAGATTGTTAGCTGTGCGCAGTGGAGAGACCAGTGAAAACTGAATACTGAACACCAGACACACATATGTACTTTACCCATTATAGCCATGTGGCCTGGAAACACAGAAAAAGAAATAATAACACTGTTAACTTTCTTCTATTTCTTTAACACACTAGACTCATTGAACTAATAACAATTTACTTTCTTTCATTATTAGACTCGTTGGGACTAATAATATTATCTAAAATCACTTTCTTACTCTTTCTGTTCTCAGCTGTATTTAACAAAACAAAACTAAACATAAATAATTTTTTCAAACAGTCTGAACAAAGTTTTACTACAACATCTGTATGCAAATAAGACACAAGTCGAAATTGGTGTTTGTAATAATAACAAAATGAGTGCTTTTAAAGGTAACCTAACCTGAAAGTATTCAAGTGTGTATACATAACTTTTTGTTGTTGTAATTGTTACTATATGGATGTTTGTGTACATTAATGAACTTCTTTTTTAATATGTTCATATTTTACATAACTTCGTGACAGACTGACTATTTCTATGAGATCTATGATACTGTTCATAACTCCATTTTGTTATTCCTAACAGTGTCTCTTGTATTGTTTTTTGTTGTTGTTATTTATAAATGTATTACTACTTTCATATTTAAAGTAAAGGTTAATTTTTGTTGCTTTGTCATTATGTGAGGTTTATAGATCAATAACCCTTACATCTTTTTTTACATGCTCATATTTACATAACTTTTAAAAAGACATGTTCATATTTTACCAAAACACTACATGGTGTTTTACTCTTCTGCTGTTACTAGTTTTATACAAGTCCTATTGCTTGTTAGTGAACACAAAATTATACTTTTTACAACACATGACTTCTTTTAATCTTTTAAGTTATGAATGTGTGATTAGTTATTAGCCTCTTCACTGCCCCATCACAAATATTTCCGTCAACTTCCAGTAACCTATAAACTGTCCTGTCACGGAAATATCCGTCATAGAGTTATTCTAGAGTTTCATTTTGTCTATTGACATATTATTTTGCAGTATGTTCAAATGCATGTGGGAGTGTTCGCAAACGATAATATATTCAATTCCTGTTAAAAAAAAGTATAGGTTAGGTGCATGCAATCATAATGCTATCCATACTTTTTGCTTCAATAATAGTAATATCTTTATAATGTACATGTACTGTTTAAGTCTGTATGTATTATCTTTTGTTGCATTTGTCCATTGATGTTTTTGTGCATGTTTTTCTTTTTATATAAACATCTTATGTAGCCATCTTATATGTACTCATCTATTTTATCAAAAACCAAACTATGTATGCAGTGTCTTTTTTTAAATTTTGTTTCAACATTTATGCAGTCTCAACCAGTGTTTGTTTTTTCATGCTAAACCTCTGTTGTTTTTTCCAGTAAAGAATGTTATAACATTAACTATACTGGAGCACTGTGTTGCAAATTCACTTAATTTCTTTTTCATACCAAACCTTTGCTAGAGTGTTATGATCTTCATACACATTTCTAGTATAATGGTGCACTGCTTTACAATGTTACTCATAATTAATAAACTTTAAACATGTGTAACCATTCTAGTTTATTTTACAATTTTTCCATTTTATAGTAAACAACAATGTTACTTACTTCAGTTTGCTTCTTTAGTTCTCCATTTTCTAGGATCTTGTGAATGTCATAACTGTGTCAACTGCTTTTCCTGTTAGAAAATATATTATAAGCCTTGATTTCTTTAAACATTTCTGTTATGTATTACACTTTGAAATTCACTTTTTATTCTTTCTTTCTTGTCAATTAGTCTTGTATATAAAATATTAATTACTGATACTGTTTGAGTGTTACACAGTGTATGTCTGAAAGTTGACAGTATGTAATTCTTTTCTACAATCATTCAGACTCTCTCTCTCTCTCTCTCTCTCTCTCTCTCTCTCTCTCTCTCTCTCTCTCTCTCTCTCTCTCTCTCTCTCTCTCTCTCTCTCTCTCTCTCTTTGTCTTTCTGATTATCGCACACACACACACACACTTATATATATATACTGTCTGTCCCACGTCCAAGGCCAAAAGCCAAAATATTGGGAATAGTCTACATTCTTTCTTGTTAGTTTTCATTCTTTTTTTGTTCTGCTATATATATATAATATTTGTTTGCTAATTATGTTTCATTACTTTCAAATGCGGAAATAAAAAAGCGCCTGATTATCATTATAGTTCAGGCGATTCCATAAGGATTTTTTGACAATGATGTTAAAATGCTTCCAGATGCAGAACTAAGAAAGGGCTTTATTAATATTTTGATTCAGACAATCCCATAACAGTTTTTGATAATTATGTTCCAATGCTTTAACATTTGGAAGTTAGAAAGTACTATACTATAATGGGGTTTAGGTGATCCCATAATAATTTTGGCTAATTATGTTTCAAGGTTTTGATAGGCAGAAGTAGGATAATGCTTGATTATGTTTCTGGTACAAGCGATTCCTTAATATATTTTTTTCTTAATTACGTTTTAATTCTTCTAAATGTGGAAGTCTTCAATTTTTGTACAAGCAATTCCAGAATATAATATATATTTTTTGCTGATGAAGTTACAACGTTTAAAATGCGGAAGTAAGATAGAGCTTGATTATGGGTTTTTTACAGGTGATTCCTTAATATGTTTCAATGCCTGAGAAATCGAAAGTCTTTATTGTGATTTTGTACAGGCGATCCCATAATAATTTTTGCTAATGATGTCACAATGGAATGCCAATTGCTATTGACATTGTTATCACTTACCTTTTTTCACCCCCACCCCCCACTCCCCACAAGCACACATACACGAACACACACACACACTCCCATACAGACAGACTTACTCTCCCTATTTACCCCTTTCTCTCTCTCTCTCTCTCTCTCTCTCTCTCTCTCTCTCTCTCTCTCTCTCTCTCTCTCTCTCTCTCTCTCTCTCTCTCTCTCTCTCTCTCTCTCTCTCTCTCTCTCTCTCTCTCTCTCTCTCTCTCTCTCTCTGTTCTCCCTCTTCTCCTTCCACCATGTCTAAACAGAAGCTGTCCCTTCCTAACTATTCTCCCATTTCACTTATTGCATGTTTAACCTTCTTTTTTAACAAAAAAAAGATAACAGCCGCACAAGCCAAACCTCCCACTCCACACAACTCTGTAGGACTAAAAAGTTGTTTCTTTGGTGTGTTTTTTATAAAGTAACACAGAATATTTTATAACGTTACCTTGTTTCTGAACTTCACAAATTCATACATTAGATACAGAAAAGTTTCATCAATTCGGCATTTCAAATGCAACAACTTTTTAGACTTAATTCTCCCGAGTCCAGCAATAGTGTACGTAATGACTGTGCTGGGCTGGAAGCGGTTCAGCAGGTGTATTACAGTAATAAGCCGATCCTGTTGAGGAGTCATCACTCGAGCACCCACTGTGTTGAAGGTCAGAGGTCGTTCTTGTTATCACGTATCAACAATGCCACAGCCGGACAGTCTGTTTGGTCACTCCAAAATGCCTTGCTGTCGCTAAAATGGATGCTCCCCCTTGCAACATGCCAACAACACAAAGTCTCTCACCTTCAAATAAGCATAATATCTTTATGTATGGGCTTGTTCAATGCAAAAGTATCAACAAGACTTTAAAAAAAAGTATAAATTAGACACAAATACATGGGCAGCCACATTCTTACATTTCATGCATAACTCCAAAACAGAACATTGCTTTTATATAACCTTGGTGTTCTACTTCATATTAATTCATCTAACAGTATTGTGCTAAGCCAAACAAACGACTCTTCTACATGTCAACCTGTTTCGCCTCCTGATCTTTGATCAACTGAATTTCTTGTGTTCTTCTTCTCACTGACCAACCGTGCTTTCAACATCCTCAACACTTTCTGTTCCATGGTCCTCTGTCTTCTCTGCGTGGCCACCGTCCACCAGTACAGTAAGGGACAAAGCGCGGAGCTGAGGGGTAAGACAAACACAACCAGGGCCTGCTGGACCATGGTCAGTCCTGGGAGAACCCCACTGGTCACCGTCACCATGACCAGGCCCAGGATCAGCCAGCCGACAGCGTCTGTGGCAGCCATCTTTCTGACCAACTGGACGCAAGGATAGACAGAGGTCAGCGAGGGGGGAAGTAACGCTCTGAATTTAGGCGTGTGTCTGTAGATCACGACCTGTGCAGAGAGAGTCAGGAGGGAAAGCAGGGAATTTAAGGTGACGACCGTGTTCAGCCACATAGCTAGTTGCGGTGATGCGTGTTGATGGAACAACGCTACACGACAGAGCCCCGATTGAGCTCGAATCCCCCACGATGATAGTTCTGGAAGGAATGGGATGAAGGAGATGAATATTCCAGCACACCATGGCACTAGATAAACTGATATCGAGGGAAATGTCTTTAGTGTGTAAGGAGACGTCTTCCCGAAGCACATCACTAGGGCATGATCGACAGTGAGCAGTCCTATGAAGACAGCTGACACCTCGCAGGACATGTAGAACAGAAAGCCAGCCACTTTACAAGGCAGGCTGCTGATCCACATCTTTTCCCTGTGAATGTAATCGTCACCAAACACCTCGTCAGCGAACACAACAATGCTGACGTGACATCCACAGCACGATTTGGCCAGCAGCAGATTCGCCACCATCCATAGAGAACTTTCAAACTCTGCTTTGACCAGGAACAGGCTGATGACCGTGGTCCAGTTTCCTAACATGGCACACAAACTGGTCAGCCAGAAGACCACTCTAAACAGGTCACTGGGCAACAGTCTGCTGCAGGAATTCAGCACAGTGTGTGGTGCCCGGCATTTCAGTTTACCCAAATGCTTGGGAAGGACGTTTTTACAGCAGAACCTGAAGTTTGAAGACAAAACGCTCTGTAAATGAGCAGACTCTGAAAATAAATCCAGTGGGAAATATTCCACTGGATTAAATCTGATGTCCATCACACGCAACTGCGGCATGTTTTTAAAACCTACAGGTCCAATGATCTTTATGACAGAAGAAGCGAAATTGGCATGTTTTACTAAAGGCAAGAACGTTGACCGTTCACTGTGCAGAACGTGCAGGTTGGTTTCTGACATATCTATCCATCTTAGAGAGTAATTAACGTATTTTGATAATTTCTCAAATGGATGAGATGCGATAAGGTTTCTTGCAATTTTTAGAACTCGTAAATTTTTCATACATTTAAAAACGGAAATTGCAATAGATTTTAAGTTGTTGTTCTCAAGATCGAGGTACTGCAAGTTCCAAAGTTGGAGACCTGATATATTGGAGACCTGAGAATGTCTGAGAGTCAAACGAACGAGGTAAACATTGGAGCTGAAATCCTCCACCACCATTCCTGATCCCGAGGCCTCCACAGAGCGAAGCTGTGGAAAGTGAGCAGCAGGAAACACGTGACGACACACCAAAGCATAACCTTGACACTGACAACCTTCAGGACAGGTGACGTCACACAACAGCTCGTCCTCTCTGTGAGGACACTGGCTCCAACCGTCACACAGATGGTTTCCATGAAGACAGATCGCAGACTGTCGACACAGGAACAAACCGGAGCAGCGAATGTCGTTGTCACAGTCCTGTTCATCTTCTCCATGAACGCAGTCGGAGAAGCCATTGCAGCGAGTGTAGACAGGCAGACAGTACAGCCACTCTGCTACGCAGCTGTAATGAGCATCAGGACAAGGCTGTCCTCTGCCTTCCATAGCTTGTTGTGTGAAGTAGCCCGTACCGTCCAAGTTAATGCAAAATCTTTGTTTTATTTTTACTTCTTTCGTCTGAATGTACTCCCTATCTCCTTGCTGGCAACCAACCTCGTCTGAGTCATCCACACAGTCAGAGTGCTCATTGCACCCTTGACTGTCCAACACACAGTGACCGTCAGAACAGCCAAAACCTGGGCAAGAAGAAGGATGCTCACAAAACGATTCATCACTCTTGTCTGGACAGTCCTTCATGAAATCACACACCATCGTGTAATGCAGTGATGTGACGTCGTCATCACAACTGAACATGGCATCCACACATTTAGCATTTATAATCAAAGATGGTAAAATTGTTTCCAGATTATAACTCAAATTGACCAATGACAAATAATCAGAGTGGTTCACGTTCCCACAGTATGTGGTAGAGTCACAATACATAAAGCCGTGGATCACAACACTGCGTTCACAAATGAGTAAACTCTGTCTGGTCTGTGTTATATTGAATGGAAGAGACTGAATTTGAGTTTGTACATCTACTGCAGATTGCCTGTCCAATATTAACTCGCACAACGCTGCTACTGTTTCTTTTGATCTGGGTGAATGTTGCACAATTCCCTGTGATGACCAGTACCCGTAGTTAACATCCCGTAAAACAGGACGTGTAGTCACTTCTTTGTATCTGAAATGATTCAGATTGTAGATCACATTATTGTCAAACCATTTACGGAATTTACTATACACAAAAGGAACATTATACCAACCTGACGTGTAGCCTAAACTTACCTTAAAAGTTAAATAATTCCTCAGAATAAGCAATGCATCTTCTTCTTCCTTTTTCGTTTTGACAGAAGCAACATGTAGGCCTTTTGCCTGACATTCAGAAGAGAAGAGAACGCTGTTTAACTTGCCTTCTGCCACGAGCAGTTGAAAACATTTGTCTGCTGAGGCCACCATTCCTTGACATCTAAGACTACTGAAAGGACAGCTTTCTGTTTCATCCCGTCCATCTACACAGTCTGTCTTCAGGTTACATTCCAGAAATGGGTGAAACTTTGAATAATTCACCACAGAACAGTTCAACAACCCACTGGGCAATTGATACGGATACTCAGACTCATAGACACACGAAAAATTCATTTTGGCTACGTATTGTTTATTAATAATGCCATAGAACTCGATTTCAACACTTGCAGCTAAGAAAAGTTTGGAAGGAGCCGAATGTTCTGAACAAAACCAAAACTCATGCGGCATGAATCGTTGATGTTGTCTGTATTTTACATGCAAACCGGGATTGTTTATACAAGTGTCCGGATAATGTGAATACAGTACGCTCAGCATAATGACAAACACAGATTGGAACGTCAGTTCTGCTTTGAAAGTGACGTAGTTTTCCAAATAGGGTAGCATGATATGTCCAGAGTGTTCTGTTACATAATGTATCAATAGTTGTTGAGAGTCCATTGCTTGAATATCGATTGAGACAGCTGGTTCGTTGAAGAGAATGATCCACATGGAGTTGGAAGTGGACTGAAAAAGCATGTCTGGAAAGCTGTGACAATGACATGCCAGAATGAAAGTAAGATCATCTGAACGATGTAACAGCATACGGGTTTCCCAAGCGTTCCTATTACTGACACTGCAATTGAATGACAAAGTCTGAACATGCGCACGTACGTACTTACCTCGAGCCATCTTCAGATGCACACTACAGAAACGTGTTGAACCACCACACACACCGTATATCACCCCCTGACTGGATGTAAAATGTTGCAAGGTGTTGTCGTCACAGTCTGAGTTGTTTCTGGCTACAAATGTTATATCTGTGTTGTTTTGTGTCATAAAATCCAAATCGGAGCAAAAATTGCTGTTCTCTTGATATACAGTTCTGCTGCTTCTGTCGATGTTCTGACTGACTGAAAAATCTATAAAAAGAACATATATTGGACAGACGTAAGAGAGAAAAGCTATTGATGTTATTGGAAACTGTATTCCATTGTCAAAATATGTAAACCTCTGACAGGGATAGGTTAAGCCTCACAATTTTGCCTGTCCGAATTGTCACGGGTAGGAAAATCGGCTCAAAATGGTCGTGGGAGTAAGAAGCCAAAATGCACAACGTTTGTTTAATTAATAAACGTTATTAAAAACTGACTTATCTGTCCCGAAAACCACGTGTGTCACAGTTGTGACAGTGTTGATACATTAAGAATATATATTACAACATTTGACGGAAAACCCCCACCATACCTTGACGCCTAGGGACGCCTAGGGACTTTTCAAGAACCTGTTATTCACTTTTTTTGCTTTGAAAGTTGTCTTTTCTTCTATAGTATTTAATGAGAGACTTAGTGCGATTTTTCTCACACCAGAGGGCATGACGCTCGTGTGGGGCTAATCCTCTCTTTATTATTAGTTGGGGATAAAGAAAGAGAGGGAGACAGTGAGTGGTCCTACCATCACTCTCTCTCTCACTACGCCCAAGTAAGAAAATCGCGTGATAAGCCCCTAGTGCATTGACTGCCCTCTGGCGTGAAAAATATCGCCATAGGTTGACCATTCAGTGTGTAAGTTGTTTTCAGTGCAGTTCTCCCTCATTGCTTCAGTAAAGTAGCTGCTGAGCTGCCTTAAAGACCCACTGACCTAGCAAGATTAAGTCCCTTGTTTTTTCCTGGGTAGGTGTGACCCACAAATAGAAATTCCCCAAATTCAAATTGAGGCTGCTCTTCAAAGTCTGTCTCGTTTTGAATTTGTGGGCATTTGTATGGGAGTCACACCTGGTCAAAATAAGATATATTACCAGCGAGAGAAAGAAACACGTGCAACCCGTGATTTTCAATCATGGATGAGGTGGGTCTTTAAAGACCCCCTGACCCGGCTGGATTAAATCCCTTGTATTTTTCTGAGTCGGTGTGGCTCACATACAGACATTCCTCATATACGATCGAGGCTGCTCTTTAAAGTGATGTCTCATTTTTGTGCATGAAGAAATTTGTATGTGAGCCACACTTGGTCAAAATAAGATTTCTTACTAGTGAGAGAGGGAAACACTTGAAACCCGGGATTTAAAACAAAGCATACCAAATTTGTTCCAATTATGTAAAACTTCAAAACACCTGACTCGCCACGACCTCCAGATACAAAGGAGGCGATTACTATTATAGAGGACTGGGCATAGTGTTAAATGTAAAGACGTCTTGGCCAAAATATCCCCACTTTCCTGGACAAAATGTTTAGACAGCTGGTGTTGGGGAAGGTCCCTAAAGGCCAAATAATCCTTTTTTACTGCAATACTAGCAAGAGCCAGTGCAAATGCCTCCGAGTTTGGGAATCAGTATAATTCACAAAAGATTAACAGTTTACCATGATTTGCCATCTCAAGATTATAATGTGACATAGAACATGGATCAAAGATAAACCTACCTTTGAGAACAATGAATAAACCAGTGAAACCAGGCTGAACCATGGAGGCCCTCCGCTCTAATAAGCGCTTTCAATTTCAATCTGAATTCAAATTAGCAACTTATCTGAAGTTTCGATTTTGTGTGTGTTTGTACATTTTCATGTTCAAGGGAGTGGAAGTGGTGGGATGGTATAGAACGCAAGAGGAGGGGCGACAGAAGCAGAATTGGGGTGCAACTGATTTTTTTTGTACAAACATTATAGGAAGGGGTGGGGAAGGGGTGGGTGGGGGGCAGAAGATATGGATGAGAGGGCAGTATTTGATAGGTCTCGTACTTGTACATTTATGAACGGCCATAATTTCAGTATCAGAATTGTAAAGAAATCGATGCAAATTATTGAATGGAAAAAATGGAACCCTTGAACCCCCCCCCCCCTCTCTCTCTCTCTCTCTCTCTCTCTCTCTCTCTCTCTCTCTCTCTCTCTCTCTCTCTCTCTCTCTCTCTCTCTCTCTTTCTCTGTGTGTCTCTCCTTCAGTTTGGGGGGAGCATGTTTGCCCCCCCCCCCCTCATGTGCCACGAGAAGGGGGGAGGGCAGCCCCCCCCCCGAGAAGGGGGGAGGGCAGCCCCCCCCCCGAGAAGGGGGGAGGGCAGCCCCCCCCTCCCCGTGCTTCTATGTCACTGATAAACTACCTACAACTTTTGAGGAGATTTTCTGCAGCAGATTTCATGGCATTGTGAGGACAGAAACAAAGCAACAGCAAAGAAGCTACAAAAATCGCAATAACTCACCATTCGAGAATAAAGTGGAATAAATCCAGTTGTAAACAAAGCAACTATGTCCCATTAATACAAGCTGTTTATGTTTTAAATTGAGTCTCTCTCTCTCTGTGTCTCTGTCTCTCTCTGTCTGTCTCTCTCTCTCTCTCTCTCTCTCTCTCTCTCTCTCTCTCTCTCTCTCTCTCTCTCTCTCTCTCTCTCTCTCTCTTCTCTCTCTCTCTCTCTCTCTCTCTTTCTTATTCACTGGGTCACTTTTTGTCGATTTCGCCAAAGCCTTTGACACGATTGATCACACCCTTCTTTTCAGAAAACTTACTTTGTATGACCTACATTCCAACTCCGTTAACATGATAGCATCCTTTCTTAACAATAGAACACAGACTGTTTCCCAAGATTTTATAATGTCGTCCTCTATGCCTATCAAATATGGAATCCCCCAAGGATCTGTCTTAGGGCCTATCTTATTCTCAATTTATATGAATGATTTACCCCTTCACTTAAAATCTCAATGTGAACTCTTTGCAGACGACACAACCCTTCATACTAAGGACAAAAATCCAAATAAGGTTTGTTCCTTCCTTCAAAATGACAGATAATCTTACAGCATGGACAGAAAAAAATAATATGGCAATTCATCCAAGTAAATCTAAATTCATGTTAATAACTACTCGACAAAAACGCCCAAACTTAAAAGATACCCTACCCAAACTCAAAATGTATTGTATATTTGTGGAAGAAATAGATTCCCATAAATTACTAGGTGTAACTATGGACAATAATTTATCATAGTCCAAGCACACATCTGCCATCTGTAAAAAAAATAGCGAAGAAAGTATTCCAACTAAACAGAATAAAGCACTTCCTTGACATCCATACTCGAAAACTCTTTTTTAATGCATAAATTCAACCTGAAATAGATTATGCTTCTACACGTTGGGATCTTGCTAGCGAAAACTGCTTAAAGCCACTGCAAAGACTACAAACGTGCTCTAAAAATTGTTCTTCTTAAGCCTTCTTCACTTCGAAATAGCGATTATAAGGAACTAGGCATTCTTCCATTAGACTACAAGTTTTACCTCAACAAAGCTATTTTCATGTACAAAATTGTGAATAAACTGACACCGGCCTATCTATGCAAACGATTTCCTATTGCTAACATTCGTAACAAAAATATAATTTATATTCCTCGCCCTAAAACAAACCTGTTTATGACCTCCCTTACATACTCCAGTAGCAAACTATGGAATGAATTGGAAAATTGCAATAAAAACCTAATAAGTGTCTCATCCTTTAAAAGAACATATCACAAGCACCTCTTAGAAAAGTTTTAAGTTATTAACTTCCTTGAAATATTCGCTGTTTGTCTAGAAATAATAATGACTTTACGCAAATATAATGTTTCTCTATAACGTGGGCTTATTAGTGTATTGTATTGTATCATTGGACCATGATCGTATTTGCACCTGTGTGTTCGAACACACCACAAGAGACTAGGTATGCATATTTTGGCATAGTTATAGGGTATACTGTATGTTTTTGTGTGTGTGCGAGTACGTGAACGAGCTGTTCGTTTGAGCTTGAATTATTTTCGCATGTTCTTCAATTTACTGTGAACATGCCTGTTGTTATTTTCTATTCTTTTTATGCATTTTTTACTTTCTTTTTGTTTTCCTTTTCTTGTTATTTGGCTTTTCTTTTTCCCCTCGAGGGCATGGTGTAAAGAAGCTTGAGCTTATCCGTTTACCCTCATTAAACATTCGTATTCGTATTCGTATTCTCTCTTTCGCTTGCTGGCTTGCTCGAATCGGGGGGAGGGGGGGGGGGGGCGGCAGGGAAATATGTCCCTCCTTGCCCCCCCCCCCCTGTTCCTACGCCACCGAGGAGACAACCACCAGAGGAGACATTGCACTAGTACTGCTGCTGAGTCATCTCAGAACTTGACAGAATTTAATAGGCAAATTATTACTTTTGTAAGCTCGTAGTTTGCCCAGAATAGACTTCACACAAGATAAACAATAGTTCACAAAATTAATATACTTTTACAGGTATTCCTTTGCATTACTTAAGCTAAACAGTCAATTGGCAACGCGTCTTGTTTTTGTAAAAATGTGTTAACAAAGTTTGGAATGTAAATCTTCTCAATAAACTAGGGCGAATCATACAATTCACTATAGGTATGAGTAAATTATACTACAAAACACTACCGACCCTCCATGCACTGTAGAAATGTTTGTGGTTTCTTTGATCAAATTCACTATAGGGATACGTCACTTTTTTTTTACGATGTTATGAACATTTGAAGGCAAATATTTTTCAAGATAATCTATTTTAGAGGATGACACGCGCTGTGTGACGAAACCATGTTTTACGTCCTCCCGATCTTTACAAGATCATATGGGACATTACTAATTGATAAAGTTAAAGGGGGAAAAAAGGGACATTTATTTTTTGATAAAGTTAGATTTTCTAATGAATTTTGTTTGGAATTTTGTTTTGATGCCATGGCTCGACTTACGACTTGTTAAAACTAGTTAGCTAGCTTTAATATAGTTATAAAAGTTTGTGTTAAAATTTAATGAGCGTTTGTTTGCTCCCTGAGCGTTTTTCCGATTAAAATTTTCAGGACCACCTTTTAAAACGAAGTAAAAAAAAGTTAAACATCAAGTAAGGTCTACCCTACCTCGAGGGGACACTCTATATACAAAACATTTAATAAGATAATCTTTATTTCCAATTAAAAAAAAAAAGAACTGTACACTTTTGTATCAACCACTAAGTCTTATTAGTTGATACAGTTTGCTAAAAGATATGTCATTTTAAGATTTTGAATTGATTTAGCAATTCATAATAATTTTGAGTTTAATATATTGGGATCCCTATCCTATGAATAAAAAATACAATCCCGCGAACATATGTTGGTCGAGTCCCGGCAATATATGTTAAAATGGGAGAAGGGATTTTTACAAAGGGGGAAATAGGCGGGATCTTAATTAAAATTCTTTACTTAAGAAGTTTTTAATAATAGACGGGCCTATGATGTATTGAGCATTTTCATGTTAAAAATAGCATCCAAACGATGCCTGTCTACGGGCCTCCACCAGCCACACAGCTGGGGACCATCCCTCTGACCCATTAGTAAGAACATTTACTTTAGTGAATTGGATATTATGTGTTTTCAGTTTGTCTAGTAATTCTTTAAATTCTGTTTTTAATGGTTCGCAAGGATTAAAAAGATGATTAACATCCAATGTCCGTCACATTGACATTTAATATTAAAAAAATTACAGTGTTCTGATTCAGTTCGAAGCCTAAATATTAAGGATTGTATGGATGGTTGGATATTGAGGAACAGTCCTTCAGAAACAATGTTATGATCCCAGGAGTGGGCTTTAGCATGCACCTCCAACTCTTCGGCCCACTCCTGGAAAGCTGATCTTTTTAATTTAGCTTTAGCTTCCTTTACTGAAAGTTTAATATTTATTATGGTACCCGAGCAACCCATGGCTGCGCTTTTAGCTGCCCTATCTGCCTGGTCATTGCCAGATATTCCCGTGTGGGACAGTATCCATATTATTTGTAATGTTGTTCCTTTAATTTTAATTTGATGCAGTAAAAGTTTTATCTCGTTTATAACTTCTGATCTGATTTAGGTTTCGTTTTGGATAGCTTGGATGGAAGACAGAGAGTCTGTAACAAATAATCACGTTGATATGTAGATTTGCTAGGTTATTTATAAAGTTGCAAGCTTCCATAAGTGCCAATAATTCTGCGCTAAAAATTGATAAGTGGTCATTTAATTGAAAAGATTTAGTTATTTTCAGTGCGGGAATGGTAAACACACATCCAATTTTATGTTCTATTTTTGAACGGTCAGTGAAAATTTGCAAAAAATGTTAAAGTTTTATGTTTTACTTTTTATGAAATCCTATTTTCTATTTTAGACTGCCAGGCCCTAATTATCGGCCTGCCCACCAACATGCAAACAGTGTCTCGAATGGGCAGACCTATGTAAAAAAGCAAAAAGTTTAAGGACCGACTAGGTCCTGAAGGAGGAAAAAGCCAAGCCTAACACTGGGGTTAGCGTCGCCGAAGCGACCAAGGGAGCGCAATGACGTGCAATGTGGGCTATTAGTGCAAGGCCTCACTGCCAAATTGCTCCCGCGGCTGTGCTTTTGCACAGCTTCCTACACTGTCCTGGGGCCCCAATAACACATGGAAGCACCCCCCAAAAGTAGCTAGTTATACGACCTGGGGAATCCTTTTGGAGACTGGTGGAGAGAGCTCCAAGAAGGCAGGTCGTACAGGTGATGGACGAAGGCACTCCTGCTCAACGGCGCGCCGGAGCGTGAAGGAGGAGGCCGAAGTCAAGGTGCGGTAGATGCAGTGATGGACGAAGGCACTCCTGCTCAACGGCGTGCCGGAGCGTGAAGGAGGAGGCCGAAGTCAAGGTGCGGTAGATGCGGTGATGGACGAAGGCACTCCTGCTCAACGGCGTGCCGGAGCGTGAAGGAGGAGGCCGAAGTCAAGGTGCGGTAGATGCGGTGATGGACGAAGGCACTTCTGCTCAACGGCGTGCCGGAGCATGAAGGAGGAGGCTGAAGTGAAGGTGCGGTAGATGCGGTGATGGACGAAGGCACTCCTGCTCAACGACGTGCCGGAGCGTGAAGGAGGAGGCCGAAGTCAAGGTGCGGTAGATGCGGTGATGGACGAAGGCACTCCTGCTCAACGGCGTGCCGGAGCGTGAAGGAGGAGGCCGAAGTCAAGGTGCGGTAGATGCGGTGATGGACGAAGGCACTCCTGCTCAACGACGTGCCGGAGCGTGAAGGAGGAGGCCGAAGTCAAGGTAAGGTGCGGTAGGTGGGCGTGCTGCGGTGCTGGCAGAAGGCGGCTCAAGAGTGGAATGTGGCCGCTCCTCTGTCAGTGGACCGCCGTACTGCAAGTTGCAATCTGCTGTAGCTGGGTGGCAGACAGCGCCGAAGAAGAAGAGAAGGCAGCAGTGCAGAAATCGCCTGTCTCTCTCTATGGGAAAGTCCGCAAAATCCCCAAATTTTATTATGAAAATAAACTCATTGAGACTGTTTGGCATTACAAATATTTGGGTATCATGTTTAATTATAATAACTCATTCACTTTAGCAATCAAAGAACGCTGTAAACTTGCCAAAGGTGCCATG
>CM065681.1:81945312-81962812 GCA_017654935.2 Phymorhynchus buccinoides
TGGTAATTGAGGATGAGCCTGTGATACAAAAACATAAATGTACGTGTGTGGTAAAGCGTCATACAGATATTAATCCATGGTTTCAGTACCCCTCTCATCCCTTTATGAGCAGGTGCATATCATATGATTTGGGGAGGGGCAGGGGTGAGAGTGGGAATAAATAACGTGTTTATCAGTTCTCTGAATAATAAATAGAATTCAGTTGATCAAAACTCAGTCATCGCGCTGAGAGGAATTCACGAAAGCAGACCCTGAAAAAGTGATATACGGTCATCTTTGTCCGCATCAGGTTTGAGGATTTGCTCACCCCGTGCTCATTAGGGTTAATGCGCAGACCATTACTGTTGCGCATAAACTTAATGTGCACTAAATTGCTTATTAAGCTTATTGCATTGAGCAGCTAATCTTACCCATCAATCTTATTACGCAAATTGTCTTGCACATTAAGCTTAATGTGCAATTAAGCCTATTGGATACGACAGATGTAAGTAATCTCCTTATTCCTATCAGCTTTAAAAAGCAAGCAGCAGTTTTTAGCATTAGATTGCTGCATTATCAATTTATCATGCTTTCAAGAAAGAAAGGTAACAATGCACCTGCTGCCGAATTTTGCAAGGAGCTGTCTACTTTGACAATGCAATCAATGCAATGCGATATACAATACATTTACCATGTCATAATGAGATGTTTCAATTGAGGTGTGCTCCCAGTCACCAGAGTTCATCACTAATGGACACACATGGAACACACACCACGAATACCTCGAGTAAGCATCACAATAATACGTAGCCAAACTTTCGCAGCCACACATATATTTTTAGGCTACCTAGTAGAAGTCAACCATTGAAGTAGGGCAGACTTAAAATGCTTTTGTGTGTGAACTGTTTTGCTTTGAATTTCCTAAAATGAAATAGGAACAAAGTAAATCTCCAGTGTTGAAGAATAGCCCTTAGTTTAAGGGCCGGGTGGATATTTGTCAAGATCGCACATGCTTCTAGGATCAACATCACATCATCACGTTTACTTTGCGGGCGAAGATTATGGAAGGCAGTTTTGTTGACGGCGACTGCAGGCATGGTGCTAGTTTAGCTTCTCCTCATTAGGGAGGCATTGGCAGAACCCCAGCCGAGGACAGCTGTTTCGACTCTAGGGAGTCTCATCAGCTCGGCACTGGATGGGGTCTTAGCCTACCAAGGTGGAACTACTCTCACCTCAACAAGAAGATTGTTCCACAAAGGGAAGGTTTCTTCCTGTATATTGGTAAAAGGCTTCCAAAAAAACAAACCAGCACTCAAGTAAAATAGAAATTATAAAAATCTTGAGTAAACGTGTAAACATAACAATGTTCCAAATTAAAAATATAAAACATTTGTTTTTTTTACCCTTTTGCCAAGCTATATATATATAGTTTGCCTTGATAAAACTTTTTTGTGTTCAATGTCTGTACTTGTGAGCCTCAGAAACAAACTCAGTTAACTTTAACTTTACGATTTGTTCTGTGTTCTAAAACAGGAGAAGAAAGTAATGTGCTGATTTGCTTTTTATCCCAATGGGGAAGATGGACAATTCCTATGCAAAGACAGCTGTTTCGTCTTGTGAAAGACTCTTCAGTCTGCATGTCGGCCTGCAAAGAATGCCCAGCGAACGTTCAAGCTGAGCAAGAAGACTTTCTACAAGTGAATGGTTGTCCTCTTTGCACCAGATTGAAAGTCCATAATAAAAGCAAACCAGCACTTAAGTTAAAAAGAAATAGTATAAATCTTATGTAAAATAACAAACAAACAAAATGTTCTAAAATCATAATTTAAAAACTACTGAGATTATATACACAATTAGGATAGAAATAGAATTAATATAAAATATCAGTTATTAGCTGAGCTCCATTCCCCTAATATGAAGGACCAAAAAGTTGGTGCATTTGAAATGCAGACTAGTTTGCTTTGATCAAAGGTTTTTGTGTCCAATGTCTGTATTTGTGAACCTCAGAAACAAACTCAGTTATCTTTAACTTTACGATTTGTTCTGTGTTCTGAAAAGAATAAAAAAGAAAATAATGTGCTGATTTACTTTTTCTCCCAATGGGGGAGATGGACAGTACCTTATGCAAAGACAGCTGTTTCGTCTTGTGAAAGACTCAGTCTGCATGTCGGCCTGCAAAGAGTGTCCAGTGAATGTTCAAGCTGAGCAAGAAGACTTTCTACAAGAGAATGGTTTGTCCTCTTTGCACCAGATTGAAAGTCCACAATAAAAGCAAACCAGCACTTAATTAAAAAGAAATGGTAAAAATCTTATGTAAAATGACGAAAATAATGTTTTTAAATTATAAATTAAAAAGATAAGAGACATGACTAGGGAGGGCCAACTACTGAGATTATATCTAAATTAAAGGATAAAAATAGTATGAATATAACATCTGTTATTAGCTGAGCTCCATTCCCCTAATATGAAGGACTAAAAGGTTGGTGCATGCTTACTAAATCAACATAAATCAACACCAATGCTAAGTAAAGAAGGCTCGATTTTCAGACTTGTCCGTCACTAGATGATTACTTTTGTGAGGTGCCAAGATCTCCAGCCATGGCTACCTTGGTGGTTGCATATTATGATTCCAACCAGTGTGTCTCTTTTCTCTGTATCCTCTAACTGATCTTTCCGGTCTCTTTTACTATAGAAGAGCCCTAAATTGCATGTTATGTCAACGAAAGGGAGAAAATTCGTTCTTGTGACATATTCATTCTCGGAAAATCATTTTTGTTTGAAACCAGAAAGCTTAGATGTTGGACACTCTTTGTTGAAACTAGAGCGTTAAAACGCTATGCCACCAGCCGCGTGGCAGTATTTTCGGCCCCAGTGACCTTGAACAATGACCTTCGTTTTCCAACATGGCCTGGGTATTCTAACTGCCTATCCACATGCAAAAGTTGAGGTTCCTAGGCCACTCCGTTCAAACACTATCTTGTTAACATAGATAGTCAGTTAGTCATCCAGGCAGCTGGCCAGGAATAAACAGAAAGACACCACTGAAAACATTACGAGCTTCGCTTCGCGGCTGATAGTTATGTACATCATAGAGATAAATATTATTCTGAAGTTTAGCGGATCTATACAATTTGGTGAACGCGGTTTCATTTCGGGTTATCTCTATGAATTTTCTTTTGTATCATTAGGTTTCCATTCTATCATGTACATGAGAATCATTATTGTCATTGTACATATTCTTCTTTTCCTTTCATTTCCAACCATTATTTTGGTCTTGTTTATTTTTTTGCATTAAGCTTTTCTTCTTTTTTTGATTATCCGTCCTCTGGGCCTGGGACATTTGTATTCATGCAGATGTGGGATTTTGCCCCTTTTGCTTTAGGCGGGGTGTTGAAAGGTTGAAAATCTTATAATTCGATGGCTTGGAGTATTACCAGAAAGCTTATCCACTGTCTTTGGCATTACTAAACTTATTGCAAAAACTAATAACTTGTATGAAAAAAGGACTGCAAAAATATAAAAAGCATAATCCCCATTTTATATTATTTGCATACCTTTTTAATACAAGCTCTTAGTTTTTCCAATAACTTCAATATTAAGTCAATGAACTGTCTAAAGATAGTCCGTTTTGACTCTAAGCCATCGAAGGATCCAAGAATGAATTACTTTGCTTCGGATAAAATTCAATTTTTTTTCTCTGTTGCTTTGACACCAAAAAGAAGAAAACCCTCACAATTATTACAGTAGATTTTTCTTCTGAACCGTGGATCCGTTTTTATATCAGAATATTTCAGTATCTGCAAAACAAATCCCATGCAGGCTTCCAGGCGTGCAACAGTATGCTTGTAAAATACAACTCTATAGATGTAGACCATAGAGAAGTATTGATCTACAACTTTCTGCCATGCTTACTTTTATATTGATCTTTAGTTCTCTTATGTTTTACTGTGATTATAGAAGCCGTTAGAATCATGTGGGTTACACTGTGGATGCATACTTGTATCGTGCGTATCCGTGTGCGTGTGTGTGAGTGTGTGTGCCTCGACTTTTAATTCAACTATGAGTAACTTGCTAGATAAACACGCTCCCCCATTCACTCGTATTGTGCCCGATCGTCCCTGCGCTCCCTGGTACACGCCTGAACTTAGAGTAAGTAAACGCACTAGTCGTAAGGCTGAGCGTCAGTGGCGGGCCTCAAAACTAGAAATACATCGTCAGATATATCAGTTTCTCCGCAACATCTTCACTCTTCTTCTGGCCAAGGCAAAAACAAACTATTTTTCATCTAAAATTCTTGAAGCCAGCACAACAAAGGTCCTGTTCTCCACCATGTCTGATCTCCTAGGGACTAAGAAATCAAGTCCTCTGCCATCAAATATCAGTCCTGACAAACTGCCAGAAGCCTTTTCCTCCTTCTTCTCCACCAATATTATCGATCTACGATCAAAAATCGACTCCATGCCTTTTCAACCAACTATTCCAGACCCATCGTTCACTGGTGTTCCCCTTCTCTCTTTCAAGCCGGTGTCTGAGACCGAAGTTCTTTCTACTCTGAAATAAATGCATTTTAAATCCTGTGATCTTGACCTCATCCCAGCCTCTCTTTTCTCACAAATCTATCAACACATTCTGCCATCAATCACCACCATCATCAATTCTTCTTTAGTTTCAGGTGTGTTTCCTTCTGCTTTCAAAACCGCTCTTGTAAGGCCCCTTCTCAAGAAGAACAATCTGGATCCTAATAATCTGAAAAACTACAGACCTGTATCTAACCTCCCGTTTCTCTCCAAACTCCTAGAGAAGACTGTTCTGAAACAACTTAACGATCATCTATCCTCAAACAATCTTCATCATCCTTATCAGTCTGCCTATAGAGCCAATCACAGTACTGAAACGGCCCTTGTTCAAATCGTCAATGACCTCCTACATGCTTCTGATGCTGGTCAGATCTCTCTTTTGACGCTTCTTGATCTCTCTGCTGCATTCTTCTGTCTCGTCTTGAACATACTTTTGGGATTAATGGCCCCGCTCTTTCTTGGTTCTCCTCTTACCTCTCTGATCGTTTTCAATCAGTTCTGGTCAATGGTCGTCAGTCTGAACAGGTTAGAATTTCTTGTGGAGTGCCCCAGGGGTCTGTACTTGGTCCTGTCTTGTTTACTTTGTATACGTCACCTCTTGCCAATGTCATCGACTAACACAACATGAAACATCACTTCTATGCAGATGACTCACAACTCCAAAATAGTACAACCCCTGAAGATCTAGATTCCATTCTTTCAGAGAGTAACAACTGCTATATTGATATTCAAAATTGGATGGTTCAAAACAAACTTCAATTAAATGGTGAAAAAACCGAAGCAATGCTTGTAGGAACAAAAAACAAACTTGCCTCTGTTTCCATAGAGTCAATCCAACTGGGTAACAATATCATTCCCCTCTCAGACTCTGTCAAAAACTTAGGTGTCACTTTGGACAATACTCTTTCCATGCAGTTTCCTGACTCAGACCTGTCAGTCCTGCTACTATCAAATTCGTCGCATTGGCTATATTCGTAAATATCTCTCAGATGAAGCCACAGCAAAACTTGTTACTTCCCTCATCCTATCTCGTCTTGACTACTGTAATGCTCTCCTTTCTGGCCTATCAGTATCTTCTCTATCTTGTCTCCAACGTATTCAAAACACAGCTGCTCGTCTTGTCCCTAGGTATAAGCTTTCAACTGTTCGTCGGCGCTCTTTCGCTGTCTCTGGACGGACATCTTGGAACAAACTTCCTCTTTCCCTCCGTCAGCGACCGACCCTCTCAGCCTTCAAATCTAACCTCAAAACCCACCTGTTCCCCCGTCATTGAGGCTCCACTCTCTTTCTCTTCTCTCTCTCTTGCCTTTAGGTCTGTTTCTGCTGTATGCCATTTATGTCGAACGTGTGTGTTCGCTTTGTATTGCATTTGTGTTTGAATGCGTTATGGATGCTAACGTGTGTGTGCGCTTTGATTTGATTTCTATCAAGATTCAGCGCCGTATAAATACTGTATCTTGTTGTTGTTGTTGTGTTTGTATGTGTATAGCCGGCACCACACACGCGTAAATTCGTATGGCGTTGCGATGCGATTGGGTCCCGTGAGTCATGATTCACGCGAAATAGCCAACTTCCGTCTAAAAATAATTCTGCCGTTTTCGCTCACTATACTCAAGTAGACCCAATACATGAATTTTACGTGAATCATGACTCACATCATTAAATCGCATCGCATTCAGATCCGAATCGGGACCCTTATGTGTATGTGCGTGCGTACGTGCGTGCATGCGTGCGTGTGTGTGTGTGTCTGAGTGTGTAGCCTATGTGTGAGTTTTGAGTGTATATATGTGTACATTAGTTTAGTGTGTGTATGGTTGTTTTTATATATATATATAGATATATAAACGTACAAAAATTGAAGAAGAAAAAACAACCACACCATTAAACTTTCCTCTTATATATATAGTTTGCTTGAATAAAACTTTTTTTGTGTCCAATATTTAAGTTTGTGAACCTAAGAAAGAAACTGAATAACTTTAATTTTAACTTTACAATTTATTCTGTGTTCTGAAAAGAATAAAGGAAAATAATGTGCTGGTTTACTTTTTCTCCCAATGGGGGGAGATAGACAATGCCTATGCATAGACAGCTGTTTCGTCTTTGAGAAAGACTCTTCAGTCTGCATATCGGCCTGCAAAGAATGTCCACAGTGAACATTCAAACTGAGCTAGAAGACTTTCTACAAGAGAAAGGTTGTCCTCTTTGCACCAGATTGAAAGTCCACAATAAAAGCAAACCAGCACTTAATTCAAAAGAAATGGTAAAAATATTGTGTAAAATAACAAAAATAATAATGTTCTAAAATTTCAATCCCTCGAAGAGAGTAGAAGAGATGGGATGCCATGTTGGTGGATCCAGTGAAGGATTCAATAAGGGAGGTCATAGAAATCGTAGTAAACACCAACATACTCCCGGTGAGGAGGAATGTAGAGAGGTGTGCCTGGATCAGGTAGACTGATGCGCTTTCCTTCTTCCAGGTATAATATAAACGTAGGGAAGAATATATATATATATGTGTGTGTGTGTGTGTGTGTGTGTGTGTGTGCGTGTGCGCGCGCGCGCGCGCGCGTGTGTTAGTGTGTGTTAGTTTACATGGTTTTGGTCGGTATGTATGTGTGCGCGCGCAAGCGTTTATGTCCATATGTGTGAGGGTATGTGTTCGAGTGTGCGTGCCTGCATACTTGTTTACAGTTCGTGCGTGCGCGTGTGTCTGTGAGTGTGTGTTTGTTGTGCGTGCGTGAAAGGGAAATAAATCAACGCAAATGTCTAAGCCCGTCACTGACGTGATTTAGTACTCGTTGCTCAAAGCCAGTAGGGATTTGATTTCACACAGAGAGAGAGAGAGAGAGAGAGAGAGAGAGAGAGAGAGAGAGAGAAGGGGGGGGGGGGGCACAACTGTTTTGGGAGGAATATTTAGTTCATCCATATTTTCAGAAGTTTTTTTCAAGCCAACTTTAGTTCACCATAAGTAACTTTTCATAAATAATAGTCAAGAATATGTTGTAGTATGTGGCTAAATTAATTGTATTCAGTGGAAATTGCTAGATTTTCACTCATGGGCGATTTTGTTTATGTTTGCGATACTAAGGGAATTATTTAAGAATATTTTCTACTAAATAATGTTTCGGGATACTGCTCAACAAAGAAAGTTTTTACAATTAATCTGATGGACAAAATATGTTTAGAATATCATTTAGAGCATACAGCCAAAATATTTTATAGGGATATGCTTAGTGTAATTTTTTATCTAAGATTTTTAGATTCAGTCTTTTAACTAAATAGCTTGACTTTGTGTGCGACAGAACAGCTGTGGGAGGGGGGGGGGGGGGGGAGAGAGAGAGAACAATGTTTTAATGAATCAGGCCATCTGCCCATGTCAAAGAGAGAGAGAGAGAGAGAGAGAGAGAGAGAGAGAGAGAGAGAGAGAGAGAGGTTTGTATTACAATACATAGGCAACGAAGGGGTGTCAGGAAAGTAACAGTTTTGGAGTTGTAGTGTAGAGTGATTATGCAGTCATACTTCCCTTTGGGTACGATGTTCTGAACTTGATTTGAATGTTTTGTTAAATGTACTTTTAATTTAGAGGATGACACACGCTGTCCCACGCTGTTTCCTTTGTTTAAATAACACAAAAATAACGGACTCTATAAGATCGTGAAGGGAGACGGCGGATAGCTCATTCTCGTAATCCAATAAAATTCCAGGAAGGTGCGCGTGCGTGTCTCGTGGGTCGCGTGCGTGGAGAGAGACAGAAGGAGAGAGAGAGAGAGAGAGAGAGAGAGAGAGAGAGAGAGAGAGAGAGAGAGAGAGAGAGAGAGAGAGAGAGAGAGGGGATGTCTGTGCGTATGTTTTCCATTGGCTTTCTATTCACAATTTTGTTTGAGAAAGACATTTTATTGGACGTGCTACTGAATCTATATGGTCAAAAGGTGATTTATTGAGCAATCCGTTTGAACAGCGCCTCGGACACATTTCATCATCCAGCGAGAGAGCACGGCGGGCCAGCTGACTCAGAGATAGAGAGAGACAGGCGATTTCTGCGCTGCTGCCTTCTCTTCTTCTTCGGCGCTGTCTGCCACCCAGCTACAGCAGATTGCAACTTGCAGTACGGCGGTCCACTGACAGAGGAGCGGCCACATTCCACTCTTGAGCCGCCTTCTGCCAGCACCGCAGCACGCCCACCTACCGCACCTTACCTTGACTTCGGCCTCCTCCTTCACGCTCCGGCGCGCCGTTGAGCAGGAGTACCTTCGTCCATCACCGCATCTACCGCACCTTGACTTCGGCCTCCTCCTTCACGCTCCGGCACGCCGTTGAGCAGGAGTGCCTTCGTCCATCACCGCATCTACCGCACCTTGACTTCGGCCTCCTCCTTCACGCTCCGGCACGCCGTTGAGCAGGAGTGCCTTCGTCCATCACCGCATCTACCGCACCTTGACTTCGGCCTCCTCCTTCACGCTCCGGCACGCCGTTGAGCAGGAGTGCCTTCGTCCATCACTGCATCTACCGCACCTTGACTTCGGCCTCCTCCTTCACGCTCCGGCGCGCCGTTGAGCAGGAGTGCCTTCGTCCATCACCTGTACGACCTGCCTTCTTGGAGCTCTCTCCACCAGTCTCCAAAAGGATTCCCCAGGTCGTATAACTAGCTATTTTTTGGGGGTGCTTCCATGTGTTATTGGGACCCCAGGACAGTGTAGGAAGCTGTGCAAAAGCACAGCCGCGGAAGCAATTTGGCAGTGAGGCCTTGCACTAATAGCCCACATTGCACGTCATTGCGCTCCCTTGGTCGCTTCGGCGACGCTAACCCCAGTGTTAGGCTTGGCTTTTTCCTCCTTCAGGACCTAGTCAATCCTTAAGCTTTTTGCTTTTTTACATAGGTCTGCCCATTCGAGACACTGTTTGCATGTTGGTGGGCAGGCCGATAATTAGGGCCTGGCAGTCTAAAATAGAAAATAGGATTTCATAAAAAGTAAAACATAAAAAATGTAATTTTTTTGGCAAATTTTCACTGACGGTTCAAAAATAGAACATAAAATTGGATGTGTGTTTACCATTCCCGCACTGAAAATAACTAAATCTTTTCAATTAAATGATAAAGCTAGATTAAAAAGATCAGCTTTCCAGGAGTGGGCCGAAGAGTTGGAGGTGTATGCTAAAGCCCACTCCTGGGATCATATCATTGTTTCTGAAGGACTGTTCCTCAATATCCAACCATCCACACAATCCTTAATATTTAGGCTTCGAACTGAATCAGAACACTGTAATTTTTTTAATATTAAATGTCAATGTGACGGACATTGGATGTTAATCATCTTTTTAATCCTTGCGAACCAATTAAAACAGAATTCAAAGAATTACTAGACAAACTGAAAACACATAATATCCAATTCACTAAAGTAAATGTTCTTACTAATGGGTCAGAGGGATGATCCCCAGCTGTGTGGCTGGCAGAGGCCTTTAGACAGGCATCGTTTGGATGCTATTTTTAACATGAAAATGCTCAATACATCATAGGCCCGTCTATTATTAAAAACTTCTTAAGTAAAGAACTTTAATTAAGATCCCACCTATTTCCCCCTTTGTAAAAATCCCTTCTCCCATTTTAATATATATTGCCGGAACTCGACCAACATAAGTTCGAGGGATTGTATTTTTTATTCATTGGATAGGGATCCCAATATATTAAACTCAAAATTAATATGAATTGCTAAATCAATTCAAAATCTTAAAATGACATATTTTTTAACAAACTGTATCAACTAATAAAACTGAGTGGTTGATACAAAAGTGTACAGTTCTTTTTAAAAAATTGGAAATAAAGATGATCTTATTAAATGTTTTGTATATAGAGTGTCCCCTCGAGGTAGGGTAGACCTTACTTGATGTTTAACTTTTTTTTACTTCGTTTTAAAAGGTGGTCCTGGAAATTTTAATTGGAAAAAACGCTCAGGGAGCAAACAAACGCTCATTAAATTTTAACACAAACTTTTATAACTATATTGAAGCTAGCTAGCTAGTTTTAGCAAGTCGTAAGTCGAGCCAAGGCATCAAAACAAAATTCCAAACAAAATTCATTAGAAAATCTAACTTTATCAAAAAATAAATGTCCCTTTTTTCCCCTTTAACTTTATCAATTAGTAATGTCCCATATGATCTTGTGAAGATCGGGAGGACGTAAAACATGGTTTCGTCAAACAGCGCGTGTCATCCTCTAAAATAGATTATCTTGAAAAATATTTGCCTTCAAATGTTCATAACATCGTTTAAAAAAAGTGACGTATCCCTATAGTGAATTGTATGATTCGCCCTAGTTTATTGAGAAGATTTACATTCCAAACTGGTAACCAAGACGCGTTGCCAATTGACTGTTTAGCTTAAGTAATGCAAAGGAATACCTGTAAAAGTATATTAATTTTGTGGACTATTGCTTATCTTGTGTGAAGTCTATTCTGGGCAAACTACGAGCTTACAAAAGTAATAATTTGCCTATTAAATTCTGTCAAGTTCTGAGATGACTCAGCAGCAGTACTAGTGCAATGTCTCCTCTGGTGGTTGTCTCCTCGGTGGCGTAGGAACAGGGGGGGGCAAGGAGGGACATATTTCCCTGCCGCACCCCCACCCCCCCCCCACCGATTCGAGCAAGCCAGCAAGCGAAAGAGAGAATACGAATACGAATACGAATACGAATACGAATGTTTAATGAGGGTAAACGGATAAGCTCAAGCTTCTTTACACCATGCCCTCGAGGGGAAAACGAAAAGCCAAATAACAAGAAAAGGAAAACAAAAATAAAGTAAAAAATGCATAAAAAGAATAGAAAATAACAACAGGCATGTTCACAGTAAATTGAAGAACATGCGAAAAATAATTCAAGCTCAAACGAACAGCTCGTTCACGTACTCGCACACACACAAAAACATACAGTATACCCTATAACTATACCAAAACATGCATACCTAGTCTCTTGTGGTGTGTTCGAACACACAGGTGCAAATACGCTCATGGTCCAATGATACAATACAATACACTAATAAGCCCACGTTATAGAGAAACATTATATTTACGTAAAGTCATTATTATTTCTAAACAAACAGCGAATATTTCAAGGAAGTTAATAACTTAAAACTTTTCTAAGAGGTGCTTGTGATATGTTCTTTTAAAGGATGAGACACTTATTAGGTTTTTATTGCAATTTTCCAATTCATTCCATAGTTTGCTACTGGAGTATGTAAGGGAGGTCATAAACAGGTTTGTTTTAGGGCGAGGAATATAAATTATATTTTTGTTACGAATGTTAGCAATAGGAAATCGTTTGCATAGATAGGCCGGTGTCAGTTTATTCACAATTTTGTACATGAAAATAGCTTTGTTGAGGTAAAACTTGTAGTCTAATGGAAGAATGCCTAGTTCCTTATAATCGCTATTTCGAAGTGAAGAAGGCTTAAGAAGAACAATTTTTAGAGCACGTTTGTAGAGTCTTTGCAGTGGCTTTAAGCAGTTTTCGCTAGCAAGATCCCAACGTGTAGAAGCATAATCTATTTCAGGCTGAATTTATGCATTAAAAAAGAGTTTTCGAGTATGGATGTCAAGGAAGTGCTTTATTCTGTTTAGTTGGAATACTTTCTTCGCTATTTTTTTTTACAGATGGCAGATGTGTGCTTGGACTATGATAAATTATTGTCCATAGTTACACCTAGTAATTTATAGGAATCTATTTCTTCCACAAATGTACAATACATTTTGAGTTTGGGTAGGGTATCTTTTAAGTTTTGGCGTTTTTGTCGAGTAGTTATTAACATGAATTTAGATTTACTTGGATGAATTGCCATATTATTTTTTTCTGTCCATGCTGTAAGATTATCTGTCATTTTGAAGGAAGGAACAAACCTTATTTGGATTTTTTTCCTTAGTATGAAGGGTTGTGTTGTCTGCAAAGAGTTCACATTGAGATTTTAAGTGAAGGGGTAAATCATTCATATAAATTGAGAATAAGATAGGCCCTAAGACAGATCCTTGGGGGACTCCATATTTGATAGGCATAGAGGACGACATTATAAAATCTTGGGAAACAGTCTGTGTTCTATTGTTAAGTTAAAAGGATGCTAAGTTTTCATGTTAACGGAGTTGGAATGTAGGTCATACAAACTAAGTTTTCTGAAAAGAAAGGTGTGATCAATCGTGTCAAAGGCTTTGGCGAAATACCATGACAAAAAATCTCCTCAAAAGTTGTAGTGACCCAGTGCAATAAGGGGGGGGGGGGCAAACAGAGAGAGAGAGAGAGAGAGAGAGAGAGAGAGAGAGAGAGAGAGAGAGAGAGAGAGAGAGAGAGAGAGAGAGAGGGGGGGGGATTCAAGGGTTCCATTTTTTCCATTCAATAATTTGCATCGATTTCTTTACAATTCTGATACTGAAATTATGGCCGTTCATAAATGTACAAGTACGAGACCTATCAAATACTGCCCTCTCATCCATATCTTCTGCCCCCCCCCCACCCACCCACCCTTCCCCACCCCTTCCTATAATGTTTGTACAAAAAAAATCAGTTGCACCCCAATTCTGCTTCTGTCGCCCCTCCTCTTACGTTCTATACCATCCCACCACTTCCACACCCTTGAAGATGAAAATGTACAGACAACACACACAAAATCGAAACTTCAGTTAAGTTGCTAATGTGAATTCATGTGATTGAAATTGAAAGCGCTTATTAGAGCTGAGGGCCTCCATGGTTCAGCCTGGTTTCACTGGTTTATTCATTGTTCTCAAAGGTAGGTTTATCTTTGATCCATGTTCTATGTCACATTATAATCTTGAGATGGCAAATCATGGTAACCTGTTACTCTTTTGTGAATTATACTGATTCCCAAACTCGGAGGCATTTGCACTGGCTCTTGCTAGTATTGCAGCAAAAAAGGATTATTTGGCCTTTGGGGACCTTCCCCAACACCAGCTGTCTAAAATATTTTGTCCAGGAGAGTGGGGATATTTGAGGCAAGACGTCTTTACATTTAACACTATGCCCAGTCCTCTAGAATAGTAATCGCCTCCTTTGTATCTGGAGGTCGTGGCGAGTCAGACGTTTTGAAGTTTTACATAATTGGAACAAATTTGGTATGCTTTGTTTTAAATCCCTGGTTTCAAGTGTTTCCCTCTCTCACTAGTAAGAAATCTTATTTTGACCAAGTGTGGCTCACATACAAATTGCACAAAAATGAGACATCACTTTAAAGAGCAGCCTCGATCGTATATGAGGAAAGTCTAATGTCACACCGCAGAAAAAAAACAAGGGATTTAATCCAGCCGGGTCAGTGGGTCTTTAAAGACCCACCTCATCCATGATTGAAAATCACGGGTTGCACGTGTTTCTTTCTCTCGCTGGTAATATATCTTATTTTGACCAGGTGTGACTCCCATACAAATGCCCACAAATTCAAAACGAGACAGACTTTGAAGAGCAGCCTCAATTTGAATTTGGGGAATTTCTATTTGTGGGTCACACCTACCCAGGAAAAAAAAGGGACTTAATCTTCTAGGTCAGTGGGTCTTTAAGGCAGCTCAGCAGCTACTTTACTGAAGCAATGAGGGAGAACTGCACTGAAAACAACTCTGAATGGTCAACCTATGGCGATATTTTTTTCACGCCAGAGGGCAGTCAATGCACTAGGGGCTTATACTTGGGCGTAGTGAGAGAGAGAGTGAGTAGGACCAACTGTCTCTCTCTCTTTCTTTATCCCCAACTAATAATATAGAGAGGATTAGCCCCACATGAGCGTCATGCCCTCTGGTGTGAGAAAAATCGCACTAAGTCTCTCATTAAATACTATAGAAGAAAAGACAACTTTCAAAGCAAAAAAAGTGAATAACAGGTTCTTGAAAAGTCCCTAGGCGTCCCTAGGCGTCAAGGTATGGTGGGGGTTTTCCGTCAAATGTTGTAATTTATATTCTTAATGTATCAACACTGTCACGACTGTGACACACGTGGTTTTCGGAACAGATAATTCAGTTTTGAATAACGTTTATTAATTAAACAAACGTTGTGCATTTTGGCTTCTTACTCCCACGACCATTTTGAGCCGATTTTCCTACCCGTGACAATTCGGACAGGCAAAATTGTGAGGCTTAACCTATCCCTGTCAGAGGTTTACATATTTTGACAATGGAATACACCAATAATATCAATAGCTTTTCTCTCTTACGTCTGTCCAATATATGTTCTTTTTATAGATTTTTCATTCAGTCAGAACATCGACAGAAGCAGCAGAACTGTATATCAAGAGATCAGCAACTTTTGCTCCGGTTTGGATTTCATGACACAAAACAACACAGATATAACATTTGTAGCCAAAAATAACTCAGACTGTGACGACAACACCTTGCAACATTTTACATCCAGTCAGGGGGTGATATACGGTGTGTGTGGTGGTTCAACACGTTACTGTAGTGTGCATCTGAAGATGGCTCGAGGTAAGTACGTACGTGCGCATGTTCAGACTTTGTCATTCAATTGCAGTGTCAGTAATAGGAACGCTTGGGAAACCCGTATGCTGTTAAATCGTTCAGATGATCTTACTTTCATTTTGGCATGTCATTGTCACAGCTTTCCAGACATGCTTTTTCATTCCACTTCCAACTCCATGTGGATCATTCTCTTCAACGAACCAGCTGTCTCAATCGATATTCAAGCAATGGACTCTCAACAACTATTGATACATTATGTAACAGAACACTCTGGACATATCATGCTACCCTATTTGGAAAACTACGTCACTTTCAAAGCAGAACTGATGTTCCAATCTGTTTTTGTCATTATGCTGAGCGTACTGTATTCAAATTATCCGGACACTTGTATAGGCAATCCCGGTTTACATGTAAAATACAGACAACATCAACGATTCATGCCGCATGAGTTTTGGTTTTGTTCAGAACATTCGGCTCCTTCCAAACTTTTCTTAGCTGCAAGTGTTGAAATCGAGTTCTATGGCAATATTAATATTCAATACGTAGCCAAAATAAATTTTTCGTGTGTCTATGAGTCTGAGTATCCGTATCAATTGCCCAGTGGGTTGTTGAACTGTTCTGTGGCGAATTATTCAAAGTTTCACCCATTTCTGGAATGTAACCTGAAGACAGACTGTGTAGATGGACGGGATGAAACAGAAAGCTGTCCTTTCAGTAGTCTTAGATGTCAAGGAATGGTGGCCTCAGCAGACAAATGTTTTCAACTGCTCGTGGCAGAAGGCAAGTTAAACAGCGTTCTCTTCTCTTCTGAATGTCACGCAAAAGGCCTACATGTCGCTTCTGTCAAAACGAAAAAGGAAGAAGAAGATGCATTGCTTATTCTGAGAAATTATTTAACTTTTAAGGTAAGTTTAGGTTACACGTCAGGTTGGTATAATGTTCCTTTTGTGTATAGTAAATTCCGTAAATGGTTTGACAATAATGTGATCTACAATCTGAATCATTTCAGATACAAAGAAGTGACTACACGTCCTGTTTTACGGAATGTTAACTACGGGTACTGGTCATCACAGGGAATTGTGCAACATTCACCAAGATCAAAAGAAACAGTAGCAGCGTTGTGCGAGTTAATATTGGACAGGCAATCTGCAGTAGATGTACAAACTCAATTTCAGTCTCTTCCATTCAATATAACAAAGACCAGACAGAGTTTACTCATTTGTGAACGCAGTGTTGTGATCCACGGCTTTATGTATTGTGACTCTACCACTTACTGTGGGAACGTGAACCACTCTGATTATTTGTCATTGGTCAATTTGAGTTATGATCTGGAAACAATTTTACCATCTTCGATTATAAATGCTAAATGTGTGGATGCCATGTTCAGCTGTGATGACGACGTCACATCACTGCATTACACGATGGTGTGTGATTTCATGAAGGACTGTCCAGACAAGAGTGATGAATCGTTTTGTGAGCATCCTTCTTCTTGCCCAGGGTTTGGCTGTTCTAACGGTCAGTGTGTGTTGGACAGTCAACGGTGCAATGAGCACTCTGACTGTGTGGATGACTCGGACGAGGTTGGTTGCCAGCAAGGAGTTGGGGACTACATTCAGACGAAAGAAGTAAAAATAAAACAAAGATTTTGCATTAGCTTGGATGGTACAGGCTACTTCACACAACAAGCTATGGAAGGCAGAGGACAGCCTTGTCCCGATGCTCATTACAGCTGCGTAGCAGAGTGGCTGTACTGTCTGCCTGTCTACACTCGCTGCAATGGCTTCTCCGACTGCGTTCATGGAGAAGATGAACAGGACTGTGACAACGCCATTCGCTGCTCCGGTTTGTTCCTGTGTCAACAGTCTGCGATCTGTCTTCATGGAAACCATCTGTGTGACGGTTGGAGCCAGTGTCCTCACAGAGAGGACGAGCTGTTGTGTGACGTCACCTGTCCTGAAGGTTGTCGGTGTCAAGGTTATGCTTTGGTGTGTCGTCACGTGTTTCCTGCTGCTCACTTTCCACAGCTTCGCTCTGTGGAGGCCTCGGGATCAGGAATGGTGGTGGAGGATTTCAGCTCCAATGTTTACCTCGTTCGTTTGACTCTCAGACATTCTCAGGTCTCCAATATATCAGGTCTCCAACTTTGGAACTTGCAGTACCTCGATCTTGAGAACAACAACTTAAAATCTATTGCAATGTCCGTTTTTAAATGTATGAAGAATTTACGAGTTCTAAATATTGCAAGAAACCTTATCGCATCTCATCCATTTGATAAATTATCAAAATACGTTCATTACTCTCTGGTGTGGATAGATATGTCAGAAACCAGCCTGCACGTTCTGCACAGTGAACGGTCAACGTTCTTGCCTTTAGTAAAACATGCCAATTTTGCTTCTTCTGTCATAAAGATCATTGGACCTGTAGGTTTTAAAAACATGCCGCAGTTGCGGGTGATGGACATCAGATTTAATCCAGTGGAATATTTCCCA
>CM065681.1:81972812-81987812 GCA_017654935.2 Phymorhynchus buccinoides
ATAAACTCTTATACAGACCACTACACTTAAAGGGGGAGCATTCGCATGGCTTAATGCTACGACCTCCATCTTGGCACTCTCTTGTGAAAAAGAGTAGAAAAGAGAGAGGGGGTAAGATTTTGTTTATGTAAAGAAGAAGGGAGGCGGATGAATTGACGTTGCAAGTTTCGCACCCGAGTGAGGTTTGAAATTAGAAACCTAGATTGGTTGTCGAGACATTCGTCTGTACTGGTCTAGGCTCTGATTTTATATATTTTTGTTTCTCGTTTGTTTGAGAGAGAGAGAGAGAGAGAGAGAGAGAGAGAGAGAGAGAGATGAGAGAGAGAGAGAGAGATGGAGAGAGAGAGAGAGAGAGAGAGAGGAGAGAGAGTGAGTGAGAAGAGAGAGAGAGAGAGAGAGAGAGAGAGAGAGAGAGAGAGAGACGGGGGGGGGGGGGGAGTTCAGTGATGCCGCGAACATGTACTAATGCAACTTGCCGATTGATAAACAAAAGCATTCCTTAATTACATCGAAGAATTTTTTTTATATTCGTTGCCAAACAAATTATTTCTCAATAAGAGAGAGGCCTCGCCAAGGAGCGTAATAAAGACACCTTCCTGCCCATCCCTCTACTTCACCGTACCCCAGTCCTCTCTAACTTCCACCTATGCCTTTCCACCCTCCACCCACCCCCCCTCCACCCTTAACCGTGCTCGCCCTATTAACACAATCTCACGCAATACCAAATAACAGTTTTTAACGCTTGTCTGTCAAAAAGGGTGAGAGGTGGGTATAGAGTTGCTCTGGGGGCAATTGTAATGGCCGTTGTAATTATGAACGAACGGGGTGGGCGGTTTTAGGGTGGGGGTGGGGTAGCCTAGTGGCTGGCTGGGGGGTAGGCATTATGGGTGACAGGTCACCTTGAAAGAGAGACAAAGAGACACACACAGAGAGAGACTGGATTATCAAGATAATAGGAGTTCAAGGCATGTGGGGGAAAATCCCAACAAGAATATCTTTACAATACGTCATGAAGAGAATAATTGAGATGTACAAACGTCGCAAGCTTGTGTTAAAATCACTTTGGCGCGTTGTAATCGCGGGGCACAATGACTAGGCGAATTATTGATGAAAGGGCCGATGTACCATCAGACGCGACCATCGTGACTTGAAATTTCAAGGAACATAAACCTTTAATGGATTTGTACGGCCTCTTGTTGCTGAAAAATCGTTTCAAATCGGCTCTCAGCGAAAAATACGCTTTTGTTGACTACTGTAGTTTGAAGAATAAGGTTTTCTCACCTTATTTGCGCTATATCTTGTTAGGCTCCAACTCATCTGAAGCGGGAATTGGAGGTGTTTTGGGTTTTTTTTGTTTGAAGCGCGGTGTTTGATTTGGTCTCACAAGGCTAAGTTGAAATCGGGAGCAGGTTATTTGGGACATACCAGTGTATTTGGGACATGTCGCCTGACGTATAGTAGAATAAAACTCTGACGTCAAAACAATATTTTTGGAACTATCGAACAATTGTGACGTCAAAACAATATTATATTGTTTTTTTGTGGATTCCCAGATTTTTAGTGGTAATTGTTGAGTTCAGTCAAAGACTGTACAGGGGAAGATAAACATCCGGTCTCTTTTCCCTATATGAGTAGTGAGGACAGAAACACTGGTTATGTCCCTTTGAAACGTGACACATTTTACACGTCGATAGGCCAGTTGAATTCTCCGTTCAAGTTCCAGTCCGAGTTTTTAGATAGCCTCCACTGTGAATAGTGTACACGTCCGCACTAACGATAACTCTATCAGCCCGGTTCGCCGAGCTTTTAAGTAATCCATCTTACCCTTTTAGAATATCTTTGTTTCAGTCCTTTGTCGTTTGCAGCCATTTATAAGACAAGTAGATGGGTTCAATCACAGAAAGGTACAGTTTGACACGTGTGTACAGTTCATGCGCCCGACACAAGCGTGTGGACATCGGCATCATGCGATTGTACTTCTTTTACATTCAAGATCTGTGTCGTCATTTCCTAGTTCGACTCAGTCAAAGTATCGTACTAGCAGACAATTTTGTTTCAATATCTCAGCATCGTTTTATTTCAAAAACAAAATAGAAATCCAGAACATTCGCGTTTCGCTGCATGTATGGCATTTATTTATGTTCATCTAAACAACGCAATCAAAGCCAAGTGTATCTGAAAACGTTTGCAACTCTGTGTAATGAATGTGATCTTTATACTCCAAAGCTTGCCACAAAATGTTACCGGCTATTTGTATTTTGAGCATTAAGGTAGGGCAGGGGTTGGTGAAGGGCTGCTCTTGTGTTGGTAGGGCAGGTAGGGGTTGGTGAAGGGCTGCTCTTGTGTTAGTAGGGCTGTGTGTGAAGGATTGCTCTTGTGTTGGTAGGGCAGGTGGGTTGGTGAAGGGCTGCTCTTGTGTTAGTAGGGCAGGTGGGGGGTTGGTGAAGGGCTGCTCTTGTGTTGGTAGGGCAGTTGGGGGGTTGGTGAAGGGCTGTTCTTGTGTTAGTAGGGCAGGTGGGGGCTGGTGAAGGGCTGCTCTTGTGTTAGTAGGGCAGATGGGGCTGGTGAATGACTGCTCTTGTGTTGGTAGGGCAGGTGGGGCTGGTGAAGGGCTGCTCTTGTGTTAGTAGGGCAGGTGGGGCTGGTGAAGGGCTGCTCTTGTGTTGGTGGGGCAGGTGGGGCTGGTGAAGGGCTGCTCTTGTGTTAGTGCGGCTGGTGAATGGCTGCTCTTGTGATAGTAGGGCAGGTGGGGCTGGTGAAGGGCTGCTCTTGTGTTAGTAGAGTATGTGGGGTGGGGCTGGTGAAGGGCTGCTCTTGTGTTAGTAGGGAAGGTGGGGCTGGTGAAGGGCTGCTCTTGTGTTAGTGGGGCTCGTGTGATGGCTGCTCTTGTGTTGGTGGGGCTGGTGAAGGGCTGCTCTTGTGTTAGTGGGGCTGGTGAATGGCTGCTCTGGTGTTTAAAGGGCAGGAGGTGGTGACTAGCTTATTTCTTGGAGTGTACTCTTCGCACCTATTTTCCTATCTAAAAACATTTTCATGTTTTCATTTATGTGTTTTCTTTACTATTATTTCTCTTACACCATAAATATGGTTAATCCTGTCTTATATTATATTCAAATAGCTATATGGTATTTTGTTTTCAGTTTCCGTCACAATTCGTCTGTGTATGTACTTTTGATAGGGATTTATATGTGTGTTCTTATAATAATGATAATAATAACAAGTGCAACGCCGGGCGGCTGCAAAGTCCCCTCACATTGGGGGGAAGCATCGCCGAGCTACTCCAAAATCTTGAATGTGTCGGCTGTACACACAGCGGGGAGACCATTGAGAACTGAAAACAGGACGCACGCACGGACGGATGGACGGCCGGAAAGAAGTGGGACATATCGGGCCCGTGACACAAAGGGCCTAGGCACGGCCGTTCAATTGGGATAATTTAGTTTCCACCTATGCACTATCGTGAAACCCACTCACCTCCTCCCCTAATGCATCTCCTTCCCCCATCCAGCCACTGAGGCAAGCAAGACTCGGCGATGCCAGCAAGCTAGCACACCCGCGCAGGAACTCAGTAGTCAAGTGTGAGCCACAGTGCTACAGCCAACTGTTTGCTACCTCCCCCTTCTAAACTCACTCTCTCTCTGTCCTCTCTCTCTCTCTCTCTCTCTCTCTCTCAACCATTCTCTCTCTCTGTGTCTCTGTTCTCTCTCCTCTCAACGCGCTCTTTCTCTCTCGTCTCTGTCTCTGTCTCTTTTTTTTTTCTTTCTCTGTCTCTGTCTCTGGGTGTTTCCAGCCGTGTTGGTGGAGTCTAGGCTTACGGGTTCACTTGTAATATTTACATCAAATCATCAGTCAACAGATAGAGTTTCAAACCATGAAGTTTCCAACAATGCTTTGTGAAACATTTCAAGTCATAGCCTTGGGGTTCGGACCAGTGATTTGAGCGCGCGCGATCATGCGCACACGAGCGCACAAGAAACATTCATGACAACTGTGTTATAGACCATTCATCAAGAAATGTTGTGAATGAAAAAACTGCATTGAAATACATGCAAACACTTCGCGAGATTTAGCGATTATGTGTTTTGGGGTTTGACTAAAACCCCCCCCCCCCCCGTAACTGGCGCGACCTTGACCTTAATGTAAAACTAAATACATCAGTGGATAGCTGGCATCTTGGTAAAGTAGTATACCAAATTTGATGAAGATAGGCTGAATAGTTTTTGAGACAAACGGACGAAATAACCGGACGGACGGTGACGGCCAGACAGAAACAGCCAAAATCAGTTTCCCGACACCTTTGGGCTACTGGGAACTAATAATAATACTAATAATATTAGATGAGGAGGAAGAAAAGGCCCCAAAGGCCAAATAAAATTTCCCAGTGGCGGCAGCACCAGAAACCAGCGCAAATGGCCCCCTAGTTAGAGACTGAGAGTAATAGCCTTCCATGAACGACTAAACTGTACCATGACATTACAATACTTGTAGGAAAATAATATGTCGTACAAGCTTTCTCATTTACCATTGGCCCTTTATACAGGTTAATTGCAATATAAAACCAGGTGGTTGGGTTGTTGTCGTGTGCCGGGCGTGCCTACAAGAGATTCCAGGGATCATCTCAACCAAGCCGAACGCTCTTGAATGCTACGGTAAAGATGCACCCTGCTAGGGATGAGAACATGGACGTGTGCGACCGTTTTTACTAACACCAACACGTGGTGGCATCCACATTCCGACTTCGGAGTGATTTTGCACTGATGATACTATGCTAGGAACTTGCCATGGCTAAAAACAATCCCTAACTATGCAGAACATAACAACATTTATATGTAGCCTTGGTGTTCTAATTCAGCTTATGTCACATATAATTGGCCTTTGCCTGGGCGAGCCATAGGCTATTTAGTAAAATGGCCATAGAAATGAATAGCAACCTAAGCAGATCACCGTACTTATGCGGAGAATTACCAAAAGACACTGCTTTTACTCATTACCACATATTTGAGGGGGCTTTGCTACAGCATTTAAGTTTTGTTTTGTTGTTGTTGACGTACCCTGGCTAAGACTCCAGGAATGACCCATTTGTACGAGTTGGCACACAGTGGTATCGCGTTCGCTCGCGTCGTATCAAGTATCCACCGAGTTCGAACCTGGGTACAGGGTTTTTTTCCTCTCCTTTGCAACAAAAAACATGGGAGGACTTTTGCAGAAAACAAAAACAAAAAAAAAAAACTAGCAACAACAAGCACAAAACCAAAAAACAAGAAGACAAAAAAAAAAGAAAAACAAAAAAGAAAAGCAAAGGGCAAAATGAGACGTCTAAAAGAGAAAAAAAAAAAAGAAGAAAAAAGAAAAGAAGAAGAGAGAAGAGGAAAAGGCCAAGAGAGAGAGGCCCCTCCCTGATTTACGTCTGAATGTGGAGTCTTTCGATGAGACGATGAACCGAGTCCCGTGTGCCCTGCACTTAGCACACGTTTAAACCCAGTGGTAACAGAAAAAGTTTGTCATTTGGATCAGAATTTACCACCACCCCCTTTCCTTTCCTCATCAATCCCAACACCACAAACACTCGGCATGCAATTGGTGGTTTTTTTATATAGGTCTATATAATAATAAATTGGTGTCGCGCCTCTGGCTGCGAACCGCTCTGCAGGTGGGAGAAACCCGAAGTTCACAGAGATGCTCCTTGACTAGAAAGTACCTATACCATAATAATAATACCTAATCCCCCAACAACTGAAGCATTTGAACACTATGGTAAAAATTCATTCAAGATTCAACGATATCTTTAAATCAGCCATGCATCGGTGTAATACACAGACCCCACAGGACATCGTTTTGGTTTTGCACAAGACAAATCCAAAACAGACGAAAGCATGCACATCGAACTTGGACAACCAATAAAAAAAAATTAAATTAATTTAAAAAAAAAAACAGATGAACATTATCGTGTAAATCAGTCTTATCTCTCAGATTCTTTCTTTCTCTCAGACAGACGCCACCACCTAACATCACCAACCACACGACACATCCACGGCAGTACGACATTTATTTTTTTATACCAACACATTTTCCCACCATCCTCACACACGCACATCACAAACACTCCACATACGACAAGACCGCGAGTATGCAGGCCCACCGATAACACAGTCGTAAGCAAATAAGGACATACAAAAATACCCCTAGGAGGGGTGAGCTATACTGAGTATTGATTGGCTCTGACAGCAGATGTGTAAAAGTCTTTCTTCAGGCGGTTGATTTGCACTTAAAAAGAGCAGAACTTTTACCAAGAAGGGAGTGATTGAAACAGATGGTTGGCTGGTGTGGTGCAATCAAATAAATTATGATGGATTTACTTTTGGCGGTTTTATGCGCCACACTATAGATGTTATCTATGGGATGGTACCGTTTTGACTATGATTTTTGAGATGTCTTGCCGACTTGATGAGTGCCTTTTATCTTTTAACTGAGCTGATCCATCCCAGACAGATATTGAAAAAACTGAGTATCGCTTCGATGAAAAGATCGATAAGAACTGTGTCAAGACTGGATGGTATTTATCCTAAATTTATTGAGCTGTCTTTTAGAAAATATATGGTCTCTGCTGTGATTTTTTGCAGATGATGGGATGTTGACTTCTCCAGCTTAAGTGTATTGTGAAATGTTCAACAAAAAAACATCTAAGGAATTTAAATAATTCTACTTGCCAACTACATGACCTTTAAAAATAACTCTGGGATAGGATTTTTCTTTCTTTTTCCTGAAAATCCACTATCATTTTCTTTAGTTTTGAAACATTGAGGCTCAAGATTGTTAGTGGCACACCAGTCAACCATCTTTTCAACGTCATCCCTGTAACCTCTGTGCCTCTCGCCATTAGTATGAGCCCCTCCATAGTATTGTCATCAAAAACTTAATAACTGCAAACAGATGGGCTTACAGAGGCGAAAGTCACATTGGGTACATAATGTAAATAGTCAAGGGAGATAAGACACCTTCCTTTTGGGGTGCACCGTGTTTAATAATGATTTCCTTGTCCCGTGTAGTCCTCGTCTTGACTTTGCTACGTCTGACAACAGCTGGCTTACGTATGTTGTGACCATTAAGTGTGTGGCCGTTTTTTTATATTACCCCGCCACGTGCGCAGCCACACTCCGTCTTCGGTGGAGATTTAGATTATAATATATGAGATTTTTTTCAAAACATTAATTTTTGTCTCTTAGGCCCTATTACTGAAAAATAAACCTCGAACAAAACGCAATCAAAGGGAAGATTTCTACTTCAATGATAATAATTGTTTCTCGTTTGTTTGGTTGCGTTTGTTTTTTTACCGTTACGTTAACTAGCCTGTGATTGCTCAATCAGTTGGGGAATTCCACATTTTTTGTTATTTTGTCTGATTTAGTAAAATCATTGCTGTATGTGGGTGTTTGTTCATGAGTGCGCGCGTGCGTGTGTTGGTGCGGGGTGAGCAAGGCGGGAGGAGGTGAAAGAGAGAGAGAGAGAGAGAGAGCGTATATATGTGAGGGTGAGTATCGTATGTTGGTGATTTCATTTGTTCACTTACTGTCTTCTTTTCTTCATCTTCTTCTTGAACACACACACACACAAACACACACACACACACTCACACATACATACATACATACATACACACACACACAATCACAAACACCACACACACACACACACACACACGCACACACACACACACACACACACACACACACACTACACACGTGTCCTGACACACAATCACACACACACCACAGGCGTCACACAGCACATGCACCCACCCACACACACAATGCACACTCTCTCTCTCTCGCGCGCACACACACACACACCACGACACACACACATACACACAGACCTGGCCCACACACAACACACGAGCACCACACACACCACACTGTGCAGATGCACAAAATTAGCCATCCCAACCTAAAAGAAATTGGGTGAGTTGCCAGTGAGTCTACCCGCATCTTCCCCCTGTGTCCACTCTGTCTGTCGTGCTCTCTCTTAAATATGCCCACCCCCCCCATCCATCCCACACCCACTCATATTCCCTCCTCCTAAAGATACATGAATCAGCATCGTCCTCTGTAATGTGGGTTGGGGAAATCCCAACTTGGAGTTATCTTTTATTTCCGGTGACCTTTGATTTGTGCTGAGAGGCACAGCGGTTGTGCATGTTTGAGTTGCCGTCCAGTTTAGTTCTTCATATGGGAATGGGAATCAAACAACAATTAAACTCACGAGCCTCAGCACTTGAGTATTTATTCGTTCCCGGGAAGTATTGTTGTTGTTTTTATTATTATTTTGTGTGGTTCATCAATGAGTCAAGTTAGGTTTGGGTTTTTACGCATTCAACGCAGTGCACTTAGGAAATTATTTCGTTCAATTAACAGCCATGGTTTTGTTGTCGGCTTAAGCATATTTATTCTCACGTTTCTTGTGGATTTATGTAGGCCCTTATACGTTTCTGATACAATAAAGTTTTTATACACTAAAAATAATCACCACAATAAAATACAGAAAAGTATAGTTAGTTATATAATGTTTGATATCTCATGTTAAGACAAAGTGCTGTCGCATAGAGTCGTAATTGTATCAGGAGATCCTGTATAAAATGAAGAGAGAGAGAGAGAGAGAGAGCGAGAGAGGAGAGTGAGAGGAGAGAGAGAGAGAGAGAGAGAGAGACCAGAGAGAGAGAGTATGGGGCCCTGTGTATACGCTGTATTGGTGCATTCCTTCCTGTTGTTTGTTTGACATTTTCGTTAGTTTCTGTGAGGGTGGTGTGTTATCAGAAAGTGACAGTGTTGGTGAACGAGGGTGGGTGTCTTTGTGAGTGAGAATCATGTTATTTTTTGTTACTTTATTTCTTTGCACTTGAATGTTGGTTGTATGACTTTCTTGTTGATTTTAATGCACGTTTTTTTTTTAATCTTTCAATGTTGCTTTTTGTAAAGCGCATCGAGAATACGACTGTATGGATTTTAGCGCTAAAATAAAATGAAATGAAATAAAAACGTATGAAAACAGCACGGATACCCGTGTGATTTGAGCGTGCGCGATCGATCATGCGAACACGCGCGCACAGAAAAAATTTCATGACAACTGTGTTATAGACCATTCATCAAGAAATGTTGTGGAAAAAAACTGCATTAAAAATACATGCAAAAACTTCGCGAGATATTAGCGATTATGTGTTTTCGGTGTTTGAACCCCGTAACTGGTGTGACTTTGACCTTAATGTAAAAATAAATACATCAGTGGGTAGCTTTCATCTTGGCAAACTAGTATTCCAAATTTGATGATGAGAGACTGAATGGAGTTTTTGAGAAAACGGACGGAGCGGACGGACGGACGGACGGAGGCACGACCGGACTGATCAGACACAAATAACAATAGCTCCCCGAAACCTTCGGCGGGACCTACTAAATTTTTTATTATAGCTATAAGATTGCGCCATGTGCGCGCCGCTGCATACTAGGGGGAGGGTGGGGGGGGGGGGGGGGGAAAGAAGGGAGAAAAAGAAAAAAGGGGGGGAAAAGAAGGGGGGATGGAAGGGGGGGAAGGAGGAAGGGAGAAGAAAATAAAAAGGGGGGGTGGGAGAAAGGGAAGAGAGGAAGAGGCAAATGCTGGCTCATCAAAGATCGGTCTCGTAACTATACGCCGTTATTTTACTAAGACCATAAAACACCTACTACATTTTATTTTCTTAGTAAAGATAACGGCGATAGTTAGAAGAGACCTGATCTTTGATGAGCCAGATTGGACGCTTTCAGACATGAAACGTTTATCCAACACACTTGTTTTTATGGGTACCTTCTCGGGTAGTCCGGACGTTGCCAATAATCCGAAATGTCAACAAGCCGTCGTGGTGTGTTAAACTCATTTCATTGGCCATAGCAACGAGTTTTGAATTTTTTTTTTTTTTAAACCTCATAAATCACTCCAACCATGCACACACAACAAAACAGACATAAAACAAAAGGAGAAACGAAAGAAGATTACATGTTTCTGCTTCAGGTTTAGACATAGGGAAGTGGTAGATCAGACTTTTTTATATATTATATTTTTTAAAAAAGTCTGATTCTACGCTCTTTCCTATGTCCCCAAACTGAAGTAGAATAACGCCGTAATGTTCCTTTTTTTCTTTCATTTTCTGTCTATAGTTTTGGTTTATTGTCGTGTTTTGTTTGTGTGTTGTGTATGGCCTGGGAGTGATTTGTGAGGATTTTTTTTATAATTATTAAATCATTGTGTTATGTCGAAGTGAGGCCTGCTGATACGAACTACGCATACGATTCGCTGTCTCAATGCGATGCGATTTTGATGATGGTAGTCGATGATTCACGGCGTGAAATTCGTGTATTTGGGTCCTACTTGAGTGTAGTGAGCCAAAGTAAATGTGTAGAATTATTGTTTAGATTGGAAGTATGTGTCACTGTGTGATATATGTGTTTATGTATGAGGTGTTTTTAATGTAATATAATGATAATACTTTGTGTCATGATCACTCTTGTTACTGTACCTTTTTTGTTCTGTGTTTGTTTTGTGTCTCTGGTGACAAGGTGCGAGCCTGCAAATGTCCTTTTAATGCACTGTTGTTAAAGTAGAGTGAGTCAATAAATGATTTTGATTTGATTGATTGACCTGATTGATTGAATTGGTTGAATTGATAAATAATGTTTGTATTGACGCCAACAACACATATACATCCAAATGAGATCAACAGAAATAACGAGTCATGACTCGCATCGTTCACAATCGCATCGCATTTACAGCGAAGCGTATGTGGTGTATCATGCCCTTTACAAGCAGAGACTTTGACAGATAAAAAGACAGACAGACAGACAGATATACAAAGAGACAGCACAGTGACACGGACACAAAGACCCCCGAATAGGACACAAAGTTGATGCAGTTAAAGTCAGTCATAACAGCCTGACCCAGAAGCTCTCTAGACGTCATGGCCGCGACCTATATTATGAAGCCAGCGCCAGTTGAGCATTGGAAATTCCGCTCATTTGTCAATATCTCAGCATCTGCCTGAAGGCCTGATACTAAACTATGCCAATTAACAAACTGGGTAGCTGGCCCCGCCTCCTCTTCCTCTCTTCGCATTCCTGCTGTGTCTTTTGTGAACTGTTGTCTCTGTTTGTATCTCTGGTCATTTTAAAACTCTTTGTCTCTGCCTCTCTCTGTTCTCCTCTCTTGCTCTGCTCTCCTGGCTGTCTCTTTCTCTCTCTCCACCCCCCCCCCCTCTCTCGCTCCTCTCGTCTCCTCTCTCAATCTCTCCTCCATCATCTCGGTCTCTCCTGTCACCTGTACGTCCTTTTGTGAACTTTTGGCTCTGTTTGTATCTCTGGACCATTTTAAATTTTAAACTCTTTGGCTCTTCTTTTGGTCTCTTGTCTCTTCTGCCTGTCTCTGCCCCCCTTCTCTCTCTCTCTCGTCTCTATCCCTCTCTCTCTCTGGTCTGCTCTCTGTCGATGGCTGTCCTCTTTTCTCTTCTCATCTCTCTTCTCTTTTCCTCTGCTCCCTCCTCCTGCCCACCGACCCGCCCCTTCTTTCTCTTCATCCTTTTCTCTTCTTTCTTTCCTCCTCTCCTTTCTCCTTCTGCCCGCCGGAGAAATGAGATGGATGTAGGAGAGGGCATGGAGAAAACGCCCCACCCCCTCTCATCCTCTCTCCTCTCATCTCTCTCTCTCTCTGTTCAACTAGTATGTGTCTTTTTGAACTGTTTATCTGTTTTGGTATCGTCTGGACAGTTTAAAACAAACTCTTTTGTCTCTGCCATTTGTCCTCTGCCCCCCTCGCTCTCGTCTCTCTCTCTCTCTCCCTCTCTCTCTCATCCTGCGGTCTCTTTCTCTGGTTCTCTGCTTCATCTTGTTCTCTGTTCTCTGCCCACCCCCACCCTCCCCCACCCCCCCCACCACCCCCCTCTCTCTCTCTCATCTCTCTCTCGTCTCTCCTCTGTTCACGGTGTAATGTCTTTTGTGAACTGGTTGTCTCTGTTTGTATCTCTGGAGAGAGGACATTTTTAAATAACCTCTTTGTCTCTGCTTCTCTTCCCTCTCTCTCTCTCTCTATCGACTCCCGTAGTTCAGCTCCGCTGCCAGCCCCCCCCCCCCCCTCACTCTCTCTTCTTCTCTCCTTCTCTCACTTTCCGCGGAAGTCTCCACGTCGTCTCGTCTCCTCTCCTTCCGTCCTAATTCTCATCCTCTCTCGTCATTCCTCAACTCTCCTCATTCTCCGTCGCAGAAACTGTCAAGTCCATCTCTCGTCGCGTTCAAGTCCATACTAGTCTCCTCCTCGCCAGCTCTCTCTCCTCTCCTAACACAATCTCCCCCTCCTCTCTCTCGTCTCCCTCCCTACAACTCCTCAGCGGTCTTCTCTCTCTCCTTCGGTCCTCTCTCCCTCATTCCTCTCTCTCTCTCCTCATCCTTCCGCCGCTCAAGTCAGCCTGTCTCTCTCTCTCTCTCTCCGTCTCTCATCTGTGTGTTCACTGTATATCTTTTGTTTGAACTGTTTGCTCTGTTTGTGTCTCTGGTCATTTTAAAAATTTTGTCTCTGTCTCTCTGTGTCGGTCCGTTCTGGTTTGTTGGCTCTTTCTTTTCCTCTTCTCGCTCTGCCCTTCTCTCACATCTCTCTCGTCTCCTGTCCTCGCTCATTACATCTCTCTCATTCCTCAACTCATCTGTCTGATCTCTCTCTCTCTCTCGTCATCCATCTCCTCGTCATCTCCTCTCCTCTCTCTCTGGTTCACTGTAGATCTTTTGGAACTGTTGTCTCTGTTTGTATCTCTGGTCATTTTAAAACTCTTTGTCTCCTGCCTCTCTCTCTCTCTTCTGTCTGTCTGTCTGGCTGTCTCTTTCCCCCCCCCCTCCTCTCTGCCCCTCTCTCTCTCCTCTTCGACCTCTCCTCTATCCCCTCCTCTCTCTCGCTCATCTCGTTCATCGTCTGTCTCTCTCTCCTCGTCCCTCTCCCTCGCATATTCCGTCTTATTCTGGTTTTTTTGTTTTCTTAACGTGCTATTAATCTGTATGAAGACTTTGTTTGTCTTTTGTCTCATAGTTTAATTTCCTTTTGTCGTAATCAATTCAACAATTATTTATTTATTAAGATAAGTTAGTACATTATAACAGCGCTTAATCTATAAGCTTCAAATGCAGCCACTGCTCATATATTGTTCATGAATTTGGCTTTCCATTCAATTCCCCCTTTTGTTGTTTTCTTTTTTCAATTATTTCATGTGCTTTCTTTTTTCATTTCATTGATGTGGTTGCTTTATTGGTCCATATTTTCTTCCTTGATTCATAGTGTGAGACTGTGATGCCAGTGCGAGGTGCAAAAAGCTGTGGCAAGCTTATCCTTTTATTTAAACCCTCAATATAAGAACAACGGTTGATAAAGGAGGGGGCAGGATTTTGTGTGGAAGGTTGGAGGGGGGGTCGAGGGAAGTAGGTGCAGCGGAGAAACTTCGTATTTCAATTCTTATTTCTCTCTATCTATTTATTTGTGAAAGGGGGGGGGGGGGAACAGACTACAAACCAGACATTGATGCAAAGAACCACCGACTAACCACACACCGAGTGTAATTGTGATACGTAAATATTAGTTGAGACAGTACAACGTATACAGAGCACCAGACAAAAGACGCGTCATGTATACCGAGCTTGGATGCGAACGATAGAGAGAGTAGAGAGAGGAGAGAGAGAGAGAGAGAGCGAGAGAGAGAGAGAGAAAATGGGAAGAGAGAGAGCGAGAGATAGTATGAGAGAGGAGAGACTCATCATAATGCACTCACGTAGAGTAGAGTAAGAGAGATGTCAGAGAAGAGAGAGAGAGAGGAGAGAGAGATAGGAGGGAGAGAGGAAGAGAGAGAGAGAAGAAACGAACTGGACTTGAGAAAAACCAGACAGGAGTTTATACTACTCTGACTAACCACGCGGACTGTAAAATCGTATACTGCTGAAGCACTCACATTTTTTTATCACAGCATCAATTTGCTCTGTGATTGGGATTGCTGTAAGTCATTTTTAAGTCCTATTTGCCCTAGGGACTTGTGTGTTATTGGACTCTCGATACCCCGCTTCTGTCGACTCACTAATAGATCAAGTTCCTTGTCAAGGAAATATTTAGTGCTTGTCCTCCCAACCACGTTTCTCTCTTCGCGGGTAACGCGGGTCGACGAGACACACGACCCATTTATGTTACGTGAGTTGAGGAATTCACGAAATGCACATCGTTCTGGCCGAGGAACACATACCTTACTTTTTTGATTCATCATTCGGTCGTGGCGTGCATTGGTTGTCAGTGCAGGTGTAAACTGGCAGTGGGTACTGGGCATCAATAATGTCAATCTTCTTTGCAAAGTGCCCGAAATACGACAGACAAGTTACTTGTGGGCCAAAAGAAACTGAGTACATCGCGAGATTACGCCGGAGATACCGGGGATAAGCATTAGATGCGCACAGGTGAACGCAGGTACACACAAATACGCCGCACAGCCCATGCACATCGCCCCACAACGCACTGCAAAGCAACTCGAGCGCACAAGCGCGTGACAACAATCTAGTGTTATTCTCTCCTCCCTCTCTCTCTCTCCCCCTCTCATCTCTCTCTCTCTCTCTCCTCTCTCTCTCTCTCTCCGCTCTTCCTCTCCTCCTCTCTCTTCTTCCCATGCTCCTATCTCTCTCTTCCCCCTCTCTCCTCCTCCCCCTCTCTCCCCCCCCTCTCTCTCTCTCGTCTCTCTCTCCTCTCTCTCTCTCTCATCTCTGTGCTTGTTTGGGTGTGTGGTGTGTGTGTGGCATGTACCGCCACGTTTGGATGTAGAATTTTTTTGCATTTGGAGTGTGTGTGGGGGGGGTGTCGGGTGGGCGGGGTTGTAGGTGGGGGGGGGAATGATATTGTGTGTCAAATTGTGCCATTTTCTGTGTGTGTTTTTGGCATCATTGATTTCTATTGCTAAACCTATTTATGCGTCCA
>CM065681.1:82002812-82005312 GCA_017654935.2 Phymorhynchus buccinoides
TTGATCCCCAATACGATACGATTGTGACGATGTACTGGGAGTCATGATTCACAGTGAAATACTTTCCGTCTAAAAATAATAACCTACTATTTTCGCTCACTATACTCAAGTAGACCACAATACACGAATCAAATATAATGTCCGATACAAAAATAAGATATTTTATCAGATTCGTGTACGGGAGACTACAAATATAGTGCAGTGACATAACTAGTAGGATTTCATCAGATATATTTAGACAGTAGAATTTTACGTTATGGGGAAGACGGGGTAAAAAGCGCATGGGCGGGTAAGAAGCAGGGCCACCCCAATTATCTGAATGAAATGAAGCAAATTTCAGTCTCATTTTGCCCATGAGACGAGCGTTAATGTCTAGCATTCGTCTCATGGGCAAATTTGAACTGAAATTTTCTTTATTTCATGAGATAATTGGGGTGGGCTTCTTACCCGCCCATGCGCTTTTTACCCCGTCTTCTCACTAATCATGCTCACAAATGTCAAAATCGGATTCGCATTGAATCAAATCCTATAGCAATGTGGCTGGCCTTTAGCCTTGACTTGTGCTCCACCCACACACTGCGTGGGCACAAATCGGCAAAAACCGTACTAAGAAACACCTCTTTCGCCGACGTTTCGCCCAAAACATTTTGTGGCTGTCTCCCAAAGTATCTCCTGATGAACCATCACGTGACTAGCATGGAGTGAATACATTTCTTGTTGTTGATTAGTCCATTAAAGTTAGGTTAAAATAATTATTTACAAATTTGACCAATCAGACTAGCATGGAGTGAATACATTTCTTGTTTTTGATTGGTCCATTAAAGTTTGGTTAAAATAATTATTTACAAATTTGACCAATCAGACTAGCATGGACGTGAATACATTTCTTGTTGTTGATTGGTCCATTAAAGTTAGGTTAAAATAATTATTTTTAAATTTGACCAATCAGACAAGAGCTTGCAATATTCTTCCGCAAACGTTTTCTTTAGTGTTTCTTAGGCCCCTTTTCACGTAACAGTTATGCGCGCGGTGACCGTCGTCTAGAGAAACTCTACCCAGGTTGTGTTCGTCTGTCTGTTCCTCGATCCTGGTACCACTTTGCCGCCCTGGGTGGGCGGGTTTCTTCAATTCTGTTTCCACGTCTTTCATCACTGAGAGAGTTTTGAAGACCAGATGCCCCCCGTGGGGATACCGGGGGGTCTGTTGTATAAATAGTTCCCCCACCTTTCTGGAAGTTCTGTGCTTGTAACTTCCTCTAATCTGTCACTCTCTTCAACTCTGTCTTTTCCGCTTCGCTCCTGCCCTTTTTTCACGAAACGCTTTCAAAAACATTTCCTCCAGCCGAAGTCGGACTTGCTGCTAGGCCTAACTATTTCTAACTATTTCTTAACTATTTCTAAACTATTTCTTTAGTTAGGCCCAGCAAGTCCGACTTCTATTTCTTAGTTAGGCGCATAACGGCAGCATGACGCAATCTGCGTTCAGGACATTGTTACTGAGCGATCGAAAAAGAAGAAGACAAGATGACTCGGTGAAAGAAAAAAAGCACAGAAGAACGATAATGAAATCAAGAAGGATGGGAAAGGAAGAACTTTTTGAATGGATTAAAGTCAACGAACTCGAAATTTAACAAAGAAACAAAAATAGGGAAATACGCACATTATCAAACATTTAAGGGTAAGGAGATTTCATAATAATTTTTAAAAAAACATTCATCATGCCTAATTTTAAAAACCTTTAAAACAACCTTGACAAAACTAAAAAAAAAACAAAAAAAAAAAAAAAAAACAACAACCCTTTCACCGCCAGCCATATTTCAGCCAACATTCCCATTAAGCTTACCTGGGGAGAGAAACAAAATCCATCTGCAGTATTGGGGATTGTTCTGTGACACATATAAAATAAGGTCTATCTTTACTTCCCAAAACTAAGACAATAGGGTCTTTGGATAATAGACCCCCATTTGATGCCTTTTAGTGATATAGGTATTAAATCACTGTGGTGCTAAAATGCAACTTTGGCGGTGAAAGGGTTTCCCCCTGAAATTAAATTTCAGGGGGAAAAAGTTTTTCTACATATTAAAAAAAGGGACAAAAATGGTAGAATGGGGGAAACTCACCAGGGTTTGGGTTTGGTGATCAAGGTAGAAAAAGGGAAGAAGCAAGCTTTCCGCTCGTAGAGCTTTCATCAGACTGGGGGTTAGTGGGGAGAGAGACAGAGTTTAAAAGCAATACAACAATAACAATATTGAAAAACAAATATTAACAGTTTCATTACATGCTAAGCTTGGACAGACCAGAACGGTCTATCTCAAAAGGAATAAAGAGCACAGATGGGCAGTTCTAGCATTCACCCCTCGAGATGATGGTCAATTCTGAACTTCAAACTTTCTAACTAAATTATATTTATACCCAGCATTTCCTTGCTTTTGAAAGACAAACACATGTATTGTAAAACTTATTTTATTTTGAACATTAATATGTTGTATATTGCTTGGCAG
>CM065681.1:82010753-82036687 GCA_017654935.2 Phymorhynchus buccinoides
GTCTGCCACCCAGCTACAGCAGATTGCAACTTGCAGTACAGCGGTCCACTGACAGAGTCTGGAGCGACCACATTCGATTCTTGAGCCGCCTTCTGCCAGCACCGCGGCACGCCCACCTACCGCACCTTACCTTGACTTCGGCCTCCTCCTTCACGCTTTGGCCTATATTCACTGTTTGACTGCAAATTAGTGTGTTAGGAGTTCAAATGAACAAATTTTGATGTTATTGACCAGTGGTCACTTTGGCCTATTTTTATGTGGTTGACCATTGGTCAGTGTCACTAACCACTGGTCAACCACATTAAACCTTGTTCATTTGAACTCCTAATACACTAATTTGCAGTCAAACAGTGAAAATAGAAACCTTGTTCATTTGAACTCCTAATACACTAACTTGCAGTCAAACAGTGAAAATAGGCCAAAGTGACCACTGGTCAGTGACACTGACCACTGGTCAACCACATCAAACCTTGTTCATTTGAACTCCTAATGCACTAATTTGCAGTCAAACAGTGAAAATAGGCCAAAGTGACCACTGGTCAGTGACACTGACCGCTGGTCAACCACATAAAAAATTGTTCATTTGCAGTCAAACAGTGAAAATAGGCCCAAATGACCACTGGTCAGTGACACTGACCACTGGTCAACCACATAAAAAATGTTCATTTGAACTCCTAATACACTAATTTGCAGTCAAACAGTGAAAATAGGCCAAAGTGACCACTGGTCAGTGACACTGACGGTGGAATTTGGACAAAACGGCGGTTTTGGAATTTGGACAAAACGGCGGTTAACAGGGCCCCAGGACAGTGTAGGAAGCTGTGCAAAAGCACAGCCGCGGGAGCAATATGGCAGTGAGGTCTTGCACTAATAGCCCACATTGCACGTCATTGCGCTCTCTTGGTCGCTTTGGCGACGCTAACCCCAGTGTTAGGCTTGGCTTTTTCCTCCTTCAGGACCTAGTCGGTCCTTAAGCTTTTTGCTTTTTTACATAGGTCTGCCCATGCGAAACACTGTTTGCATGTCGGTGGGCAGGCCGATAATTAGGGCCTGGCAGTCTAACATAGAAAATAGGATTTCATAAAAAGTAAAACATAAAAATTTAAAAGTTTTTTCAGTAAATCATAGAGTGTAGGACCGACTAGTGTAGCACAGTTTCCAAAAATTTAAAGTTAACGATTAAAATTAAATAGACCTTTCTTGTTATGAATAAAAGTTGTAGCGCTAGGCGCGGCGATTCTCCAATCATTTTCATTGGTCGCCAAATAAATTACAGAGAGCACTTTCACGCTAACCATGTAGCTTTTTCCTCCGCCGTTGATCCCTACCCCTCCCCTCTGTTTACTGTAGGCGAAGGTAGGGAGCAGGAGATATGTTAAGAGAGCATATAAATTATTTTTTGAAAATAAAACGTTAGTTTTGAATAAAAATAATAAAAGTTTAAAATAAAACATTGTTGTGAAATAGAACGTTAGGCTGGTTTCATATTCATTCTCAGTTTAATACATTTTCGTGACTAGACATTTTGAATTTGTTGACTGTTAGGACTTCTGCTATGAGCAGACAAAGTTCAGGGGGGGGGGGGAACTCCGGGGAACCCGTCCACCTGGGGAAGCCACTCAGGGATCCCCCAGAAAACAACAACCAGATATAAAGTCCGTCCAGCGAGTCGGAATACTCCGATCTCGAATCAGTGGACACAAATGGATCACCCATGGCGATCGACCATACCAGTGAAGATATTGTTTTCTCCACTCCGGTGGGAAAGCAACTTTTGGACCAAACTTCCTCCACTAGAAAAAAAACTAGAAACCAAAGAGGGTCGGATGACCCCCAGGAAACCCAAAGCAAATCCCCAGTGGAAAAAAGAATTAGGGAAGATAGTGGAAAAAAAACCCATGGCAGAGCCCTAAAAGAAGACATAAACAACATGATCAGTCACATTCCGGAAGCCAAAACTGCATCTAGGCTTAAAAACAGAGACGGCTCTGACTCGAGAGCGATCTAGATAGTTTTTAACAATCCAATCCTCCCGTCATTTGTCAAAATCAACGCAGAGGAATTCCGTGTACACACATTGTGGCACCGGTCCATAGGTGGAGGAAGTGTGCCTGCTTTGGGCACAGCCAACATCAATGCTGAGCAAAAAAGGAAACTTGCGTCCGTTGTGCCCAGGGCGAGCATGCTGTAACCGAGTGTAAAACCGTTACACCAAAGTGCGTAAATTGCGGAGGAAACCACTCGGCGGCATACCTGGGATGCCCACAATACCAGCTTAGGCTAAGGGCAAACCGCATCCAGGGGGAATCGTTCATTCCCTACTCCGAAGCGATTAGACGCGCTAAAATTGCCATAGAACAGGACAAACAAAAAGAAACTGGGTATCGTCACCCCCTTCTCCCACTCCTCACGTCAATCCATCATGGAGAGTGCAAGAAAATTTCAAACCTAGTCCTCCAGGAAGCTACGCAGCAAAACTCAAAGAAAACCAAACCAAACCTTCTCAAACCAAAGTACAAAAGCAGAAAAGTGAAAAAACAAAACCTACCCAAAACAAACCAACGCAGGAGCAGCCTAAGCTAAAAAGAAAAGTATTTCGGCCCAGAATAACAGGCACAAGAACCACAGCACTTAGGCTCTGAGCTCAATCCATTAAAACAGCACTGGCAGAAAAGAAAATAGAAGAACTTGTGAACCAGCAAATTGAAAAACGAACTGAATCTATACTGACTAAACTGACATCATACATGGACAACCTGGTAGCAAACTGTTTCCAAAAGTTCAAAGAACAAAGTTTAGATTCATCATCAAAACAAACAGCTGCAGAACTCTATACATTTACAAAAACAGTTTATAATAAATCCCCACAAGAACTATTTATGACACAAATTCTGGTTAATTTGCCCAAACAACAAACAAGCCCAGCCTATTACTGGAAGGACTTTCGTCCATCATCACACCCTCTAATACCACCCCCGTTTCCCTGACACAGGACAGTAACCTCTATCGCCTGGCTCAACTTTTATGAGACTCAGGGGAGGGGTCAAAACCAAAACAAAGACTGGTCTCGCACGCCTCTAAACACAAACAAAGCCATGTACAATGGCAATAAATCAAGTAGTCCCAGAAATAAATACCGTCTGTAATAAATCTTTTGATTCTGTCAAGTACAAGCCTGTGTTAAACATCCTGCAGTAGAACTGCAGATCCATTAACTCTAATAATAAAGACTACATAATATTTTTTTTAGCTACAACTCCCATACAGTATCACATATTGTGTCTTCAATCCTTTAATGTAGATTTTTCAAACTTACCAAGAATAGCCGGCTTCTGCTACCCACCAGGGGTTAGTAATAGGTAGGAGTTGTCAAAACAGCAACCTATGTAAGAACAAGTTTATATTACACAAAAATAGTTTCTCCTGTCCAAAACATAGATTCCATTTTGTATTCAAATACCATCCAAATCCAACTAGAAAAAACACGTTAAACATTTTAAATATGTATTTTCCGAAAGGTTATAATAAAGCCCCCACAACAGACTGGCTAGCCTCCCTCCCACCCTCCTGCTCCTGGATGGTGGTCGGGGACTTTAACGCCCGACACCCCTCCTGGGAGACTAAAGGAACTACCAATCCGGGAGGGGGCAGCCAATTACTACAGAAAATTATCCAGTCGCTGTGCGGATGACTGGGACGAGGTCATAAACAGGTTTGTTTTAGGGTGAGGAATATAAATTATATTTGTTTTACGAATGTTAGCAATAGGAAATCGTTTGCATAGATAGGCCAGTGTCAGTTTATTCACAATTTTGTACATGAAAATAGCTTTGATGAGGTAAAACTTGTAGTCTAATGGAAGAATGCCTAGTTCCTTATAATCGCTGTTTCGAAGTGAAGAAGGCTTAAGAAGAACAATTTTTAGAGCACGTTTGTAGAGTCTTTTCAGTGGCTTTAAGCAGTTTTCGCTAGCAAGATCCCAACGTGTAGAAGCATAATCTATTTCAGGCTGAATGTATGCATTAAAAAAGAGTTTTCGAGTATGGATGTCAAGGAAGTGCTTTATTCTCTTTAGTTGGAATACTTTCTTCGCTATTTTTTTTTTTTACAGATGGCAGATGTGTGCTTGGACTATGATAAATTATTGTCCATAGTTACACCTAGTAATTTACAGGAATCTATTTCTTCCACAAATTTACAATAAATTTTGAGTTTGGGTAGGATATCGTTTAAGTTTTGGCGTCTTTGTCGAGTAGTTATTAACATGAATTTAGATTTACTTGGATGAATTGCCATATTATTATTTTCTGTCCATGCTGTAAGATTATCTGTCATTTTGAAGGAAGGAACAAACCTTATTTGGATTTTTGTCCTTAGTATGAAGGGTTGTGTCGTCTGCAAAGAGTTCACATTGAGATTTTAAGTGAAGGGGTAAATCATTAATATAAATTGAGAATAAGATAGGCCCTAAGACAGATCCTTGGGGGACTCCATATTTGATAGGCATAGAGGACGACATTATAAAATATTGGGAAACAGTCTGTGTTCTATTGTTAAGAAAGGATGCTATCATGTTAACGGATTTGGAATGTAGGTCATACAAAGTACGTTTTCTGAAAAGGCTTTGGCGAAATCGACAAAAAGTGACCCAGTGAATAAGAAGAGAGAGAGAGAGAGAGAGAGAGAGAGAGAGAGAGAGAGAGAGAGAGAGAGAGAGAGAGAGAGAGAGACTCAATTTAAAACATAAACAGCTTGTATTAATGGGACATAGTTGCTTTGTTTACAACTGGATTTATTCCACTTTATTCTCGAATGGTGAGGTAAAAAAAAGTTGTAGGTAGTTTATCAGTGACATAGAAGCACGGGGAGGGGGGGGGGGGGTGTCACAAACGGCATATTCCTTGGGTATTTTTAGCATGTGCACTGTGCCAGTACTTTCTAAGTTTCGTTTTAGCCTGTCAGTGGGCAGTATAAATTTATTAGTTCAGCGTCTTTGTGAGCAGACAAAATTAAGCTTGTCTGGTAGACGATAGTTTGTTTTGTGCAATTCGTGTTGCACGCAGTGTTTGTGTTCAGTTTATTCTTGAAGGTTCGTAAGAAAGCGTATGAATGTCTGTATGCAAGTTTTGTGCACCAGTCCTAGATTTCCTTTCGTCCGTGTCTGTCTTGTTCTGTGCTGTTCGTTTTGTAAGTCGTTGTGTGATTGGCTAGCAGCTTTGCTCGGCTGCGGAGTTAGTAAAAACATAGTCCCGTTATGTTGGGAGTTCTCGCCATCACATCCAGACTTTGGCAGGCCAGCTGAGAGGACACAACAGGAGAGAGAGAGAGCCTACACAGCCTACCTTCTTGCTGTTCACTTCTTGGGCCTCCTCCACTTTACAGCGTTGGATCCCTGCTTGGGCTGCTTGGGCTACGATTCATCACAGTACGACGGTTGCTGACGGAAGATGGGCACCTACCACTCTTGAGCCGCTCCCGCCAGCACCGCCGTACGAAAGACCGGTTCTTCTTGGGCCACCATCCTTGCTCCGGGTTCACCGTTGAGCCACACGTCACCTACCTCCGTTCGCCTCTGCGTTTCCTGAGGCAGTCTTTTGTTAGTGAGTATAAATAGGGAATAGGGTTTTGTTTTTTTCCTTTTTTTTGCAGTTTGATGTGTTATTCAGCTGCCTAGTGTAGGGACGTAGGACATACTACAAAAGTGGTATACCCAGGAGGACTGCGCCGGCCATAGAGCCAGGTCACAGCAGGACTCCTGGGAGTAGGGCCTAGGACCTGCAGATAGCTAGTTTTTACTGGACTTTTTTACCTTTGCTCACTTTCTTTTTTTTGACTTTTCAATGTCATTCTCGCGTTCCTGTCATTCCCTCCACTCGTAGGCTACGGCCTGGTGGACACGGACTTCATAGACTAGGGTTCTTTAGGGCAGTTCCACACTCTGTTAGGGTTCCTGCCAGCCTCCTAATTTGTTGGAGGAGTTTGTGTGCGGGCAACTAAATTAGTCAGAATAGGTGTTAGGTGTATAAACCAATAGGTCTGTCCTGTCTCTCCAAATCTGTTTGGATATTCTTTAATTAATTGCCGTAGGGAAACGTAGGAGTGAATTTAGGAGTAAATATAAATAAATACATTTGTTTGTTAAAAGACTAAAGTTAAATTGATTTGTAAGAAAAATAGAAGGTCTGTTCTCCTCTTTTGAACAAACACTAAAAATACAAGGTTATTTCCTATTAAGATAGGAGTCTTAAAATCTATAACATCTAAACATAATAAATAAGAATTTTGTAAACTTTGGTGCTTAAATAGCACAAGATAAAATTGATCTATTTAATAAAACTAATATTTTCTGTTAAATTTGAATAGTGATCCCTCCAATGGACATGGAGGGAGTTTGACAGAAAAGATAGCAAAAATCCAAACTAGAATTTCGAAAAAATTAAACCTTTATAGAGGCTGTCACGACCTGCACTGTGACACCACTACGGGTTAGGAGAGCTTGATTCTGATTGGTCGCCCCCGTTTGCGAAAGGTTCCCATTGGTTCCTTTCGTAGGCGTTTGGCTTCAAGTCATAACTAATAGTACAAGTGGTTAATCCACGGCTAAAAAATCCCAGCGATCTGATTGGTCGCTGGGAATAACAAATAGATACGCTGTATTGTTCCTTCCCAACCGTTGGTGGGAGGGGGCAATACTTAGAGTGAGATATCATAACCAGAAAATTAACTTTGAATTTTGTTCTTTGAACACACTAAATTACATAACTAGTCATAAATTAAAACATGAGTTCGTCTGGGTCTCAGAAGAAAAGTGGGTTAGTAAATCCTGGGACTACGTCCCAGAGGACCCTTTCATTTCAAATAAACACAGAAAAAGAGCATGTTCAGTGCAGTGAGTCAGAGGCTGAGTCTGACGTCATGGAGGATTCTCCACAGTCACCAGAGGCTGCAGATCCTCTGAACGATTCAGTATTCTCTAAAGAGATAAATGAAGATACCAACTTTACAGTGGTACAAAACAAAAAGAAAAGATCCAGAAATGAAGGGCTTTCGAACTCTAATTCTGACACATCTAGTGATCCACTCCCTCATGAAAAAAAAATCAGGGAAGAACTAAAAGACATGGACGACAATCCACCCCCCGTTCTGCCCCCAAACCAGGAGACTGAGACCCAGTCGAATGTTCAGATCGAGGAGGAGCCAGAAATAATTGAGATAATCAAGGAAAAAGAGGGCCAACGGCCCTGTCAATCTGAGTCTGCCCCAGGGGCTGCAGAGGAACTTGGTTCCAAAACAGCCTCTGGGACAGGGCACAAAAACAAACAAAACACAAGGCCAGTAAGACAGGGAGACCAACCCCCACCAGTGTTTTTGCAGTTCCCAGTGGTTCTGGAGGACCTGGGCACAGGCTCGGCCACGCTCAGGTCCCTCGGACCCACTACCAGTTACAATATGTGGTGCCAGACCACGGGGCCCATTCTTAGTCAGAGACCCCTGTCCAATAACAGGTACTTGATAGGGTGTCGCACAGAAAAACAACAACGTACCCTGGCAGGGATGAAGAAACTTACTCAAATTAACATAAAATGTACCATTCCAACGGCCACAACTGAAGGAGTGATTAAGGCAATTCCACATGAGGAAAGCTGTGAAGAAATAAAGAAACTAATTCCAGGAGCCAAACAAGTGTCTAGACTGAAAAACAAGGACGGGAGTGATTCTAGGGCAGTCAGAATCACGTTTGACAGGACCACACTCCCGTCCTTGGTTAAATTGAACGCGGAGGAATTTAAAGTCCACCCTTACGTGGCGCCTGTTCGCAAATGTAGAAAATGTTCCAGGCTGGGACACAGTCAAGATCAATGCAGATCAAAAAGGGAAATCTGTGTGAGGTGTGCCCAGCCTGGACACAACATCAAAGAATGCAAGAGTCAGACACTCAAATGTATAAACTGTATGGGAGAGCATTCGGCTGCATACCAGGGCTGCCCACAATATCAACTGCGCTTGAAAGCCAACAGAATCAGAGCAGAAACATTCTTGCCTTATTCAGAGGCCATTAAGAAGGCTAAGGTCGTGCTCAGCGAAGAAAAAACACTCAGGGAACAAAGAAGGCCACCTCCACATTTGCCACCAGATAGGGCATGGAGAACGGAAGAGAGAGGCCCCCCAGGGAGGGCAATGAAACCTACTTTCGCAGATAAAGTGAGGGGAGTTGTGGACCGGGAGACTGTTGAGGATCCAGTTCAGGACCCCCCCGGTGACCCGGAACATGTACCCCCTACCATAAGAACAAGAACAAGAATTATTTCAAAAAGACAAAGATTAAACAGCAATAAAAAGAGACTATTAAAAGCCAAAGCCACTCTGTTAACTAAACAACAAAAACAAGCATCAGAAAAAACCATTGAAGTACTTGTGGCGGACCAGATCCAAAAACAGACAGAAACTATGATGACGAGTATAACTAAACATATGGACAGACTAATGACAAACTTCCAAGACAAAATGACACAAAAACTGGATCTGAGTCCGCCCTGCGAAACTAACACACTAGTCACACCCATTGACTTAAAACAAATACAACAAGCAGAACAACAGGAAACAAATAAATCCCCAGGCGAGGAGCTAATAACCAAAATTCTAATTTCTTTAGTAAAAGCCAGAAATGGCAATAAGCCCAAACTGCTCCTTGACGGTTTGGTGGCCCTCCTCCCAACAGACGGTCAGTCCCCCATTCCTACCACACAAGGCAGTAGTCTGTATCGTCTGGCTCAGTTGGTTTGCGAACCGGCTGAGGCTTCCAGGCGATACAGATACGTGTCACATAAAGCCCTGTAAGTATCTTGAATGATACAGTTTCATTAAAATCCAGTCAAAAACACTCCTGTCTTCTTCTTCTGTTAATATTCTTCAGTGGAACTGCAGAGCAGTGTCCTCCAACATAGACTTTCTGATAAACTTTCTCGCTACAAACACAACTCAATACCACATCCTCTGTATCCAATCATTAAATTGCACAGTTATAAATCTACCTAGAATAGATGGCTTTTGCCATCCCCCTTCAATTAGTAACTCACTAGATAAAGTAAAAACAGCAACCTACGTAAGGAAAAACATAGGCTATAACAACATTGCCTCACCAATCACAAATATCGATAAAATTCAATATTCTAACACCATACAAATTCATTTAAAAGATCACCCCCTACATATAGTAAACGTATATTACCCACAGGGATACAAAAAGGCTCCCACAACTAACTGGCTTAATTCTTTGCCCCTAACTTGCTCCTGGGCTGTGTTGGGGGATTTTAACGCTCACCACATAGCCTGGGAGCATAATTGCATAAAAAATGAAGACCAGATTCTGATGAATGAAATTAACGAATCAAATCTGGTTCTGCTTAACGACGGAACGAATACAAGATACCCTCACATACTAAATAATAGAGCTACAACTGTGGACCTAACCTTGATCAGTCCACAGTTATTCACAAAAACGGACTGGTGCCCCCTAATAGACTCCCTGGGTTCAGACCATAAGCCCATTTCAATAGAGATCGCGGCAGATATAGATGATTCGGAAGATTTGCCCCCCAAGAAATTTCTATACGAAAAAGCCAACTGGGAAGTTTTTTAAGCGATTTTAGAGAAACACACCCCAAACGAAGTAGAACATCAGAACATAGAAATATACTATACAAATATTCATACACAAATTTTAGAAGCTAGTTCACAAGCCATTCCCATGAGCGCACAGTCCTCGGAAAAGATCAACCAGACCAGAAATAATCCCTGGTGGAACGAGGACTGTGCTGAAGTAGTAAAATATAAACATAAGGCAAGTAACAGATTTAATAAATACCCCACAGAAGAAAATTTCAATGACAAAAAAATTAAAGAGAAACATAGTAAACAAATTGTAGCTAAATCCAAACTGGAGTATTTTACTAACGAAAAGATAACTGATTTCAAAGACATAGGGAAAGCCTGGAAGAGGCTAAAAAGGTTAAAACTTAGTGGTTTTTCAAGAAAGACAAGGTTAACGGTAAACAACAAATCAACAACATCAAATATCGAAACAGCTAACGTGTTAGCTGAAACCTTTAGTAAAGCTAGCCAAACCAATGCTTTGCCACCACAAGAACAAGAAAGAAGAAAAAGTATTCCTGTTTTTAATAAATCTACGGATAATTCAAACCCTATAAATTCTCCAATCAAATATACCGAGCTTGCTAGAGCCCTTCGCAGTATAAAAAAGGTAAATAAAGCAACAGGAGGTGATATCATCTCCTACAAGATAATAAAACAACTACCCCTAAATTATTTACAAATTTTACACGGATTTTATTCCAGATGTTGGGAGGGGGGGGAAATTCCACAAGCTTGGAAAGAGGCCCAAGTAATAGGGATCCCTAAACCCGGAAAACCGAAGAGGGATCCCAAAAGTTACCGGCCCATCTCCCTCACCCCTCATCTGGGTAAAGTCTATGAAAGAATCGTGAGAACACGATTAGATTACTTTTTACAAAAAAATAACATCTTGCCCCCCTTCCAAGCAGGTTTTCGAAAAAATCGATCCTGTATGGAACAAGTAGTTAAATTGACCTCCCATGTCAAAAGAGCGTTTAATCGCCGAAGAATAATATTGGCCACGTTCTTCGACATCAAAGGGGCGTACGACTCAGTTTGGCATGGGAGGTTACTCCAAAAAATTAGCAGGCTCGGTATTGCGGGCAATACATTCAATTTTATTAAAGCTTTTTTAGAGAACAGAAAAATGAGAGTCAACGTGGGACAGTCCCTGTCCAGAGTTTACACTTTGGACATGGGCGTCCCACAAGGGAGCATGATCGCACCAACATTGTTCAACATCATGCTCCACGACATACAGAACGTATCATTAGGCAATTCAAAAATTTCTATGTATGCCGATGATATCGCGATATGGACACCCCCAAATACCAAAAAATACTTATTAATGCATAAAGAACATCAACGCCATATAACAGCCATAGCTACATACCTCCAGGATAATGGCTTCTCATTGTCACAGGACAAATGCGAGTTTATGGTGTTTTCTAACAAAAGAGACAAAATGGATTTTACATTAGATATACTAGGTACGGAAAAAAAACAGAGCACAAAGGTTAAATTCTTGGGAGTTATTCTTACCCCTACGTTAAACTGGACACCACACATTGAACATACAGCAAAAAAGGCTTCGCAAGCCTTAAATTTTATTAAAGTAATCTCTAAAGAAAGATGGGCTAAGGACCCAAAATTCTTGGTTAATTTGGTTAGGGCCCTGGTGCGCAGCCGATTGACCTACGGAATGGAAGCCTTCCACTCGTTAACCAAAAGTCAGTTCTTAAAACTACAAGCTATAGAGACTAAGGCACTTAAGATTGCACTCGGTGTCCCTGTGTACGCAGTAAACAAGTTAGTGTACAGGGACATCGGGTGGCTGCCATTAGAAAACTTGATGAGGGTAAACTGTGCCAATTTTTTGGTGCGCTGGTATGCAGCCAAGACGGACTCTTTTAAAGAATTCAAAATGAACATAATAGATCCCTTTTTGAACTATGAGATTAAAAAGAAAAAGAATCCCACAGCAAGTGATAAGAACACTAATATAATTCATTTTTCAGCTGACCTGTTTAAAGAGGCTAACCTGGACTTACAAGATGTCTCAATACACCCTTCAGCATGTTTCCCCCCATGGGAAAGAGAAGAAATTCAATATGATACAACCTTAAATAGTAAATTTTCGAAAGAAGAGGTCAATTTAATAAGTATAGCAGCGAAAGAAAAAATTGAAGCAGCAAAATATCATTTACAAATCTATACTGATGGTTCTAAAATTGACCATAAGGTGGGGTGCGCTTTTACCATCCCCTCCTTAGAAATAACAAAATCTTTTCAACTAAATGACCATCTTTCAATTTTTAGTGCCGAGTTATGGGCAATACTTGAAGTATGCTCCTTCCTAAATAACCTAACTAATCCTCCAATAAATGTAGTTATCTACACAGATTCACTATCCTCCATTCAGGCCCTTCAGGGAGAAACAAACAACAGACTAGAAATTATAAATGAGATCAGAATATTAATACATCAAATTATACTTAAGGGAACCTCAATAGTCATAACCTGGATACCCTCCCATTGTGGGATATTGGGTAATGAACGAGCCGATAGGGCGGCCAAAAGTGCCGCTGAAGAAAGATCAGGTACCCTAATTAACATCAAATTATCTATAAAAGAATCCAAAAGCAAATTAAAAAGAGCAGCATTCCAAGAGTGGAGCAGAGAGCTTGAAAGCTATGCCAAAGCCCACTCTTGGGACCATATAATAGTAAAAGGCGGCCTTTTTCTGCCTATTAAACCAACTTTACAATCCTTAATTTTTAGATTACGAACCAGTTCTAATCCATGTACTTATATAGAAGTAATCTGTGAATGTGGGAAAACCCTCAACACGGAACACCTTTTTAATCCATGTACAAATATAACAAAAGAACTAACTCCACTTATTCAAAAACTTAAATCATACAACATAACGTATTCTAAACTTATAATACATAAACATACAACAGAAGGATGGGCCCCGTTGGTCTGGCTGGCCGAAGCCTTAGTCATAACGTCCTTTGGTCAGCATTTCTGATCAAGAAGGGACACAAACCAAAATAAGATTTAACTGTAAACTTTTAAACAAATGATTTTAATGACGGGTATAGGGTCCCTCCGGACAGCGGGCCGCGTACCTACCCACATTCCACTCCCAAACCCATACAAATTTTCAGTTTTTCCTTTTTTAACTTACGGCATGTATTATACATGACCGGTAGGATTCTTTTGATTCCGAGTATATTTTACTCCCCCTCCCCTAGTAGATGGGTGCGCGGCCCGACCTCCGGGGGGGTGCCTTCGTAGTCGCGAACGTAAAATTACGGTCAGGGTTATCCCAATAGGTCCCCCCGCACTTAATGCTGGACCTATACAACGACGCCCTACCACTGTTTTGGCCGGAGAGGAGGGGTCCCTCTACCTCCCTCCCTCCGACCTAAACAAGTAGGAATCGTTAACTATCCCCGTCATAAAGCACTAGTTTTAAACCTTGGTTTTAAAAATATCTTAAACACAAACGGTTTTTAATAAACTATTAAAATAACAAAATTTCTTTATAAATTCTAATAATTGGAGACTGGGGTTCCGAGAGCAACTTTTTCTGCCCGGGCTCGGCCAAATTTGTTAGTGCCTTTTTTTTGAGTCTGAGGCAGAGTTGAGTTTGTAAATATGTTTTTCTTGGGACTCCAGTCTATTTATTTTTTCATACAATCTTTTCTCACTATGTGAGAAATTGATTGACATATTCTTTTAAAAAAAAAAAACATAGCATAAATAGTTGTCCACCTGTAGTGACAACTTTTTAACAATGAGAATTTTTCAAAAATAAAGTCTCTAAAAGACACAAAACATGTAAATATCGTTTTTTGACCGTAAATTGAATTTTTTAATATTTTTATTAAATACTCGTTCTTTTAAACATTATTGTGGTCCTGAAGTTTTAATCACTAGGCTCTCGCCAGGAGGGGTGCAGCTCTAAAAACTAAATTTTAATCATCCAATTTTATCTAAAAAGTCAAGTTTTAACTAGACAGTAGTCTCGTACGGGCCATGGCTCATAAAATGTAAAAACCTTGACCTTTATTCAAGAGATAAACAACTATAAATAGTAAAACAAATATCTAAAGTAAAATAAAACATCATTTTTTCTCTTCCCCTTCCCCCCATTTCCAAATAACTAAAAGTAGAACGTAATGTCCCATATGGCTTCGGCCGAGAGGACGAAAAACATAATTAACCTTGGGAGTTCTAACTTTCCGATTTCAAATCACTTAAGCTTTGTCTTTCGTCGTCACCTGTCCGGACTCTTGATGTAGAGGTTCGGCAGGTGGGTCGTTTGGACCCGTTTTGTCCTTCGGGCGGGTTGACTCGCTTCAACCGGTTGGCCAGCACATTGATGGTCGTGTGTGTCGCATGAAAATAGGTAGCTCGTAAAAATAAAAAGCTCGCTACCTATGACAGTGTATATTTGCGACATTGAGCATGAACCACAAATTTCGCTTTTTTCTAGGGTTAGGGATAGGGTTAGGGTTAGGGTTAGAGTTAGTTAAATGGTTAAAGTACAGAAAAAGTGAAATGTGTGGTTGTCGCAAATACAGACTCTCATAGTAGCGAGCTTTTTATTTTTACGAGCTACCTTTTTTCATGCGACATGTGTGTGTGCCTGGGTGCTGGGCCGTTCTCCGTTTCTTCGTGTCTTCGTTTCTTCGTTCAGGCAGTATGCTTGGTTTGTCAAGTTGCCTGAGTGTCCTGTCCTGTGGGCCCGTGTTTTGTTTGCAGACGTAATGTATGTGAATAGTGTAAAAAGAATGGTGGTGCTTTTGCTTAGTTTTGTAGGAATGTTGTGAATGGCTATTGTGTAAATTGATTCTCGTTAAAATGTGTTCTTAGTTAGTTTGTTTGTCAAAAATGTGCTTTCAGTTCAAACACATGGCGCAGGTAAGAATAGTGTTGTCGTATGCAGACTGAACGTGAGTAGAGAGCAGACGACATGTTGGTCAAAAGTAGTGCAGCAAGAATAAAATGCAAACTCGTTGTAGTGTTAGTATAGTAGGGATGTTAGATATTTTAAAAGGTGCAAGGTGAGTTTTTGGGGGTTTAATACTGTACTAGTGGAATGTATAATATTAGGTGTAGAGTTTTAAATACAATAGTTGTTCACAATGCGCTGGGTTAGTCTGCCACAGTGAGTAGGTATGTTGGAATTCTACTTTTGGTTTACAGAGCTACGTGTGGCATGCATTCTTTCACAGTAATAAGTATTTAGTTTAATGTGCATAAGTTTATATTGCTATTAAAGGTTTAAGAACACAAGCTGTGACTTTTAAGAGCTACATTTTTGTTATGAAAATAATTAATTGGCAAAGGTGTTTTGTGGGCTGTTTGGGTTTGTTCAGCCAAGAGGAATTTAAACTAATTCATTTTTGGTTGTATAATCGGTCAGAGCGGGAGAGTTGCTTCTTGATGAAGTAGGCTTTCACTGAACCACTATTCATGTGATGTAGATGCTCTGTGCACTTATATGTACTGGGTACTATGATGTGTGCATTCATGTGTATTCATTCTTTTGGTTTACTTTACCTATGTTTGATAGGAAAGGTGGAAATTAAATGATTGTTTACATATGTGTACTTAGTGCAACAACAAATTGACACGGCTGTGTTTGATACTGTTTTGATTTAGATTGAAATAAATTGGTAAAGCTTAATAAGGTAAACGCAGTTGTGCGTGGGAATTAAAAGGTTTAAGTAATTATTTTGCAATACACATAGTGGGTTTCTTGAGTCTCATGGGATTGTTTAAGCTGTTGGCATTTTTTCTAGTTTAAGTAAACTGGTGTTTTGTTTCTCCATTTAAACACGTCTTATGTGCGAGTTTAAAGGGTGACTGACTTGTAATTGGCTGATTGGTCTGTGGGATAACTGGCTTAAAGAACAACATAATAATGCTTAGCTTAAAGCAGTAAAGTTTGTCTTGGTCGATAATGTGATTTGTTGACACGCTGAGATACAATATGTGGAAATTAATGTTCAAAAGTGACACTGTGTGGTCTGATTTGTCTTTGTTGTTTGAGACAGTATGGACAGTAACAGTTTTACTGAAATATTAAGCAGTTAAAATAAAAGGGGTTTCTCTTTGATTTATTATAGGATCTAGGATTTGGGGCTTGCTGTGGATTGGCGTGTTTGGTGTTGTGTTGCTGTCTGGCGTGCGTGCTGGCGTTGGATGACTGTCTTGGAGCAGCGGGTCTGCGTGTCCCGGTCATCGGCTGCTGCTCGTCAGTGTGTTCGCGAGGAGGTGGCGTCGTTGTAGGCTGTTCCTCGTTGGTGTGGCTGCCCTGTGTTGGGGGTAGTCGTGTGGCGTGCGTCGAGGGCCGCCGGGTGTCGGCCATGGGGCCGTTTCCGCTGATTGAGCGAGCGGTCTGGTCATGGCCAGCCCGGTTGTGGCCTCGGCCGTGCGTCACGACCAGCGCAGGATTTTCTTTTCTTCGGCTTCGCTTCTTGTTCGGCATGGGAGGTCCTTTTCATCGTTGTGATGATCCCTCTGTGTTTGAGGCCGTTTGCCTTGTGTCGTCGCGTAGTGCTCCTGGGGGCTGGGGTGTGTGAGTGTGTGTGTGTGTGTGAAAGGGCGCTGAGGTGTGAAATCGCAACCTATGTGTTTTGAAGACATGAGGGTGAAATTGATGTATGTGTGCTGCTATTGTTATTATAATGTGTAAATGAAGGATTATGTCATTTATGTTATTTGTGCGCCAATGTATATTTGTAAATAAAAGGTTTTGGTTCGTACGTACTTGTTTTTTTGTTGTTGAGCGAGTGTGAGTTAGTAGTTTTCTCCTGGGGTTGTTTTTTTAGTAGGATTTGGGTTTTTTTCTACGTCCGACCTTAGCGAGTCATGACAGGGGCTGCCCTCCCCCCTTCTCGTGGCACATAGGAGGGGGGGGGGGCAAACATGCTCCGCCCAAACTCGGAGAGACCGAGAATAGACACCGAGACGAAGAGAGGAGAGAGAGAGAGAGAGAGAGAGGAGAGAGAGAGAGGAGAGAGAGAGAGAGAGACTCAATTTAAAACATAAACAGCTTGTATTAATGGGACATAGTTGCTTTGTTTACAACTGGATTTATTCCACTTTATTCTGGAATGGTGAGGTATTGCGATTTTTGTAGCTTCTTTGCTGTTGCTTTGTTTCTGTCCTCACAATACCCTGAAAAAAACCGCTGCAGAAAATCTCCTCAAAAGTTGTAGGTAGTTTATCAGTGACATAGAAGCACAGGGAGGGGGGGGGGGGGGGCTGCCCTCCCCCCTTCTCGTGGCACATAGAAGGGGGGGCAAACATGCTCCCCCCGAACTGAAGGAGAGACACAGAGCGAGAAGAGAGAGAGAGAGAGAGAGAGAGAGAGAGAGAGAGAGAGAGAGAGAGTGAGTGAGCATCGATTTCTTTAAAATTCTGATACTGAAATGATGGCCGTTCATACATGTACAATTACGAGACCTATCAAATACTGCCCTCTCATCCATATCTTCTGCCCCCCACCCACCCCTTCCCCACCCCTTCCTATAACGGTTGTGCAAAAAACATCAGTTGCACCCCAATTCTGCTTCTGTCGCCCCTCCTCTTGCGTTCTATACCATCCCACCACTTCCACGCCCTTGAAAATGAAAATGTACAGACAACACACACAAAATCCAAACTTCAGTTAAGTTGCTAATTTGAATTCAGATTGAAATTGAAAGCGCTTATTAGAGCTGAGGGCCTCCATGGTTCAGCCTGGTTTCACTGGTTTATTCATTGTTCTCAAAGGTAGGTTTATTTTTGATCCATGTTCTATGTCACATTTATAATCTTGAGATGGCAAATCATGGTAAACTGTTAATCTTTTGTGAATTATACTGATTCCCAAACTCGGAGGCATTTGCACTGGCTCTTACTAGTATTGCAGCAAAAAAGGATTATTTGGCCTTTGGGGACCTTTCCCAACACCAGCTGTCTAAACATTTTGTCCAGGAAAGTGGGGATATGTTGGCCAAGACGTCTTTACATTTAACACTATGCCCAGTCCTCTAGAATAGTAATCGCCTCCTTTGTGGAGGTCGTGGCGAGTCAGACGTTTTGAAGTTTTACATAATTGGAACAAATTTGGTATGCTTTGTTTTAAATCCCGGGTTTCACGTGTTTCCCTCTCTCGCTAGTAAGAAATCTTATTTTGACCAAGTGTGGCTCACATACAAATTTCCTCATGCACGAAAATTAGACATCACTTTAAAGTGTTTTCCTCCAAGAAGACTCTAAACTGGGCTGAAAGACTTTTTCGTATTGTAGCCAAGAGCCTACCCCCATTAATTTTTTTTCTTTTAATCGACACCGATTTCTAATAAAACGGTTGAAACTGACTTTGTCACACCTTGATTGACCCTGAATGACCTCTCACATCGGAAACAATTAAAATACACGCCATATTTGGTAAATAAGAATGTTGGGAAATTTTCTCAAATGGCAGTCCCAAACCATGTCACGCACTGATTTCGTTGCCATTGAAAGTGTGTCCTTTTAGTTATTTAATTATTGTTGTTTGTTTTGATGCAGACAACAGAAATGATAGTATGTGTGTCGGGCGCAAAACAAAAGGGCGATGGTAAGTCTAGCAATAAGCACAGTGAGTAAGTCTGCTTCGACGACGAAATTCAGTCTAGATCTAAAAAGTAAGTTTAGTAACACTAACAGTGTAGGCCTAACACTAACAGTGTCACTCAGGGCCTCTTCTCCTTCTTATTTCTTTTAACAACCACCATAATCTTGTTTATGCTTCTGGTGTTGTACCAAAGGGGTACGTCTGTCAGGCAGAAAGACTGCAGGCACTAGAGTAGTCTATATTATTTTATCAATCACTCTTCTTCTCTGCCTGGTCTAGTCTGTGGTCTATGGTCTAGTATAGCGTGTGTGATCGAAATTGCTAGAAATAGTCTTGTAAGACAGGGCTGCCAGGGACCCTAATTTGCCGTTTGGGGGTCTATGAAGTACTATAATTCTAACGGACCCTCTAAAAGGATGTGCAAAGGGTCCCAGGGATGCACTATAAAAATTCGTTTTAGCATTCACAATGTTATTGGGACCCTCTATCCCTCCTCGGAATATATCAGAATGTGTCGGCTGAATATAAAAATATCGGAATGTGTCGGCTGAATGCAGAGAGGACACCAGTGAAAAGTGAAAAACGGACACATACATACTTTATCCATTGTAGCCTTATGGCCAAGGAACGCAGAAGAAGAAGAAACGATGCACTAAAGATGCATGTTGTAAGATTCCAGTAATAGACTTACATTTTCTTAACAACTGAAATGATGCATTCTTTTCTATAACAACCACAATGCCTCTGTGATACTCATAGTGTTCAAAATGTTGTCCAACCTATTTTATCCCATGTATAATTTGCTTATGGAAACATGCATTTGCACAGCAGATATACAGCATGCAGACAAATGTAAAGTTGGCAAGCCTAGGCATTTCAATAATGATAATTGAATTTAGAAAGTGGCTTCACCTGCAAACATTATTCATTCTGAAAATTGGCATGCAATCAAATACCAAGTAGCTTCAGTCAAAAGTCAAAACATTGAAGGACATCAGCATCTCAAATAAATAAATAAATTTGTTAATCGATCAATCAAGTAACTAACCAGCAAATCTAAATTATCCTTTTAAAAATATGAGAAAAACAGCAGAATGTAGAGTTTACAATATAACAAATACTGTAAGGGTATGTGCACATTACATCTGCAGCCTGCAGATTCTGTACAAACCCCATTCCCACGCGGAAACTCATCTGCAAGCACACCCGCTTATTTGTTACATAAATGAATGGGGTTTATGTAAGGAGCTTGCGGGTTGGGGATCTAATACATGTGCACAACCCCTTGGGAAAGACTTTGCAAATGCAACCTACGATAATATTTTAGATACTTGGTGAGGCATAAAAATTAATGTGGTAAATTAATACTTAAAATTTGAGCTAATACATGGAAAAGTGACATGCACACACACAGTGACACATGTAGGCCTATATTAATATACACACAGTAGGCCTATAGTGTAGAGTGGCACACTGGTAGCGCGTTCATTTCGTGTCAAGTAACCTGAGTTCGAACCTGGGTACAGGGGATTTTTCCTCTCACTTTGCACTAGCCCCTTACGGTCTGAACGTGGAGTCTTTCGGATGAGACGATAAACTGAGGTCCCATGTGCCCATGCACTTAGCACACGATTAAACCCAATGTGGCAACGAAAATTTGTCATTTGGACAAAATGTACCCCCCCCCCCCCCCCCCCCCCCCTCACTCCTTTCCTTTTTCATCAGTCACAAAAATCTCATGCAAAAACAAAATTGGGTGGCGCGCCTCTGGCTGCGACGCACTCTCCAGGTAGGAGCAACCTCAATTTCACAGAAACGCATCTGTGACTATAAAGGTACCTAATACCTAATACATACAATTACAAAAAAAATTACATAGTGACAAACACACACACACACACACACACATTTACCGTATAATACCACGAGAAGTGGATAGACGTTAAATGAAAGACACACACAAGCTGACATGTGTCACACTATATCATTCATATAGTAAAAAGCCAAGTGTCCGTCCGTGTGTGTGTGTGTGTGTGTGTGTGTGTGTGTCTGTGTGTGTGTCTGAAACTGGATCCCTTCAAGGCGGAAGTCGATTTGTGAAATTTTATTTCCTGAAATTATCCAGGTGCAAAACAGGGGTTTGGCGGTCCGTTATCGAGCTAACTGCAGCTAATTGAATTTAGCGGTTTTAGGCAAACGCCATGTGATGGCGGTTTCTAACGGTTCATGGTGAGAACCATTAGAGTGACACTTTAATGATGATGAATTTGGAATTTTACGTCCTCTCGACCTGGGAAGGCACATATGACACTTTAAAGCCTTGGAGTGACACTTTAAAGAGCAGCCTCGATCGTATTTGAGGAAAGTCTGTATGTGGGCCACACTGACTGAAGCAATGAGGGAGAACTGCACTGAAAACAACTTACACACTGAATTAAATATTATAGAAGAAAAGACAACTTTCAAAGCAAAAAAAGTGAATAACAGGTTCTTGAAAAGTCCCTAGGCGTCAAGGTATGGTCGAGTTTTTCCGTCAAAATTCGATGGCTTAGAGTCAAACTGGATTAACTTCAGATAGTCCCATTTTTTGATTATTACAGAAACAAATGCGGAAAAAAATACTCTTTGTTGTCCCAAATTTTCGTTTTGATATCTTAATAAATAAAAAAAGATATAAATGTTGTTCTCTTTTGACTCAAAAATAAATCAAAATTTTTTTGGAGTCAAACAAGATTAACTTCAGACGGTCTGCTTTTGACTCCAAAATCACAAGACATTTTAGCATTCTAATTTTGAGTCAAACCGGGCTATGTTACAAATAAACGAGTTTGACTCAAAATATCACAAGATATTTTAGCATTCTAATTTTGAGTCAAACCAGGCTATGTTGCAAATAATTGAGTTTGACTCAAAATATTTGACTCGAAAAGTGGGCAACATTTTCAGTAAAAATCAGACAAAATATAAATAATCGTTTTTGATACAAAAATTATTGTTAATATCAGTACTTTTATTTTGAGTCAAATTTGGACATTTCCAGATAACCTAGTTGTTTCTTGTAACAAACCTGTGTTGATTTTGGAGTCAAAACCGGACAATTCATGTTTGTGTGTCCGCATGCGTACGTGTGCATGTGCGTTTATTGCATGTGTGCATGCGCTTCGGTGTGCGCGCGTGTACGTGTGTGTGAAATCTTGATTAGTCACAATGTTAGTCTCATAACCTCTATCACTCATACACAGACACACACACACACTCAGATACACACGCACGCACGCTGGCAGGGTGGGTGATGGGATTCGTGGAGCTGAAGACAAAGTACGTAAGAATGTTAATTGAAGTCAGTAGGTCTTCCGCGATTGTCCGCCCTGTCATGTCTTTGAAGTGAACGTGACACGCCGTAACAGGGTAGAGAATAGAGGAACGGACGGGATGATTTTTGTTTAATTGACTGTTGTAACTTTATATCACGCGCATTGACGGGTGTCTTGGGAACAGTAAAAGGCTAACGGGATGGTTTTTGTTTTAAGAAATTATAATGTAATGTTATCTATTTGTTTTTATCTGTTGGACACGCGAGTGTTTGTGTGTGTTATGTCTTTGCGTGCATGCATGCATATTCGCCTAAATGCATACATGCGTGTTTATGTGCATGCGTGCTTGTGTGCATATTCGCGTGCATACTTGCTTGCGTGCGCATGTGCGTATTTGCATAATCATGTACATACTATGTACGTGCGTGGGTGCGCGTGTGTGTGCTTGTGCGAGTGAGAACTAGTCGCGCACACACACACGCATGCACACACACCCACACGCACGCACGCGCGCGCGCGCACGCACGCACGCACGCACACACACACGCACACGCACACGCACACACACACACACACACACACACATAACACACACACACACACAGAGGGAGGGATCGGTGGTGGGGGTGGTTGACAGGCTGGAAGCAAAATAAAGAATGTGTTTGCTAATTGCGGGACAGTAGACCTACCGCGGGGCGTCTTATTGACACGAGTTGACAAGTTTACGATGGGTGAGATAAGAGTCATAGAAATACAGGGGTCAGTTACTTGTAACGGTCGTCGCGCGAATAACGCTCACGCCAAACTGGACTTAAGAAACACTTTAGAAAAGCGTTTGCAGAAGAATATTACAAGCTCTTGTCTGATTGGTCGAACTGTTTTTTTTATTTTAACCAAACTTAACAAACTATTAATGGACCAATCAAAAACAAGAAATGTATTCACTCCATGCTAGTCACGTGATATTTCCCATTATCCTTCAAATAGTTCGTGGCTCGCTACATAGATAACAGCCACAAAACGTTTTTTTGGCGAACGTCGGCGAAAGAGGTGTTTTTTAGTACCGTTTTTGCCGATTTGCGCTCACGCTACGTAACGTTAGCCCTTGTGAAACTCGACCCAGGCCGCCTGCAGATGGCTTAATTTATTCTGTCCAAGCTTTTCATTAGGCTTAGCGTGAGTGGTCAGAGGAACTGAACAAGGTATCAAAGGCGTACCGCGCCGTGGTCAGGAATGTAACACGTCTCTGCTATCGGTTCCCTATCATGATCAAAGACGATGAGAGAGAGAGAGAGAGAGAGGAGAGAGGAGAGAGAGAGAGAGTGGGTGGGGGGGAAGTTGTGCGATTTGTAGTAAGAGAAAAACTGAAATATTCTTTAAAATAAATAAATAGGCAGATAGATAGACAGATACATAAATATATAAAATTTGATATATAATTATATTATGAACGATCCGAGATAGTGATGTTCTTATAAGAGTTTGTCTTGGTCATTTACAAATAATAATAAAGTGATACGTGAATTACCGTTAGTTCCTAATCATTGAAAAACATTTTTTTAAGTTATTGCTATTCTGAGGATTAGGTACTGCAAAAGCATGAAAGTTCCTAGGTTTTAAGCCATAAACATGGTCTAAAGCCAGAGACTCAAATCATCATAAGGCCCTTAAAAGTAACGACAATTGCTTGAAACTTTGCAGGAATAATGTTTGTTATGTTCTTGTCATATAAAGCAAATAAACAAGATACAATCCCTTGCCATATTTTAACACAAGAGGAAACACCTACCCTACACCCCTCTAAAATCAATATTTTGACTACGAGCAGAGACTAAAATCATCATAAGTCCCTTAAACGTACCGACAATTGCCTGACATTTTGCAGGAATAATATTTAGTATATTATTGTTATATAGCACAAATAAAAAAAGGTACAATCCCATGCCATTTTGTAACACAAGAGGAAAAACATAGCCCACTCCCCTCTAAAAACAATATTTTGACTACGATCAGAGACTAAAATCATCCTAAGTCCCTTAAAAGTAACGATAATTGCCTGAAACTTTGCAGGAATAGTGTTTGTTATGTTCTTGTCATCTAAAGCAAATAAACAACATACAATCCCTTGCCATCTTTTAACACAAGAGGAAACACCTACCCTACACCCCTCTAAAATCAATATTTTGACTACGAGCAGACACTAAAATCATCATAAGTCCCTTAAAATTATCGACAATTGTTTGAAACTTTACAGGAATAATGTTGTGTTTGTTATGTTCTTGTTATATGCAACAACAAAACAAGATACAATCCCTTGCCATTTTTGAAAACAAAGGGAAATGCACATGTCCCAATACCCCCCTCTAAAATCAATATTTTGACTACGATCAGAGACTAAAAGCATCATAAGTCCCTTAAAATTACCGATAATTGCCTTAAACTTTGCAGGAATAATGTTTGTATGTTCTTGCTATCACTATAAAGCAAATATAAAGCAAATAAACAAGATACAATCCCTTGCCATATTTTAACACAAGAGGAAACACCTACCCTACCCCCCTCTAAAATCAATATTTTGACAACGATCAGAGACTAAAATCATCATAAGTCCCTTTAAACGTACCGACAATTGCCTGAAACTTTGCAGGAATAATATTTATTATGTTTTAGTCATATATATACAGAAATAAAAAAGGTACAATCCCATGCCATGTTTGTAACACAAAAGAGGATAACACATACCACCCACTCCCACTCTGTAAACAATAGTTTTGAGCCTATGATCAGAGACTAAAAAAATCATCCTAATGTCCCTTAAAAAGCCGCTAAATTAAAAGTGAAAGAACTAAAACGGGACAATTGTCCTGCCATGAAACTATTGCGGGAATAATGTTTGTTATGTGTTCTTTGTCAATATAAAGGCATAAAATGCAACAAACATAAACAATCCCTTGCCATATGTTGGAATTTTTAACAAGAGAGGGAAAAACCGAAACCCTCCCCACCCTACAACCCATATCTCTAAAATCAATATTTTGACTACGATCAGAGACTAAAATCATCATATTAAGTCCCCTTAAAAGTATCGACAATTGTTTGAAACTTTACATGAATAATGTTTGTTATGTTCTTGTTATATGCAACAACAAAAACAAGATACAATCCCTTGCCATTTTTGAAAACAAAGGGAAAAGCAAGTCCCACCTACCTCCGAGAGACCACCCACTTCTCCGCTCGATAAGAAAAACAAACAAAAAACATACCAATATTTTTTGTTTTTGACTACGTGTTCAGAGACGAAGAAGCATCTCAATAGATCCCTTAACATGAAGTACCGATAATTGCCTTAAAAAAAACGTTGCAGGAAGTAACATGATTTAATCATGTTCTTGTCATATAACTCGTCAAATGAATCGAGATAGGGGAAGACGGGGTAAAAAGCGCTTAGACGGTTATAAAAACAAAAAGAAACCGCGATAGGGATAACGATTGCTAAAGACGCCCAACATATTAACCAAATTATTCGTTCATGAACTAAAGAAAATTTCAGGTACATCCATTCTTGCCTATGAGACACAATGCTAATACCCTTAAACGCTCGTCCTCATGAGGCTACAAAACCTGAGACTCGCGCCAAAATAGTGCTTAATGTCATGAGATAATTGGGGTGGTCTTCTTACACGCCCATGCGCTTTTTTATTTACACCAGCTGTCTTCTTCCCTACAATCCCTATGCCATAGAGTTTGTATTAACACAGAGTGGAAACACTTACCCTACCGAAACCCTACCCCCCTCTAAAGTCGCTATTTTGACTACTGGCGGCAGTGCAGAAACTGAGAAATCGATCACAAAGTCCCTTAAAATTAACATACAGTTCGCGGTGTGAAAATGTTAGCAGGAATAATGTTTAATATCTTCTTGTCATTAGTAATACAAACAAACCAGATACATGTTGCCGATGATCCTGGTTTAAGTAAAGGCAAAAAAAAAAGTACAAACAATGAAGGAAATACTTTACCCCCCGCAGGACCGTATACAACCAACCTGATACCCATCTAAAATCAAAATTTGGATTATGGAAGTAACTTACAAACCCAAACCAACCCCATCTAAATCAATTTCGAAATACAATTATAGAGAGGCATTGTAACAAAAAGAATTCCTTATAACTGGGAGTTTTATTAAAACATTCAGACAGTATGCGTGCGCACACACACACACACAAACACGCACACATGCACAAAATGTTACAAGCACGCACTTTCTACACAAACTCATATAAAAACATTCAACAATAAACACCCACCCACGCCCAGACAGACACACACCACATGGCATTGCACACCCCCACATGCAGGCA
>CM065681.1:82037187-82059687 GCA_017654935.2 Phymorhynchus buccinoides
GCACAGGAGGGGGGGGGGGGGGCCTGCCATCCCCCCTTCTCGTGGCACATAGAAGGGGGGGAAACACATGCTCCCCGAACACTGAAGGAGAGACAACACAGAGAAAGAGAGAGAGAGAGAGGAGAGAGCGAGATGACGAGAGAGTGGAGAGAGGATCTATTATTTATGCCACCGATTTCGTAAATTGATCTGAAATGATGCGTTCATACATGTACAATTACGAGACCTATCAAATACTGCCCTCTAATCCATATCTTCTGCCCCCCCCACCACTCCCCACCCTTCCTATAAACGGTGGTGCAAAAAAAAAAACAGTGCACCCCAATGTCTGCTTCTGTCGCCCCTCCTCTTGCGTTCTATACCATCCCACCACTTCCACGCCCTTGAAAATGAAAATGTACAGACAACACACACAAAATCCAAACTTCACGTTAAGTTGCTAATTTGTCATTCAGATTGAAATTGAAAGCGCTTATTCAGAGCTATCGAGGCTCGTCCATGGTTCAGCCCGGTTTCACTGGTTCATTCGTTGTTCTCAAAGATAGGTTTACCTTTTATTCTCAGCTTTCCATTTCTACTGTCACTCATTCGTCTAGATTTTGAAACCTGAGATGGCAAATCATGGTAAATTGTTAATCTTTGTGTGAATATATATTGAATCCAAAACTCGGAGCATCATCGTGCACTGTGCTTGTTGCTAGTATTGCAGCAAAAAAGGATTATTTAAGCACTGTCTATAATGTATTTCTTTCCCAAGGATCCAGCTGTCTCAAATCTCTTTGCATCCTTCCAGAGTGGGGAAATTTGGGGGGCAATCACTTCTTTACATTTAACAATATGGTCAGTCCTTTTTTGAATAGTAATTGAGCTCCTTTGTGGATGTGCTATTCGTGTGGCGAGTCGACGGTTTCTGAAAGTTTTCTTACATAAGGGAACAATTTTGCCATGCTTTGTCTTTAAATCCCTGGTTTCACGTCTTTCCCTCTCTATGCTCAGTGAAGGGAAATCTGATATGGTGTTGACCAGTGTGGCTTCTTACAATATTACAAATTTCCTCATGCACGAAAATTAGACATCACTTTAAAGTGTTGTTCCTCCAAGAAACTCTCCCAACTGAGGCTGAAAGCACTTTGTATCGTACATGTCTATGACGCAAGAGTACTTACCCCGCATTAATCGTTTTTTTCTTTTAATCGACACATAGACGATTTCTAATAAAACGGTTGAAACTGACTTTGTCACACCTTGATTGACCCTGAATGACCTCTCACATCGGAAACAATTAAAATACACGCCATATTTGGTAAATAAGAATGTTGGGAAATTTTCTGAAATGGCAGTCCCAAACCATGTCACGCACTGATTTCTGAGTTGCCATAAAGAAAGTGTGTCCTTTTAGTTATTTAATTATTGTTGTTTGTTTTGATGCAGACAAGAGACAACATTAAATGATAGTATGTGTGTCGGGCGCAAAACAAAAGGGCGATGGTAAGTCTAGCAATAAGCACAGTGAGTAAGTCTGCTTCGACGACGAAATTCAGTTTAATCTAGATCTAAAAAGTAAGTTTAGTAAACACTAACAGTGTAGGCCTAACACCAACAGTGTCACTCAGGGCCTCTTCTCCTTCTTATTTCTTTTAACAACCACCATAATCTTGTTTTATGCTTCTGTTGTTGTACTAAAGGGGTACGTCTGTCAGGCAGAAAGACTGCAGCAGTGCAGGCACTAGAGTAGTCTATACTATTTGATCAATAACTCTTTCTTCTCTGCCTGGTCTAGTCTGTGGTCTATGGTCTAGTATAGCGTGTGTGGTCGAAATTGCTAGAAATAGTCTTGTAAGACAGGGCTGCCAGGGACCCTAATTTGCCGTTTGGGGGTCTATGAAGTACTAGAATTCTAACGGACCCTCAGGCTCTTAAAGAATGCAGGGGGTCCCAGGGATGCACTATAAAAAAATCATTTTAGCATTCACAATGCCACTGGGACCCTCTATCCCGCTTCTCGGAATATATCAGAATGTGTCGGCTATGAATATAAAAATATCGGAATGTGTCGGCTGAATGCAGAGGGGAGACCAGTGAAAACTGAAAAAAACGGACACATACGTACCCATTGTGGCCTTATGGCCAAGGAACGCAGAAGAAGAAGAAACGATGCACTAAAGATGCATGTTGTAAGATTCCAGTAATAGACTTACATTTTCTTAACAACTGAAATGATGCATTCTTTTCTATAACAACCACAATGCCTCTGTGATACTCATAGTGTTCAAAATGTTGTCCAACCTATTTTATCCCATGTATAATTTGCTTATGGAAACATGCATTCGCACAGCAGATATACAGCATGCAGACAAATGTAAAGTTGGCAAGCCTAGGCATTTCAATAATGATAATTGAATTTAGAAAGTGGCTTCACCTGCAAACATTATTCATTCTGAAAATTGGCATGCAATCAAATACCAAGTAGCTTCAGTCAAAAGTCAAAACATTGAAGGACATCAGCATCTCAAATAAATAAATAAATTTGTTAATCGATCAATCAAGTAACTAACCAGCAAATCTAAATTATCCTTTTAAAAATATGAGAAAAACAGCAGAATGTAGAGTTTACAATATAACAAATACTGTAAGGGTATGTGCACATTACATCTGCAACCTGCAGATTCTGTACAAACCCCATTCGCACGCGGAAACTCATCTGCAAGCACACCCGCTTATTTGTTACATAAATGAATGGGGTTTATGTAAGGAGCTTGCGGGTTGGGGATCTAATACATGTGCACAACCCCTTGGGAAAGACTTTGCAAATGCAACCTACGATAAGATTTTAGATACTTGGTGAGACATAAAATGTGATGAATGAATACTTAAAATTTGAGCTAATACATGGAAAGGTGACATGCACACACACAGTGACACATGTAGGCCTATATTAATATACACACAGTAGGCCTATAGTGTAGAGTGGCACACTGGTAGCGCGTTCATTTCGTGTCAAGTAACCTGAGTTCGAACCTGGGTACAGGGGATTTTTCTTCTCACGTTGCACTAGGCCTTATTGTCTGAACGTGGAGTCTTTTGGATGAGACGATAAACTGAGGTCCCATGTGCCCGTGCACTTAGCACACATTAAACCCAGTGGCAACGAAAAAGTTGTCATTTTGGACAAAAATGTACCCCCCCCCCCCCCCCCCCCCCCCCCCCCCCCCCCCCCCCCCCCCCCCCCCCCCACCCCCCCCCCCCCCCCCCCCCCCCCCCCCCCCCCCCCCCCCCCCCCCTCACTCCTTTCCTTTTTCATCAGTCACAAAAATCTCATGCAAAAACAAAATTGGGTGGCGCGCCTCTGGCTGCGACGCACTCTCCAGGTAGGAGCAACCTCAATTTCACAGAAACGCCTCTGTGACTGTAAGGTACCTAATACCTAATACATACAATTAAAAAAAAATTACATAGTGACAAAGACACAGACACACACACACATTTACCGTATAACACCACGAGAAGTGGATAGACGTTAAATGAAAGACACACACAAGCTGACATGTGCACACTATATCATTCATATAGTAAAAAGCCAAGTGTCCGTCCGTGTGTGTGTGTGTGTGTGTGTGTGTGTGTGTCTGTGTGTGTGTCTGAAACTGGATCCCTTCAAGGCGGAAGTCGATTTGTGAAATTTTATTTCCTGAAATTATCCAGGTGCAAAACAGGGGTTTGGCGGTCCGTTATCGAGCTAACTGCAGCTAATTGAATTTAGCGGTTTTAGGCAAACGCCATGTGATGGCGGTTTCTAACGGTTCATGGTGAGAACCATTAGAGTGACACTTTAATGATGATGAATTTGGAATTTTACGTCCTCTCGACCTGGGAAGGCACATTGACACTTTAAAGCCTTGGAGTGACACTTTAAAGAGCAGCCTCGATCGTATATGAGGAAAGTCTGTATGTGAGCCACACTGACTGAAGCAATGAGGGAGAACTGCACTGAAAACAACTTACACACTGAATTAAATATTATAGAAGAAAAGACAACTTTCAAAGCAAAAAAAGTGAATAACAGGTTCTTGAAAAGTCCCTAGGCGTCAAGGTATGGTCGAGTTTTTCCGTCAAAATTCGATGGCTTAGAGTCAAACTGGATTAACTTCAGATAGTCCATTTTTTGATTATTACAGAAACAAATGCGGAAAAAAATACTCTTTGTTGTCCCAAATTTTCGTTTTGATATCTTAATAAATAAAAAAAGATATAAATGTTGTTCTCTTTTGACTCGAAAATAAATCAAAATTGTTTTGGAGTCAAACAAGATTAACTTCAGACGGTCTGCTTTTGACTCCAAAATCACAAGACATTTTAGCATTCTAATTTTGAGTCAAACCGGGCTATCTTACAAATAAATGAGTTTGACTCAAAATATCACAAGATATTTTAGCATTCTAATTTTGAGTCAAACCAGGCTATGTTGCAAATAATTGAGTTTGACTCAAAATATTTGACTCGAAAAGTGGGCATCATTTTCAGTAAAAATCAGACAAAATATAAATAATCCTTTTTGATACAAAAATTATTGTTAATATCAGTACTTTTATTTTGAGTCAAATTTGGACATTTCCAGATAACCTAGTTGTTTCTTGTAACAAACCTGTGTTGATTTTGGAGTCAAAACCGGACAATTCATGTTTGTGTGTCCGCATGCGTACGTGTGCATGTGCGTGTATTGCATGTGTGCATGCGCTTCGGTGTGCGCGCGTGTACGTGTGTGTGAAATCTTGATTAGTCACAATGTTAGTCTCATAACCTCTATCACTCATACACAGACACACACACACACTCAGATACACACGCACGCACGCTGGCAGGGTGGGTGATGGGATTCGTGGAGCTGAAGACAAAGTACGTAAGAATGTTAATTGAAGTCAGTAGGTCTTCCGCGATTGTCCGCCCTGTCATGTCTTTGAAGTGAACGTGACACGCCGTAACAGGGTAGAGAATAGAGGAACGGAGGGGATGATTTTTGTTTAATTGACTGTTGTAACTTTATATCACGCGCATTGACGGGTGTCTTGGGAACAGTAAAAGGCTAACGGGATGGTTTTTGTTTTAAGAAATTATAATGTAATGTTATCTAGTTTTTATCTGTTGGACACGCGAGTGTTTGTGTGTGTTATGTCTTTGCGTGCATGCATGCATATTCGCCTAAATGCATACATGCGTGTTTATGTGCATGCGTGCTTGTGTGCATATTCGCGTGCATACTTGCTTGCGTGCGCATGTGCGTATTTGCATAATCATGTACATACTATGTACGTGCGTGGGTGCGCGTGTGTGTGCTTGTGCGAGTGAGAACTAGTCGCGCACACACACACGCATGCACACACACCCACACGCGCGCGCGCACGCACACACGCACGCACGCACACACGCACGCACACGCACACACGCACACACACACACACACACACACACACACAGAGGGAGGGATCGGTGGTGGGGGTGGTTGACAGGCTGGAAGCAAAATAAAGAATGTGCTTGCTAATTGCGGGACAGTAGACCTACCGCGGGGCGTCTTATTGACACGAGTTGACAAGTTTACGATGGGTGAGATAAGAGTCATAGAAATACAGGGGTCAGTTACTTGTAACGGTCGTCGCGCGAATAACGCTCACGCCAAACTGGACTTAAGAAACACTTTAGAAAAGCGTTTGCGGAAGAATATTACAAGCTCTTGTCTGATTGGTCGAACTGTTTTTTTTATTTTAACCAAACTTAACAAACTATTAATGGACCAATCAAAAACAAGAAATGTGTTCACTCCATGCTAGTCATGTGATATTTCCCATGATCCTTCAAATAGTTCGTGGCTCGCTACATAGATAACAGCCACAAAACGTTTTTGGCGAACGTCGGCGAAAGAGGTGTTTCTTAGTACCGTTTTTGCCGATTTGCGCTCACGCTACGTAACGTTAGCCCTTGTGAAACTCGACCCAGGCCGCCTGCAGATGGCTTAATTTATTCTGTCCAAGCTTTTTTCATTAGGCTTAGCGTGAGTGGTCAGAGGAACTGAACAAGGTATCAAAGGCGTACCGCGCCGTGGTCAGGAATGTAACACGTCTCTGCTATCGGTTCCCTATCATGATCAAAGACGATGAGAGAGAGAGAGAGAGAGAGAGAGAGAGAGAGAGAGAGAGGGGGGGGGGGGAAGTTGTGCGAGTTGTAGTAGACAAAACTGAAATATTCTTTAAAATAAATAAATAGGCAGATAGATAGACAGATACATAAATATATAAAATTTGATATATAATTATATTATGAACGATCCGAGATAGTGATGTTCTTATAAGAGTTTGTCTTAGTCATTACAAATAATAATAAAGTGATACGCGAATTACCGTTAGTTCCTAATCATTGAAAAACATTTTTTAAGTTATTGCTATTCTGAGGATTAGGTACTGCAAAAGCATGAAAGTTCCTAGGTTTTAAGCCATAAACATGGTCTAAAGCCAGAGACTCAAATCATCATAAGGCCCTTAAAAGTAACGACAATTGCTTTAAACTTTGTAGAAATAATGTTTGTCATATTCTTGTCATATAAAGCAAATAAACAAGATACAATCCCTTGCCATATTTTAACACAAGAGGAAACACTTACCCTACACCCCTCTAAAATCAATATTTTGACTACGAGCAGAGACTAAAATCATCATAAGTCCCTTAAACGTACCGACAATTGCCTGACATTTTTCAGGAATAATGTTTAGTATATTATTGTTATATAGCACAAATACAAAAAAGGTACAATCCCATGCCATTTTGTAACACAAGAGGAAACGCATAGCCCACTCCCCTCTAAAAACAATATTTTGACTACGATCAGAGACTAAAATCATCCTAAGTCCCTTAAAAGTAACGACAATTGCCTGAAACTTTGCAGGAATAATGTTTGTTATGTTCTTGTCATATAAAGCAAATAAACAAGATACAATCCCTTGCCATCTTTTAACACAAGAGGAAACACCTACCCTACACCCCTCTAAAATCAATATTTTGACTACGAGCAGACACTAAAATCATCATAAGTCCCTTAAAATTATCGACAATTGTTTGAAACTTTACAGGAATAATGTTTGTTATGTTCTTGTTATATGCAACAACAAAAACAAGATACAATCCCTTGCCATTTTTGAAAACAAAGGGAAATGCATGTCCCACCCCCCTCTAAAACCAATATTTTGACTACGATCAGAGACTAAAAGCATCATAAGTCCCTTAAAAGTACCGATAATTGCCTTAAACTTTGCAGGAATAATGTTTGTATGTTCTTGTCATATAAAGCAAATAAACAAGATACAATCCCTTGCCATATTTTAACACAAGAGGAAACACTTACCCTACCCCCCTCTAAAATCAATATTTTGACTACGAGCCGAGACTAAAATCATCATAAGTCCCTTAAACGTACCGACAATTGCCTGAACGTTTGCAGGAATAATCTTTAGTATGTTCTTGTCATATATCACAAATAAAAAAGGTACAATCCCATGCCATTTTGTAACACAAGAGGAAACACATACCCCACTCCCCTCTAAAAACAATATTTTGACTATGATCAGAGACTAAAATCATCCTAAGTCCCTTAAAAAGTTAAAAGTAACGACAATTGCCTGAAACTTTGCGGGAATAATGTTTGTTATGTTCTTGTCATATAAAGCAAATAAACAACATACAATCCCTTGCCATATTTTAACACAAGAGGAAACACCTACCCTACACCCATCTAAAATCAATATTTTGACTACGAGCAGACACTAAAATCATCATATTAAGTCCCTTAAAAGTATCGACAATTGTTTGAAACTTTACAGGAATAATGTTTGTTATGTTCTTGTTATATGCAACAACAAAACAAGATACAATCCCTTGCCATTTTTGAAAACAAAGGGAAATGCATGTCCCACCCCCCTCTAAAACCAATATTTTGACTACGATCAGAGACTAAAAGCATCATAAGTCCCTTAAAAGTACCGATAATTGCCTTAAACGTTGCAGGAATAATGTTTATCATGTTCTTGTCATATAAAGCAAATAAACAAGATAGGGGAAGACGGGGTAAAAAGCGCATGGGCGGGTAAGACGCCCACCCCAATTATCTCGTGAAATAAAGAAAATTTCAGTCAAATTTGCCCATGAGACAAATGCTAGACATTAACGCTCGTCTCATGGGCAAAATGAGACTGAAATTTGCTTCATGTCATGAGATAATTGGGGTGGGCTTCTTACCCGCCCATGCGCTTTTTACCCTGTCTTCCCCTACAATCCCTTGCCATAGTTTTAACACAAGTGGAAACACTTACCCTACCCCCCTCTAAAATCAATATTTTGACTACGAGCAGAGACTAAAATCATCACAAGTCCCTTAAAATTAACAACAGTTCCCTGAAACTTTGCAGGAATAATGTTTATTATGTTCTTGTCATATAAAGAAAACAAACAAGATACAATCCCATATCCTGTTTAAACCCAAGAGAAAATACTTACCCCACCCCCATCTAAAATCAAAATTTGGATTATGGAAATAACTTACACCAACCCCATCTAAATCAATTTCGAAATACAATTATAGAGAGGCATTGTAACAACAAAAAATCCGTATAACTGGGAGTTCTATTAAAACATTCAGACAGTATGCGTGCGCACACACGCACACACGCACACATGCACAAAATGATTACAACCTGTCTACACAAACTCATATAAAAACATGCAAACAACCACCCACCCACCCCAGACAGACACACACACACAATGGCTTGCACACCCACACATGCAGGCACTGCATTTCAGCACAATATTAAATGTATGAATGTGACCAAACAACCACAGGCCACACAGTGAGAGTTGAGATGTGTGCCTTGCTTCTTACTGACTCCGTATGTGCGTGAATCAGATTGAAAACAGTAAGGGAAATACTAGTGTTCTAACTTCACATCATGGTCTCTTTTGACCGTATTTTATATCTATATACTCATAACATTTTTTGAATCAAACCCATTTATCTGAAAGTTTTTACCCAAAAATACAGACCTTGCAATACCAAAAAAAATTGAGTCAAAAGGGCCCAAGTTTTAGTTGGTCCAGTTTGACCCAAAATCATTTGAAAATGTTGAGGCCACCAATTTCGTGTCAAAACGGACTACCTAACAAAAATGTCAAATACTCCATTGTTTGTATTCTAAATAACTCCCGAATTTGCAATAATATCTTTGAGACCCCAATACACCACCACTCCAAAATTAATGTAATAGGGAAGCTTAGATTTTTTACAGGAATTGTTCAGAACTTTAGAAGCGTTTTTCTCGAAACAGGCCTTTTCGAGTTAGTCTGTTTTGACTCCAAGCCATCGAAATGTTGTAATTTATATTCTTAATGTATCAACACTGTCACGACTGTGACACACGTGGTTTTCGGGACAGATAAGTCAGTTTTGAATAACGTTTATTAATTAAACAAACGTTGGGCATTTTGGTTTCTTACTCCCATGACCATTTTGAGCCGATTTTCCTACCTGTGACAATTCGGACAGGCAAAATTGTGAGGCTTAACCTATCCCTGTCAGAGGTTTACATATTTTGACAATGGAATACAGTTACACTGTGAGTCTGTGCAATAATATCAATAGCTTTTCTCTCTTATGTCTGTCCAATATATGTTCTTTTCATAGATTTTTCATTAAACCAGAACATCGACAGAAGCAGCAGAACTGTATATCAAGAGATCAGCAACTTTTGCTCAGGTTTGGATTTCATGACACAAAACAACACAGATATAACATTTGTAGCCAGAAACAACTCAGACTGTGACGACAACACCTTGCAACATTTTACATCCAGTCAGGGGGTGATATACGGTGTGTGTGGTGGTTCAATACGTTTCTGTAGTGTGCATCTGAAGATGGCTCGAGGTAAGTACATACGTGCGCATGTTCAGACTTTGTCATTCAATTGCAGTGTCAGTAATAGGAACGCTTGGGAAACCCGTATGCTGTTACATCGTTCAGATGATCTTACTTTCATTTTGGCATGTCATTGTCACAGCTTTCCAGACATGCTATTTCAGTCCACTTCCAACTCCATGTGGATCATTCTCTTCAACGAACCAGCTGTCTCAATCGATATTCAAGCAATGGACTCTCAACAACTATTGATACATTATGTAACAGAACACTCTGGACATATCATGCTGCCCTATTTGGAAGACTACGTCCATTTCAAAGCAGAACTAACGTTCCAATCTGTTTTTGTCATTATGCTGAGCGTACTGTATTCACGTTATCCGGACACTTGTATAAGCAATCCCGGTTTCCCTGTAAAATACAGACAACATCAACGATTCATGACGCATGGGTTTTGGTTTTGTTCAGAACGTTCGGCTCCTTCCATACTTTTCTTAGCTGCAAGTGTTGAAATCAAGTTATCTGCCAAAATTCATGCTCCATACTTAGCCAAAATAAATTTTTCATGTGTCTATGAGTCTGAGTATCCGTATGAATTGCCCAGTGGGTTATTGAACTGTTCTGTGGCGAATTATGCAAAGTTTCACCCATTTCTGGAATGCAACCTGAAGACAGACTGTCTAGATGGACGGGATGAAACAGAAATCTGTCCTTTCAGTAGTCTTAGATGTCAAGGAATGGTGGCCTCAGCAGACAAATGTTTTCAACTGCTCGTGGCAGACGACAAGTTAAACAGCGTTCTCTTCTCTTCTGAATGTCACGCAAAAGGCCTACATGTTGCTTCTGTCAAAACGAAAAAGGAAGAAGAAGATGCATTGCTTATTCTGAGAAATTATTTAACTTTTAAGGTAAGCTTAGGTTACACGTCAGGTTGGTATAATGTTCCTTTTGTGTATAGTAAATTCCGTAAATGGTTTGACAATAATGTGATCTACAATCTGAATCATTTCAGATACAACGAAGTGACTACACGTCCTGTTTTACGGAATGTTAACTACGGGTACTGGTCATCACAGGGAATTGTGCAACATTCACCAAGATCAAAAGAAACAGTAGCAGCGTTGTGCGAGTTAATATTGGACAGGCAATCTGCAGTAGATGTACAAACTCAAATTCAGTCTCTTCCATTCAATATAACAAAGACCAGACAGAGTTTACTCATTTGTGAACGCAGTGTTGTGATCCACGGCTTTATGTATTGTGACTCTACCACTTACTGTGGGAACGTGAACCACTCTGATTATTTGTCATTGGTCAATTTGAGTTATGATCTGGAAACAATTTTACCATCTTCGATTATAAATGCTAAATGTGTGGATGCCATGTTCAGTTGTGATGACGACGTCACATCACTGCATTACACGATGGTGTGTGATTTCATGAAGGACTGTCCAGACAAGAGTGATGAATCGTTTTGTGAGCATCCTTCTTCTTGCCCAGGTTTTGGCTGTTCTAGCGGTCAGTGTGTGTTGGACAGTCAACGGTGCAATGAGCACTCTGACTGTGCGGATGACTCGGACGAGGTTGGCTGCCAGCAAGGAGTTGGGGACTACATTCAGACGAAAGAAGTAAAAATAAAACAAAGATTTTGCATTAGCTTGGATGGTACAGGCTACTTCACACAACAAGCTATGGAAGGCAGAGGACAGCCTTGTCCCGATGCTCATTACAGCTGCGTAGCAGAGTGGCTGTACTGTCTGCCTGTCTACACTCGCTGCAATGGCTTCTCCGACTGCGTTCATGGAGAAGATGAACAGGACTGTGACAACGACATTCTCTGCTCCGGTTTGTTCCTGTGTCGACAGTCTGCGATCTGTCTTCATGGAAACCATCTGTGTGACGGTTGGAGCCAGTGTCCTCACAGAGAGGACGAGCTGTTGTGTGACGTCACCTGTCCTGAAGGTTGTCAGTGTCAAGGTTATGCTTTGGTGTGTCGTCACGTGTTTCCTGCTGCTCACTTTCCACAGCTTCGCTCTGTGGAGGCCTCGGGATCAGGAATGGTGGTGGAGGATTTCAGATCCAATGTTTACCTCGTTCGTTTGACTCTCAGACATTCTCAGGTCTCCAATATATCGGGTCTCCAACTTTGGAACTTGCAGTACCTCGATCTTGAGAACAACAACTTAAAATCTATTGCAATGTCCGTTTTTAAATGTATGAAGAATTTACGAGTTCTAAAAATTGCAAGAAACCTTATCACATCTAATCCATTTGAGAAATTATCAAAATACGTTAATTACTCTCTGGTGTGGATAGATATGTCAGAAACCAACCTGCACGTTCTGCACAGTGAACGGTCAACGTTCTTGCCTTTAGTAAAACATGCCAATTTCGCTTCTTCTCTCATAAAGATCATTGGACCTGTAGGTTTTAAAAACATGCCGCAGTTGCGTGTGATGGACATCAGATTTAATCCAGTGGAATATTTCCCACTGGATTTATTTTCAGAGTCTGCTCATTTACAGAGCGTTTTGTCTTCAAACTTCAGGTTCTGCTGTAAAAACGTCCTTCCCAAGCATTTGGGTAAACTGAAATGCCGGGCACCACACACTGTGCTGCCTTCCTGCAGCAGACTGTTGCCCAGTGACCTATACAGGGTGGTCTTCTGGCTGACCAGTGTGTGTGCCATGTTAGGAAACTGGACCACGGTCATCAGCCTGTTCCTGGTCAAAGCAGAGTTTGAAAGTTCTCTATGGATGGTGGCGAATCTGCTGCTGGCCAAATCTTGCTGTGGATGTCACGTCAGCATCGTTGTGTTGGCTGACGAGGTGTTCGGTGACGGTTACATTCACATGGAAAAGATGTGGATCAGCAGCCTGCCTTGTAAAGTGGCTGGCTTTCTGTTCTACATGTCCTGCGAGGTGTCAGCTTTCTTCATAGGACTGCTCACTGTCGATCATGCCCTAGTGATGTGCTTCGGGAAGATGTCTCCTTACACACTAAAGACATTTCCCTCGATATCAGTTTATCTAGTGCCATGGTGTGCTGGAATATTCATCTCCTTCATTCCATTCCTTCCAGAACTATCATCGTGGGGGATTCGAGCTCAATCGGGGCTCTGTCGTGTAGCGTTGTTCCATCAACACGCATCACCGCAGCTAGCAATGTGGTTGAACATCGTCGTCACCTTAAATTCCCTGCTTTCCCTCCTGACTCTCTCTGCACAGGTCGTGATCTACAGACACACGCCTAAATTCAGAGCGTTACTTCCCCCCTCGCTGACCTCTGTCTATCCTTGCGTCCAGCTGGTCAGAAAGATGGCTGCCACAGACGCTGCCGGCTGGCTGATCCTGGGCCTGGTCATGGTGACGGTGACCAGTGGGGTTCTCCCAGCACTGACCATGGTCCAGCAGGCCCTGGTTGTGTTTGTCTTACCCCTCAGCTCCGCGCTTGGTCCCTTGCTGTACTGGTGGACGGTGGCCACGCAGAGAAGACAGAGGACCATGGAACAGAAAGTGTTGAAGATGTTGAAAGCACGGTTGGTCAGTGAGAAGAAGAACATAATGCCCAGGAAGGAAACAAGAAATAAAGTAGACAACTAAAAATATGGAATCGTTGTTCGAAACTCGCTTATGTTTGTCACAGTCATGTCTAAATGCGCGCGCGTTCACGCACCCACCCACCCACACATACATAAATGCACACACACACGCACGCACAAATGCACACACGCACACACACACACGCACACACACACGCGCACGCACGCACACGCACGCACGCACACGCACGCACGCACACACACACACACACACACACACACACACACACACACACACACACACACACACACACACACACACACACACACACACACACACACACATACAGAGAGAGAGAGAGAGAGAGAGAGAGAGAGAGAGAGAGAGAGAGAGAGAGAGAGAGAGAGAGAGAACTCGGAACTTTTAATTCTAAGGCCAACGGCCTGTACACCAAAGAGTTGCCCAAAATAATACAAACAATATGGATTGAATAACATCTGAACTAACGAAGAAACTAAAGTATGATACGTAATCACTGGGCTAACAATCGCTCACGTAATTTTAAGGCATAGACACTGAACATTGCAACGTCTCTCAAAGAGTTAGTATTAAGCTGAAACAAAACTGAGAGAGAAGGAGGAGAGAGAGAGAGAGAGAGAGAGAGAGAGAGAGAGAGAGAGAGAGAGAGAGAGAGAGAGAGAGAGAGAGACTACATTTTATATTAGTCATTCACTGGAATGAGATGACATGGCCAATAGGAAAGCAGCAATCGTGCATTTTTTTCTATGATTGCTCAAAGTCCTTAAGAAGAGACTATGCAAAATATGTATAGAGTCCCTCACCCTCTCTCTCTCTCTCTCTCTCTCTCTCTCTCTCTCTCTCTCTCTCTCTCTCTCTCTCTCTCTCTCTCTCTCTCTCTCTCTCTCTCTCCTCGCATCAATTATACGATCGTGACTATTCATCAAACAGTTAAAATCAAAAGAAAAATCCAAAACAAAAGCACTAACTCTTTGTCAATGTTACAACCTCACATTTTCATGATTGAATACACGTGTGGGTATTTCAGAGTTCGTGTTTCCTGCCAGAACGTTTTTCAAATTCATGTATGTTCATTCACCAAACACGACAACGGAGAATCCCCAAACAAAAGAGCCGTTTCATAAATGTTGCATTAAAACTTCTCACAAATTGTGAAAATAATCATATTGTTATGGAAGAGATCAAGCCCAAATCGGATTACACAGGGACTCATAGCATGACCACAACAAAATCAATATCAGACCTCCAGCAGGTTATCATAAAAAAAATAGGCCTATAATATCTATTTGTTGACTGCAATGTCTACGTCAGCTTTGTTGCGAGAGCCAGACAGCGAGAGAGAGAGAGAGAGAGAGAGAGAGAGAGAGAGAGAGAGAGAGAGAGAGAGAGAGAGAGAGAGAGAGTTGATGCTTTATTGAACTGATTGTATTTTGTATTGTGTTCTTTGGTGGGGTGAGTGGTGGTGATGGTAACGCTCTGTGTGTGTGTGTGTGTGTGTGTGTGTGTGTGTGTGTGTGTGTGTGTGTGTGCGTGTGTGTGTGCGTGTGTGCGTGCGTGCATGTGCGTGTGCGTGCGCGAGTGAGTGTGTGTGTGTGTGTGTATATGTATATGTGCGTGCGTGCGTGCCTGCGTGGGTGGGGGTGGTGTGTGTATATGTGTATGCCTATTAGCATGTGTGTGAGCGATTATTTGTTTTGTTGTTGAATTTCTTGCTTTTTTATGTTGTTGTTGTTAAGCGCATAGAGCTCCACATTTGGTGGAGGAGTGCGCTATATAAATGATTCACTATTATTATTATTATTATTATTATGCTTGGCTTTTAGTAAATGTCCATCTGAGAGAATCAACCAATAACACAACTGGAGAGAACAGAGCAAGAACGCCTTAATTCATCATCCATGACCAAAAGGGGCTTTCCAACATCATGCTTGCACAGGGTTTGCTGAAGCATTTTCTCGAGAAGACTACATTATCTCCGATCATCACATAACTAGTGTGTGTGTGTGTGTGTGTGTGTAATATATAACTTTACGTCAGTGTTGTTGCTATGTAGTCATTATTGTACGTCATTGTACGTCATTATTTTGTTTGTTTACGTGTGACTCTCTTTACCAGTGTGTCATTCCTGAAGAAGAGAGGACACCCTCTCGAAAGCTTGAAATTAAAATAGAACCACCACGGATTTGTTGGAGGTTTTTTTTCATTTTGTTATATATATATATATATATATATATATATATATATATATATATATATATATATATATATATATATATACAGCTGTCTTTGCATAAGGCACTGTCCCTCCCCCATTGGGAGAAAAAGTAAATCAGCACAATTTATAATGGTTTGGTGTGTGTGTGGTGGGGGGGGGGGGTGTTGGGGGGGGGGGTGTTGGGGGGGTGGGTGTTGGGGGGGGGGGGGAGGTTGAACACGGAACATTACTCAAAGTTAACGTTAACTGGTTTTGTTTCTGAGGTTCACAAATAAAGACATTGGACACAGAAAAGTTTTATCAAAGCAAACTATTCTGCATTTGAAATGCACTAACTTTTCAGTCCTTCAGAGTAGGGGTAGGAGCTGGCTATTCACTGAGATTTTTCTTTCATACTATTTTTATCCTTAATTTGGATACCATCTCAGTAGTTGGCCCTCTCTAGTCATGTCTATTAGGTTTTGAAATTAACATTTCAGAACATTATTATTTTGTTCATTTACATAAGATTTTCATAAGATTTTTAATATTTCTGGTTTAACTTTGTGCTGGTTTGCTTTTATTATGGATTTTCGATTTGATGCAAAGAGGACACCATTCTCTTGTAGAATGTCTTTTTTGCTCAGGTTGGCATCCACTGGACAGTCAAATTGCAGGCCGATCATGCAAACTGATGAGACCTTCTCTTAGGTCGAAACAGCTGTCTTTGCATAAGGCACTGTCCCTCCCCCATTGGGAGAAAAAGTAAATCAGCACAATTTATAATGTTGTTGTTTTTGTTGTTTTTTTTTTTTTGAAACACGGAACATTACTCAAAGTTAACGTTAACTGGTTTTGATTCTGAGGTTCACAAATAAAGACGTTGGACACAGAAAAGTTTTATCAAAGCAAACTATTCTGCATTTCAAATGCACTAACTTTTCAGTCCTTCAGAGTAGGGGTACGGAGCTGGCTATTCACTGAGATATAGTATGAAAGAAAAATCTCAGTGAATAGCCAGCTCCGTACCCCTACTCTGAAGGACTGAAAAGTTAGTGCATTTGAAATGCAGAACAGTTTGCTTTGATAAAGACATTGGACACAGAAAAGCTTTATCAAAGCAAACTATATATATATATATATATATACGTCATTATTGTACGTCATTATTTTGTTTGTTTACGTGTGACTCTCTTTACCAGTGTGTCATTCCTGAAGAAGAGAGGACACCCTCTCGAAAGCTTGAATTAAAATTGGAACGACCACGGATTTGTTGTAGTTTTCTTTATTTTTGTGTTATATATATATATATATATATATATATATATATATATATATATATATATATATATATAAACGATCAAAAATTGAAGAAGAAAAAACAAACACACCATTAAACTTTCCTCTTATGTATATATATAATTTGCTTTGATAAGAATAATTTGTTTTTGTGAACCTAAGAAACAAACTCAATTACTTTAACTTTAACTTTATGATTTGTGTTTCTGAAAAGAAGAAAAGAAAATGTGCTGATTTACTTTTTCTCCCAATGGGGGAGATAGACAATGCCTATGCAAAGACAGCTGTTTCGTCTTCGTGAAAGACTCTTCAGTCTGCATGTCGGCCTGCAAAGTTGTCCACAGTGAATGTTCAAGCTGAGCCAGAAGACTTTCTACAGGAGAAAGGTTGTCCTCTTAGCACCAGGTTGAAAGTCCACAATAAAAGCAAACCAGCACTTAATTCAACAGAAATTGTAAAAATCTGATGTAAAATAACAAAAATAATAATGTCCTAAAATTACAATCCCTCGAAGAGATTAGAAGAGATGGAATGCCATGTTGGTGGATCCAATGAAGGATTCAAAAAGGGAGGTCACAGAAATCGTAGTTAACATCAACAGACACCCAGTGATGAGGAATGTAGAGAGGTGTGCCTGGATCAGGTAGACTGATGCGCTTTCCTTCTTCGGTAAGATAATATAAACGATCAAAAATTGAAGAAGAAAAAACAAACACACCATTAAACTTTCCTCTTATGTATATATATAATTTGCTTTGATAAGAATAATTTGTTTTTGTGAACCTAAGAAACAAACTCGATTACTTTAACTTTAACTTTATGATTTGTGTTCTGAAAAGAAGAAAAGAAAATGTGCTGATTTACTTTTTCTCCCTATGGGGGAGATAGACAATGCCTATGCAAAGACAGCTGTTTCGTCTTCGTGAAAGACTCTTCTTCATATATAGTTTGCTTTGATAAAACTTTTCTGTGTCCAATGTCTTTATTTGTGAACCTCAGAAACAAAACCAGTTAACGTTAACTTTGAGTAATGTTCGTGTTAAAAAAAAACCCACAAAAACAACATTATATCAATTGTGCTGATTTACTTTTTCTCACACACACTTGAAGCTTTTTTCAAGCTTTTTTTTGGGAACACATTTGGGTGTCTATAGTAGTATGACTTTAATTATTTTAATAAATTTGGCAAGGTTCATTACAGTTCTCTTATTGTTTGATGAAAACAAATTATGGAAAGTGACTGTATTTGGGTGTCTATAGTAGTATGACTTTAAGGGCTAGTTTAATCGATTGTTTTGACCAGAGTCGAGAGGGCAAAACGAAATCTTGTCCCACAATGTAAGCAGCTAGACTAGACCCTTTTTATAAAAGCATTTGGACTTAAGTCAAAGGCATCCTCCACATGCCTCTCCTTTGGATCGCCGGGGGTAAATGGAAGATGAATAGGGGAAGACGGGGTAATTTTAGTTTATATTCTTTAATTGTTGATAAATGTGTTTATTGTTGTTGTGGTTTTTGTTGTTGTTGATAAATGTGTTTATTGTTGCTGTTTTTCTTATGTGCACCTGGCTGCAATTTCTCAGTTATGAGATAATAAAGATGATTTGATTTGATTTGATTTGATTTGATGTTTTGTTTGTGTCTGTTTGTCTACGAATAGAATCACTCAAAAGTTCATACACGTATTTCAGTAAACTTTAAAGAAAGGCTAAAGTATTAGTATCGTTCAAACGTAATGTCACTTAAAACGTTGGAGTTTATTGTACCTATTTGTTTGTAATCGGTTTCTATGGCAGGAACTTGGCAGACCAGCTACTCATGACATTTGGTGAGCTCTTCAATACCCAAGATCGCCTGCTGGAACTGCAAAACCTCACTCACTACTACAGCCCTGACTCCACAAAACTCAACACATGTCAGAAGATTACCATGGAAACTGTTGCCAACCCCTCAAAGGTCACAAGTGGTCCAAGGACTGTCATGGAAACGGTTGCCACCAACATCCGCTGGATGGAAGAGAGCTTTGGGGATTTCAAACAATGGCTGACTGGAGACGCAGCGACTGAAACTAAATCAGACAATAGAGAGTGAGTGAGAGAGAGTGTAGGTGGAGAGGGTGGGGGGGGGGGTCAAAGCGGATGGGGGTAGGAGAGGGCTATGGGAGGGTGAATATTGGGTGGATGGAGCATTGGTTGGGTAGAGGAGAGACAGGAAGATAGTGAAGTGATAATAACTTCTTATATAATAAAAGCAGGACGTCATAAATAAACGCACTTACGCTAAGCCAATCGTCTTCAACACACATCACCTCTACTTAAAGAGTTACATTGGCTACCCGTTCAACAATGAATAAACTACAAAGCTGCCTGTCTCTGCTATCAGATCATATCGGGAACAGCACCGCAATACCTCTCTGAGCTTCTTGAAATTTACGTTCCATCTCGATCTCTCCGCTCAGCAAATGACAATAGGATCTTTCGAATACAAAAATTTAAACGTGATAGGCACGGTGGTAGAGCTTTTACATCATCAGCAGTCAAAACTCTGGAGTTCATTGCCTTCTGCTGTCAGACATAGTCAATCTTTAGTATCGTTCAAAACAAACATGAAAACCCATCTGTTCCGGCAGTCTTTCCAACAATACCCCCATCTCCATGTGCACGCGTGTGTGTGTGTGTGTGTGTGTGTGTGTGTGTGTGTGTGTGTGTGTGTGTGTGTGTGTGTGTGTGTGTGTGTGTGTGTGTGTGTGTGTGTGTGTGTGTGTGTGTATCTGCACGCGTGTATGCGTGTGTCTGTGTGCATGCGTGCGTACGTGTGTGTGTGTGATTGTGCGATGTGTGTGTGTGTGTGTGTGTGTGTGTGTGTGTGTGTGTGTATGTGTGAGTGTGTGTGTGTGTGTGTGTGTGTGTGTGTGTGTGTGCGTGTGTGTGTGTGTGTGTGTGTGTGTGTGTGTGATTGTGCGATGTATGTCCGTATGTTTGTATGTATGTATGTAATTTGTGTGCGTGTATGTGTGCATGTGTATGTATGTAATTTGTGAGCGTGTGAGTGTGCGTGCACCCACGGCCGCGCTTCCAAGCAGGTGTGCGTGTGAGTGTGTTGTGTGTTGTGTGTGTGAGTGTGTTCTGTGTGTTCTGTGTGGGTATATCTGCTTGCATGTGTATGAGTGTATGCGTGCGCAGGAGAGACTGTGTTCGACTAGAGGTGTGTGTGTGTGTGTGTGTGTGTGTGTGTGTGTGTGTGTGTGTGTGTGTGAGTGTGTGTGTGTGTGTGTGTGTGTGTGTGCGCGCGTGTGTGTGTGTGTGCGTGTGCGTGTGCGTGCGCGTGCGTGTGTTTGTACATGTGTATGTTTGGCTAAGTTTGTGTGCGTTTCAGTGAGAATGTATTTTCTGTGTGTTTGATGAAATATGTGTGTGTATGTCTGTGTGCAAGAACGCGTTCACTCTCGTGTGTGCACGTACGTGCGTGTTTTTCTGTTTTGCATGTGTGTCTGCTGTGCGTGTGTGTGCGTGTGTGAGTGTTTCAATGCTGATTGTAAAGCGCTTTGTGCTCAATAAAAAGCGCTATATAAACATCCGTTTATTATTATTATTATTAAATAAGAGACAAAAAAACATGCGTGCCTTTCAAGGCATGTTTGATTTTACGCCGTATCAGTAGTGTACAAGGCACTAACTTTGGAGAGGGTGTTTCTTTTTTCGACTATAAAACAGCCCATGGTGGGATTCCTGTTGGAACACAAGTAAACGGTGCTTGCTCCCGAGGAATGCACAAATAAATCCTTAAACCTAATAGGGCACTTGAAATAAATTTCGCCACTCCAAAATAATCTGATCCCCTACTTTGTATCGACCTCCCCATTACTTCACTCGGTTTTTGTTTGCTTCCAACTCGTTTCCCCACCCCGCCCTTTCATCCACCCTTTGTACCCTTAGGTACCCTCTGTTTATTAATACTTATGTTAAATGTGTCAACTTTTGGTTAAGGAATTTGAGTATGGATTTGGACAGATACCCCAAGAAATGTTATATGTTGTTGGGTCTACAGAAGCACAATTATGTAACTTGGGCATGTCTGGTTCATACTGTTGTATTTATGTATGGTTTTTGGTTTGCTTGGTAAGCACAGGGTGTAGGGATTGTTCGCTTGTTTATTAATAGATTTAAGCACGGGCTGATTGATTCTTTTAATCAAGAACGGCATGCTGCACTTGAAAGCCATGATTTATTTGAGGCATATTCCATGTTCAATAGCTCATTATTCTGTAAAATATATTGGTATGACATCACGAATATTGCTTTGCGAATGTGTTTGGCTAAGTTTAGAATTGGTATGTCTCCAATTACAGATAGCTTCTTACAGCATAATCCACACATAGCTGATAAATCATGTCCCTTCTGTAGCAATGTAACAGAAAACGAGCTGCACTTTCTTTTTGTTTGCCCAAAATATTCTGACCTAAGAGAAAACTTCATACAGCAAAAATATTATAGACATCCATATTCGTTTAGACTTGCAATGCTTTCAGTTTCTGACAACTCTCAAGTAATCACGAAATTATCTATGTAAATAAACAAAGCTCTTGCAATCAGAAATCAATGTCTTTCTGAAATGTAACAACTGCACGATGTGTTTCTTTAAAAACGTTTGTTTGTCAATATTGTTATGGGCCAGAGGCCTAAACATTAAGCTAGTTTTGAGTTTGACTTGATTTTGACTCTCTCTCTCTTTCTCTCTCTCTCTTTCTCTCTCTCTCTCTCTCTCTCTCTCTCTCTCTCTCTCTCTCTCTCTCTCTCTCTCTCTCTCTCCCCCCCCCAACCCGTAAGCAATTTTGGTGGAGGTTAGCTAACTAACGAAGAATGTCCCACCCTTGTTCATTTCTATTGTCTCCTCTTCTAGCCTCACTATTTCAATCAATGCATACTAATTTAAAGGATATTGCTCAATAACTTGGACAATGTAAGTGTATCTAAATATATGTTCAATTACTTTGTGCAGCGGATCACAGGACAGCATCAGAATGCGCCTCCAGCCATTGCAGCAGTTCAGCTTGGTCGGCTCTCCTGCGTTTCTCAGCCCACGTGTTGAGCGTGTACATGAAGGGGTTGACGGCAGAGTTGAGGGGCAGAACTAAGATAGCCAGAGCCACGCTGACCTCCCCGGGAATGGCCACACCAGCCAGCGCCAGCATCCCGCACAGACCAATGGGAAACCAGCACAGGAAATCACTCACCGCGATGATGACCAGTCTCCTCGCTATGGCAATGTCCTGTGACACTTTGGTCGTGCTGGTTTTGAAAGCATTGCTGTGTATTGACCAGTAGATGAGACCTTGCCCGGCAGAGATGAACAAAAACAGAACGAAATTCAGAACGATGAGTAGGCTGAAAGAGTACTGCTTGCCTTTGAAGTCTTCCTTGGTGACTGGGAGCGGGATACAGATGCCGGTTTGACTGTAGAACTCCCAGTGTGTCAGAGCG
>CM065681.1:82064687-82075887 GCA_017654935.2 Phymorhynchus buccinoides
GTGACGAGTGAATCGTAGTATCATCAGCAAAGAGATCACATGGGGACGAAACAGAGAGGGGTAAATAATTGACATGTAAAGAAAAAATAATGGGGCCAAGAACTGAACACCAGTTGTTATACAACCGAAATGTTAAATTTATTTTTCTACACAAACGCATTGTTGACGGGAACTTAGAAACGAAGATATAAGTGCAACAGTGTCAGCTGAAAATTTGTAAACTGATAATTTTCGGAGGAGTAGAGAGTGGTCAATGGCGTCAAAAGCCTTTGCAAAATCAACGAAAAGTGCTGTTGTGTATTCGTCATTATTAATGTTAGCAAGCCACTGGTCGACCAGATTTATTAAAGCTGAATGTTGTTTCTCTCAAACCTGACTGGTTTGGATGCAAAAGGTCAAATTGTCGATATGTAGTACGATGAGAGAGAGAGAGAGAGAGAGAGAGAGAGAGAGAGAGAGAGAGAGAGAGAGAGAGAGAGAGAGAGAATTGAATTGAATTGAATTGAATGAATTTTATTTATAGATGGTAATACAATAAGCAATAACATGCTTTTTTACATCCAGCCCTCTGGAAAAAAAGTTACAAATATAAAAGTAGAAATGGAAAAGGAAAATGAGCACAGACAAAGCAATATAAGAATGCAAAATACAACCCTATATAGTAGCACAACAATAACAAAATCAAACCTAATATTATTAACTATACTCATTTTGAACGTGCATAAGTTAAGAGTAGGCCTAAGCACATACACACGAGGAAACCCCCCAAAATAATCCTACTTTTCATACTCATCTTTAATATGAGTGTTTTTCTCTCAAATCTGACTGGTTTGGATGCAAAAGGTCAAATTGTCGATATGTAGTACGATGAGAGAGAAAGAGAGAGAGAGAGAGAGAGAGAGAGAGAGAGAGAGAGAGAGAGAGAGAGAGAGAGAGAGAGAGAGAGAGAGAGAGAGAGAGAATTGAATTGAATTGAATTGAATGAATTTTATTTATAGATGGTAATAGAATAAGCAATAACATGCTTTTTTTACATCGAGCCCTCTGGAAAAAAAAGTTACAAATATAAAAGTAGAAATGGAAAAGGAAAATGAGCACAGACAAAGCAATATAAGAATGCAAAATACAACCCTAAAAAGTAGCACAAGAATAACAAAATCAAACCTAATATTATTAACTATACTCATTTTGAACGTGCATAAATTAAGAGTAGGCCTAAGCACATACACACGAGGAAACCCCCCAAAATAATCCTACTTTTAATACTCATCTTTAACATGCACAAATTGAGAAGTGCACAAACACATGACAAAACCAATCCTAATCATACTTTACATACTCATCTTAAAAATGTACTTATTTGAACGGACAATCATGCACATAATAAAATCAAACCTAGCTCTACTTTACCTACTCATCTTAACATGCACAATTTTAAATGTAAACATGTGTACACATAACAAAATCAAACATATTCCTATATTACATTATTCATACTTAGCATGCACAAATTAAGAAGTAAATACACACACGTGACAAAAGCAAACCTATTCATGTTTTTATAATGTGTATGCACATATTAACAAGCGCGAAATCGCAATAGTTTGTGGCACGCGGTCTATTTTTACCACTCCAATCATGAGTCACCTCCCCTGGCTTTTCAATAATTTTAATCTGTAAACCAGAATGTTATCTCTGCACCCTTTCGTAATTTTTTATATCTTTTGGAAAACATTTAAATCTATGTATCCTACTTATACTCATCAAAAGAAGCACCGCATACTCGTCGTGTCTGTTGTAGTGTCTGTATTACGTATGTTTATTATTTTGTACGCTTTTAAAATACATCATTTTAAAGTGCGGCCTCAATTTGAAGTGTAGCCTCGATTTGAAGTGCGACAATTTTGTCAAAATGTGCGACAATTTTGGACCGACAGACAGACAGACAGACCGACCGACCGACAAAGTGAGTTATAGGTTTGTGGCTTGAGCCACAAACAAAAACTAAGCACATACAATGACGAAATTAAGCCTAAACCTACTTTCTATACTCGTCTTTAACATGCACAATTTAAATTTAAACAAATACAGAGAGAGAGAGAGAGAGAGAGAGAGAGAGAGAGAGAGGGTCACAAATACTGCATTAGAATATTAGAAAAAAGATCAGAAAACTGTACATCACAATAATCAAGGGATCGTTCCCTTTGTTCCCCTATGGGCCACTGCAGGATTGGTCACATGGGACAAAACAAAACTCCTTAACTACAAAAAAATGTATGCTTACCTTTATGTTTAAAGACCCCGCACGTCACGTGTCAAAATCACGGTTTTCGCGTGTTTTCCCTCTTATAGCTAGTAAGGAATTTTAAGAAATATTCCTAGCGTAAGAAAGAGGGAACGTGACACGTGACATGCGGGGTCTTTAAACTAATTGCTCAAAAATTAATTCATGTAAATGACGGATACAGTTCACTTCTTCTTCCTTCTTTTTCTATCGTTCAGACAGCTTCCTGTCAATTATAAGCGCAGATGCGTCATGCTGCCGTTATGCGCCTAACCACGAAATAGCAAATCCGACTTCGGATGGAGGAAATCTTTTTGAAAGTGTTTCTTGAAAAAAGGCAGGATAATGGACCAGTAATGCAGAAAGATAGTAGAAGACAGTAAGCAAAGGGAAAAGGCAGAGTCAAAGAGAGTGATAGATTATAGGAAGTTACATGTACAGAACTTCCAGAAGGTGGGGGAACTATTATACAAAAGACCCCCGCTATCCCCACGGGGGAGGGGGGGGGGGGGTTAACGGTTCACTTAGGACATCCAAACAGGCAGAGAGTATGGTGTACAAATCATCATCATTCTGGCCTAATTAGCTCCATGGCTGGGGACCAGTTGTCACCACTTTCCTTTTTCAAGCAATGATATAAGAGCTGCCCAGCCACCATCTTGGAATAAACAGCGCGTAGCATGTAGCTAGTTCACTACGTAGATTTATCCTAAGATGGCTGACAGCTGAAATCCAGCAATCTCTCTCCCAATCTCTCTCTCTCTCTCTCTCTCTCTCTCTCTCTCTCTCTCTCTCTCTCTCTCTCTCTCTCTCTCTCTCTCTCTCCCTCTAGCTCTCTCTCTCTCCAGCTATCTCTCTCTCTCTATCTCTGACTGTCCCATGCATTGCAACACGCGGGAACATGATGTAGGCATAACGTCTAAAGCATGATTTCAAAGTTCCTTGTACGTTGCATTCTTGGCACGATGATCGGACCACCTCCTGGTGTCAAGAATGCCAACATGAACGGGAACTCACTGAGAAGCAACATTCTGCCGTTTGGGGTGGGGGTAAGGGTAGGATCAGCTTTGGATTATTTTCAGAAAACTGAAAGGATCACATTTTGATAGAATTGAGGAGGGAAGAATCAAAATATAAGGAATTAATAACACTGATGTTTTCTACCAATGTGGACATGCATTAAATTGTAAAATTGAGTGTTAGTTATACACTAACGTCAACACTAAATCCACGGGCACTAAAGTCAATCAAGCTCTGTACAAAGAAATTACACAATCGAAGGCAAAAGGCTTACAGCCTATAGCCTCTGTGAATCTGTGGAAAAAACAAAAATGCTCAAGATTTACAACAAACAACTACACACGTGTAAAGTGACGTTATTTTATTCACAAGAGACAAAACAAAATTACTGGATACTTCAACAGCAAACAGCAAATAATATAGTAAATGGAACAAAAAGCAGGCAACAAACGGAGCAAAAAATCAACATCAAAATACAAAACAATACTTCCCCTTACAGTCCAATGCGCAAATGATTTGACAACATTTCGATTTATTAATCTTTATCACGACTACCAGAGTCAATCACACGCCAGTTAAACAAACAGCAGGCAAACAAACAACCGAATCAGATCAGATCAGGATCAGATGTTGAGATTGAGGGTGGTAAATGTGATGGGGGTCACTAAAGTACATGATTGCCAAAACATACTCCCTCTTACCGATATGTATGGCGGAGGACAAAAGTATGAGATCAGTTGATATGTCGTGCTCAATAGGCTTACTTGCGCATTAAGCTTAATGGGCAAGACAATTTGCGCAATAAGCTTAATGGGTAAGATTACCTGCTCAATAAGCCTAAAGAGCAATTTTGTGCACGTGAAGCTTAATGCGCAACAATAATGGTCCGCGCATTAACCCTAATGGGCCCAGAGTGAGCAAAGCGCCAGACTAGAATCGTGATCCTAACAAAGATGACAGTGTATTACTTTCTTTCTTCTTTCTTTTTGTTTGTTTTTGGGGGGTCTGCTTTCGTGAATTCCGCTCAGCACGATGACTGAGTTTTGATCAACTGATTTCCATTTCTCATTCAGAGAACTGCTAATATCACAGATTGCACACCTTACCATTCCCACAGAGAGGAGTAGAACATTCGGAAATGACAGCTACGAAAACAAAGCACACCTTTGAGCAAGAGCTGTATCGTGTGGAGTCAACAAGGGACAGTAGACAGTGGTTCACAGAAGAAGAAAACGAACAAGGTAAAAACGCTTGTGTTCTGCTGTGAAAAAAACTGTACGTTGTGGAACTTGGAGATGTGAAGAAGCTGGTAAGGCCAGGAAACAATGACCAGCTTCATTTCTACGTCTCTCTTGGGGATCTTTTATTTGCAATACGAGAAGCGCATATTGCATGTGGACACGGTGCTAACGAAACCGAACTGTCCAAAAAGTATGTGAATGTAACCAGAGATCAGATTAAGCTCTACCTCTCCCTTTGTGAGAACTGCCTGATGAAAAGCGCAACATGAACAAAGGTGTTGTAGTGAAGCCCATCCTGTCACAACGTTTCAGTGAAAGCACAAGAGGACAAGTTGATCTAATTGACCTTCAAAACCAGCCCGGTCAGACTACAGGTCGAGAGGTCTCTCTCTCTCTCTCTCTCTCTCTCTCTCTCTCTCTCTCTCTCTCTCTCTCTCTCTCTCTCTCTCTCTCTCGCCAATGTCTCCACCTTTTGTGAAGTGATCCTGGTAATTGAGGATGAGCCTGTGATACAAAAACATAAATGTACGTGTGTGGTAAAGCGTCATACAGAGTACCCCTCTCATCCCTTTATGAGCAGTTGCATGTCATATGATTTGGGGAGGGGCAGGGGTGAGAGTGGGAATAAATAACGTGTTTATCAGTTCTCTGAATAATAAATAGAATTCAGTTGATCAAAACTCAGTCATCGCGCTGAGAAGAATTCACGAAAGCAGACCCTGAAAAAGTGATATACGGTCATCTTTGTCCGCATCAAGTTTGAGGCTTTGCTCACCCCGTGTTCATTAGGGTTAATGCGCAGACCATTACTGTTGCGCATAAACTTAATGTGCACTAAATTGCTTATTAGGCTTATTGCATTGAGCAGGTAATCTTACCCATTAATCTTATTACGCAAATTGTCTTGCACATTAAGCTTAATGTGCAATTAAGCCTATTGGATACGACAGATGTAAGTAATCTCCTTATTCCTATCAGCTTTAAAAAGCAAGCAGCAGTGTTTAGCATTAGATTGCTGCATTATCAATTTATCATGCTTTCAAGAAAGAAAGGTGACAATGCACCTGCTGCCGCATTTTGCAAGGAGCTGTCTACTTTGACAATGCAATCAATGCAATGCGATATACAATTACATTTACCATGTCATAATGAGATACAATTACATTTACCATGTCATAATGAGATGTATTGAGGTGTGCTCCCAGTCACCAGAGTTCATCACTAATGGACACACATGGAACACACATCACGAATACCTCGAGTAAGCATCACAATAATACGTAGCCAAACTTTCGCAGCCACACATATATTTTTAGGCTACCTAGTAGAAGTCAACCATTGAAGTAGGGCAGACTTAAAATGCTTTTGTGTGTGAACTGTTTTGCTTTGAATTTCCTAAAATGAAATAGGAACAAAGCAATTCTCCAGTGTTGAAGAATAGCCCTTAGTTTAAGGGCCGGGTGGATATTTGTCAAGATCGCACATGCTTCTAGGATCAACATCACATCATCACGTTTACTTTGCGGACGAAGATTATGGAAGGCAGTTTTGTTGACGGCGACTGCAGGCATGGTGCTAGTTTAGCTTCTGCTCCTTATTAGGGAGGCTTTGGCAGAACCCAGCCGAGGACAGCTGTTTTGACTCTCCTGTATATTGGTAAAAGGCTCCAAATAACCAAACCAGCACTCAAGTAAAATAGAAATTATAAAAATCTTGAGTAAACGTGTAAACATAACAATGTTCCAACATTAAAAATATAAAACATTTGTGTTTTTCAGCCTTTTGCCAAGCTATATATATATAGTTTGCCTTGATAAAACTTTTTTGTGTTCAATGTCTGTACTTGTGAGCCTCAGAAACAAACTCGGTTATCTTTAACTTTAAGATTTGTTCTGTGTTCTAAAACAGGAGAAGAAAATAATGTGCTGATTTATTTTTTCTCCCAATGGGGAAGATGGACAATTCCTATGCAAAGACAGCTGTTTCGTCTTGTGAAAGACTCTTCAATCTGCATGTCGGCCTGCAAAGAATGCCCAGCGAATGTTCCAGCTGAGCAAGAAGACTTTCTACAAGTGAATGGTTGTCCTCTTTGCACCAGATTGAAAGTCCATAATAAAAGCAAACCAGCACTAAGTTAAAAAGAAATTGTATAAATCTTATGTAAAATAACAACAACAAAAATGTTCTAAAATTATAATTTAAAAACTACTGAGATCATATACACAATTAGGATAGAAATAGAATTAATATAAAATATCAGTTATTAGCTGAGCTCCATTCCCTTAATCTGAAGGACCAAAAAGGTTGGTGCATTTGAAATGCAGACTAGTTTGCTTTGATAAAACTGTTTTTGTGTCCAATGTCTGTATTTGGGAACCTCAGAAACAAACTCAGTTATCTTTAACTTTACGATTTGTTCTGTGTTCTGGAAAGAAGAATAAGTAGAAAATAATGTGCTGATTTACTTTTTCTCCCAATGGGGGAGGATGGACAGTACCTATGCAAAGACAGCTGTTTCGTCTTGTGAAAGACTCAGTCTGCATGTCGGCCTGCAAAGAGTGTCCAGTGAACGTTCAAGCTGAGCAAGAAGACTTTCTACAAGAGAATGGTTGTCCTCTTTGCACCAGAGTGAAAGTCCACAATGAAAGCCAACCAGCACTACGTTAAAAAGAAACGGTAACAATCTTATGTAAAATGACGAAAATAATGTTTTTAAATTATAAATTAAAAAGATAAGAGACATGACTAGGGAGGGCCAACTACTGAGATGATATCTAAATTAAGGATAAAAATAGTATGAATATAACATCTGTTATGAGCTGAGCTCCATTCCCCTAATATGAATGACTAAAACGTTGGTGCATGCTTACTAAATCAACATAAATCAACACCAATGCTAAGTAAAGAAGGCTCGATTTTCAGACTTGTCCGTCACTAGATGATTACTTTTGTGAGGTGCCAAGATCTCCAGCCATGGCTACCTTGGCGGTTGCATATTATGATTCCAACCAGTGTGTCTCTTTTCTCTGTATTCCTCTAACTGGTCTTTCCGGTCTCTTTTACTATAGAAGAGCCCTAAATTGTATGTTATGTCAACGAAAGGGAGAAAATCCGTTCTTGCGACATTCATTCTCGGAAAAATCATTTTTGTTTGAAACCAGAAAGCTTAGATGTTGGACACTCTTTGCTGAAACTAGAGCGTTAAAACGCTATGCCACCAGCCGCGTGGCAGTATTTTCGGCCCCAGTGACCTTGAACAATGACCGTTTTCCAACATGGCCTGGGTATCCTAACTGCCTATCCGCATGCAAAAGTTGAGGGTCCTAGGCCACTCCGTTCAAACACTATCTTGTTAACATAGATAGTCAGTTAGTCATCCAGGCAGCCGGCCAGGAACAAACAGAAAGACACCACTGAAAACATTACGAGCTTCGCTTCGCGGCTGATAGTTATGTACATCATAGAGATAAATATTATTCTGAAGGTTAGCGGATCTATACAATTTGGTGAACGCGGTTTCACTTCGGGTTATCTCTATGAATTTTCTTTTGCATCATTAGGTTTCCATTCGATCATGTACATGAGAATCATTATTGTCATTGTACATATTCTTCTTTTCCTTTCATTTCCAACCATTATTTTGGTCTTGTTTATTTTTTTGCATTAAGCTTTTCTTCTTTTTTTGATTATCCGTCCTCTGGGCCTGGGACATTTGTATTCATGCAGATGTGGGATTTTGCCCCTTTTGCTTTAGGCGGGGTGTTGAAAGGTTGAAAATCTTATAATTCGATGGCTTGGAGTATTACCAGAAAGCTTATCCACCGTCTTTGGTATGACTAAACTTATTGCAAAAAATAATAACTTGTATCAAAAAAGGACTGCAAAAATATAAAAAGCATAATCCCCATTTTATATCGTTTGCATACTTTTTTAATACAAGCTCTTAGTTTTTCCAATAACTTCAATATTAAGTCAATGAACTGTCTAAAAATAGTCCGTTTTGACTCAAGAATGAATTAATTTGCTTCGGATAAAGTTTTTTTCTTTGCTGCCTTGACACCAAAAAGAAGAAAAAACAATTATTACAGTAGATTTTTCTTCTGAACCTTGCATCCGTTTTTGTATCAGAATATTTCAGTATCTGCAAAACAAATCCCATGCAGGCTTCCAGGCGTGCAAAAGTATGCTTGTAAAATACAACTCTATAGATGTAGACCATAGAGAAGTATTGATATACAACTTTCTGCCATGCTTACTTTTATATTCATCTCGAGTTCTCTTATGTTTTACAGTGATTATAGAAGCCGTTAGAATCATTTGGGTTACACTGTGGATGCATACTTGTATCGTGCGTATCCGTGTGCGCGCGTGTGAGTGTGTGTGTGTGTGTGTGTGTGTGTGTGTGTGCGTGTATAGCCGGCACCACACACGCGTAAATTCGTATGGCGTTGCGATACGATTGGGTCACGTGAGTCATGATTCACACGAAATAGCCAACTTCCGTCTAAAAATAATTATGCCGTTTTCGCTCACTATACTCCAGTAGAACCAATACATGAATTTTACGTGAATCATGACTCACATCAAAATCGCATCGCATTCAGATCCGAATCGGGACCCTTATGTGTATGTGCGTGCGTGCGTGCGTGCGTTCGTGCGTGCGTGCGTGCGTGTCTGAGTGTGTAGCCTATGTGTGAGTTTCGAGTGTGTATATGTGTGCATTAGTTTAGTGTGTGTATATATATGTATATGTGTGTGTGTGTGTTGTTGTTCTTCAGTTTAACGTCCTTCCACTAAAAGTGATTCAGACAATATATTGTAGTTTGATGTTGGTGTGGTGAGTGTGAGTGGGTGTGTCTGTAAATGTGTGTAAGCATTAGAGTAAGTGATAGGATAGTGATGCAGACCTAATCATCCCCCCCCCCCCCCCCAAAGAATTTTTTTAAAAACAAATTACATTTAAAGAATATAACCGATGTCACGGTTTTGGCCCGCAGTTTTGCGCAAGACCAAAACCGGACTAAAAGGGTAGGGTCAAGATAACAGACCAAGTAAACACTTAAGGCGCACAATCACCCAGACTCGCACACGCACACTCTGAACAAAGATTAAGCCGTGATTTTGTGTCTTCTTTGAAAATTATAATTTAAACAAAATGACAAGCCAAAAACATGGCGCCAGACAATGCGAACATGTAGTTAATATTTACATACAATTAAAGGTAAAGCAAAATTAACAGTAGCCAACAAGAACTCCTCCGCCTGATGCCCAGCCTTAAACAAATCCCGGAGTCCAGTGAAGGACTAAATACAGACTGACAACAAAACCCTCTCTTGACCAGTCCAACGAAGGACTAAGAAATTGACCCCGTGAAAATAGAATCCCCCCTTAACCCCTTCAAGGGTCGGAAAAACTGGCCATAAGTCGGCAGGAGCCCAAACAATGAGATGTTAACTGAATAATAAAGGATATTTAAAACAAACACCAGTCACTTGGTAAAGCTAGGACAGCTTTCCTTGGGTAGGCTCGGTATAACAGCACAGTTTCCCCAAAAAGAAAAACATTATAATTACTGAAACTCTTGGCATTAATCACTCATATACCACTTTGTAGACAACTGTCCCTGCCCGAGTTCATGTCGGTCACTGTTTCCTCCCGGAAACACACTGGTCACATAACAAATATTATCTTTTAACACTTAGCTGTTTAGAAGCTGAATCCCCAGTCTGGGTTCTCTCACAGCACTAGAGAACTACGGCCGTTCCTCCACAGAAAGTCCCTCCGCTCCGAAGCTCCTCACACGGCTGGCCGTCGTTCTTCGGGAGCGCGCCGGCCCTCCCAAGACAAGCTGTCGTCCTCCAAGGCGAGCCGATCGCTGGACAGGCTCCGTACCCAGCCAGCTGCTCTCGTCACCGCTGGCTGCTTGATTTCCAGCGCCGAGGACTTAAGGGGACGGGGCAAGGAGGAGGGCAACAAGGGATGGCTTATGAAAGGGGGGGGGGGGGAATTGACGCGAGGACCCTCCCCGGCAAGGCGTCGGATTACGGCGGGGTAGAACTCCAGTCTGTCCGCTCACAAAACAAGAAAAAGAAGTAGGCCTGCGAACAGGCCGGGTAAGTATCACTCTCAGTTCAGCCGAGTCATAGTGACCGAGGTTTGGATTTCATAGAAGCGGATTGAGAGATTGAGTCAAAAGCTTCTTAATTTTGAAATTTGGAATTGAAATTGAAATGGCCAAATTAAATTCCCAAAGAAAACTTCCTTTACAATGGCACTAGCTGAAACAATCACTTTAAAAAGATATATTAAAACTAAGAGGGTTAACATAAAAAGTTACTGTATAAAAATGAAGACGAAACTAAACCAAAATAATAAAACAAGCTCAACCAAGTTGCACGGTCTGCAGCCCGACAGCTCACCCTGAAAACACAACTGCCCGATTGTTTGAACAAAAAGGGAGATAATAAGGTAACAAAATATCCTAACAATAAGGAAGAAAACGAAGAAAATTGATTGTTTGAAGGAAACTGTAGGACTAGAGAACTGTCGGACTAGTGAGACTGACAACAATTCTCGAAAAAGCCAACCCAGGACTAAAACCATTTAAAAATTACCACTCCCGTTCAATTTAGACTTCTGAAAATGAATACAAACC
>CM065681.1:82081387-82083887 GCA_017654935.2 Phymorhynchus buccinoides
TGTTTTCCAGGGACATTTCTTCGTTGAGTGGATTCAACGCCTTTGTAATCAACCTGAACCTGGCTGACTTGTTAATGGGGGTATACATTGCCATAATTGGGGCAGCTGACCAACTGTTCCGTGGCCGATATTTCTTCTTAGATCTCACATGGAAACACAGCACGCCTTGCCAGATAGCCGGCTTTCTGTCTTTACTGTCCAGTGAAGTGTCAGCACTAATCATCGGACTGATCACACTGGATCGTTTTCTGGTGCTCCATTTTCCGTTCAGCACTTTACGCTTTGGTAAAACCTCAGCAGCTGTAGCTTGTCTGCTGGTGTGGTCTGTGGGCTTCACTCTGGCCTTGGTGCCTTTACTCCCCGCTCTGACACACTGGGAGTTCTACAGTCAAACCGGCATCTGTATCCCGCTCCCAGTCACCAAGGCAGACTTCAAAGGCAAGCAGTACTCTTTCAGCCTACTCATCGTTCTGAATTTCGTTCTGTTTTTGTTCATCTCTGCCGGGCAAGGTCTCATCTACTGGTCAATACACAGCAATGCTTTCAAAACCAGCACGACCAAAGTGTCACAGGACATTGCCATAGCGAGGAGACTGGTCATCATCGCGGTGAGTGATTTCCTGTGCTGGTTTCCCATCGGACTGTGCGGGATGCTGGCGCTGGCTGGTGTGGCCATTCCCGGGGAGGTCAGCGTGGCTCTGGCTATCTTAGTTCTGCCCCTCAACTCTGCCGTCAACCCCTTCATGTACACGCTCAACACGTGGGCTGAGAAACGCAGGAGAGCCGACCAAGCTGAACTGCTGCAATGGCTGGAGGCGCATTCTGATGCTGTCCTGTGATCCGCTGCACAAAGCAATTGAACATATATTTAGATACACTTACATTGTCCAAGTTATTGAGCAATATCCTTTAAATTAGTATGCATTGATTGAAATAGTGAGGCTAGAAGAGGAGACAATAGAAATGAACAAGGGTGGGACTTTCTTCGTTAGTTAGCTAACCTCCACCAAAATTGCTTACGGTACCCATCACCTAGAATTATGTGAATAAAGAGTCAATGGGAAGCAAACCCAAAACTTCATCATCAAAAAAGGACGAGCCAGGTTTGACTCTTTATTCACATAGTGATAGGTGTTGGGTACTGTAAGCAATCTTGGTGGAGGGGAGCTAACTAAAGATTAAGTTTGTAAAAAAAGACATTTCTCCTTGAGTAGCAAAGTACGGTTATCTCCGCAGTTCTGTATTGTCTGCTTTGTCAGTTTGAGATAGGTTCTCTCATATTGTCCAATGCAATCAAGTGAAACAGACTGTTACTAAAGTGAGTCTTACTAAAAAAGAACTGTGTAACTGGTAATCATTCAGTAAGGTTTCAGTTGAGTGAAATCCACGACCTGTTTTTCGCAACTAAATTGGACAGTATGAGAACGTCTTTTGTCTGGTTTTGATACAGTTCTGATACACGGCCTACAGCACCTGAATCCAGTTTCTGCCAGACATTTTCAGATTGTGGAACTACTGATCAGTCTTCCATGGTTGTCTTGAAGTGTTCTGGCAGTTTTTGCAGTGCTCTGGAACCGATCTTGGAGATGTCTTCGGTGGATGACCCTGACATGTCTTGGGCGTGATCACGCTTAGAGCACCAGGTTAAAGTTTCTCAAAACACTCCTTGTGAGTGTCCAATATTCTCTGGCTACTTGCTTTATGCTTCAGCCAGATATCAGAGCCCCAGAATCTGCTTGTCGATCATCTTTGTCAGGTCGTGGATTTTTGGTGGTGAGTGATAGAAAAAAGCTGACTATTGCACTTTTTATGGCCAACCTGCCAGTTTCTCACGTGCAAAACGTGAATCTCTATTTTCTAATTTTGAACACTAGTTTTAGTTTTTTGTGTTTCAGTCCAAGTGAGCTGTGGCTCAATCATCATAATGGCTAGATGCATGGTGAGTGGCTCCAAAAATAGCTTTGACCTTAGGGAGCAAATGTAGTTCACAAAAGTGTACCATTTTGCACATTTTACCGAAAACAATCCACAATTTACTATTAGCAGAATTAATGCCTCTCGGTATATCAGAACACACACACACACACACGCACACGCACACGCACGCACGCTCACACGCACGTGCGCGCGCGTACAAACGAACACGCGCGTACACACGCACGAACACGCGCGTACGCACACACTGTTACAGTAACGCTAATATCAAATGACAACTACAAATATTACGCACACAGAGTAAAAGTGAGGAGTCAGAGATTGAACAATATTTTTTTTCTTTTCCTGTCAAACAATTTTTATTATTATGGCGTTCAACGTGTCCATTAGACTATAGATTGTTTGTTCATGTCAATCTAAATGGAAAAAGTCAAGAAAATGATTTGTCTCGCATGCTGATTTCTAGAACTAGGAAGTGAATCATTGGTTACTTTGTGTAAATTATAAAGGTGTGTGTGTGCGTATGTGCGTATGTGTGTGTATGTGTGTGTGTGTGTGTGTGCGC
>CM065681.1:82086387-82088887 GCA_017654935.2 Phymorhynchus buccinoides
ACCTACACTCTCTCTCACTCACTCTCTATTGTCTGATTTAGTTTCATTCGCTGCGTCTCCAGTCAGTGGTAATCTTCTGACCTGTGTTGAGTTTTGTGGAGTCAGGGCTGTAGTAGTGAGTGAGGTTTTGCAGTTCCAGCAGGCGATCTTGGGTATTGAAGAGCTCACCAAATGTCATGAGTAGCTGGTCTGCCAAGTTCCTGCCATAGAAACCGATTACAAACAAATAAATACAATAAACTCGAACGTTTTAAGTGACATTACCTTTGAACGATACTAATACTTTAGTCTTTCTTTAAATTTTACTGAAATACGTGTATGAACTTTTGAGTGATTCTATTCGTAGACAAACAGACACAAACAAAACATACAACCAATTGCTATTTGGTGGTGCTATAGGGGAAAACGGGGTAAAAAGCCCATGGGTGGGTAAGAAGCCCATGCCAATTATCTCATGAAATGAAGCAAATTTCAGTCACATTTTGCCCATGAGACGAGTGTTAATGTTTAGCATTCGTCTCATGGGCAAATTTGACTGAAAGTTGCTTTATTTCATGAGATAATTGTCATGGGCTTCTTACCCACCCATGGGCTTTTTACCCCGTCTTCCCCTATTCATCTTCCATTTACCCCCGGCGATCCAAAGGAGAGGCATGTGGAGGATGCCTTTGACTTAAGTCCAAATGCTTTTATAAAAAGGGTCTAGTCTAGCTGCTTACATTGTGGAACAAGATTTCGTTTTGCCCTCTCGACTCTGGTCAAAACAATCGATTAAACTAGCCCTTAAAGTCATACTACTATAGACACTTTCCATAATTTGTTTTCATCAAACAATAAGAGAACTGTAATGAACCTTGCCAAATTTATTAAAATAATTAAAGTCATACTACTATAGACACCCAAATGTGTTCCCAAAAAAAAGCTTGAAAAATGTTGTTTTTGTGGGGTTTTTTTTAACACGAACATTACTCAAAGTTAACGTTAACTGGTTTTGTTTCTGAGGTTCACAAATAAACACATTGGACACAGAAAAGTTTTATGAAGAAGAGTCTTTCACGAAGACGAAACAGCTGTCTTTGCATAGGCATTGTCTATCTCCCCCATTGGGAGAAAAAGTAAATCAGCACATTTTTTTTTTCTTCTTTTCAGAACACAAATCATAAAGTTAAAGTTAAAGTAATCGAGTTTGTTTCTTAGCTTCACAAAAACAAATTATTCTTATCAAAGCAAATTATATATATACATAAGAGGAAAGTTTAATGGTGTGTTTGTTTTTTCTTCTTCAATTTTTGATCGTTTATATTATCTTACCGAAGAAGGAAAGCGCATCAGTCTACCTGATCCAGGCACACCTCTCTACATTCCTCCTCACTGGGTGTCTGTTGGTGTTAACTACGATTTCTGTGATCTCCCTTTTTGAAACCTTCATTGGATCCACCAACATGGCATTCCATCTCTTCTAATCTCTTCGAGGGATTGTAATTTTAGGACATTATTATTTTTGTTATTTTACATCAGATTTTTACAATTTCTGTTGAATTAAGTGCTGGTTTGCTTTTATTGTGGACTTTCAACCTGGTGCTAAGAGGACAACCTTTCTCCTGTAGAAAGTCTTCTGGCTCAGCTTGAACATTCACTGTGGACAACTTTGCAGTCACTACTTGTGGCGGTGCCATAGCCGATGAGGTTTAACCGAGGCGTGGTCACTGCTACACCTATCTGTAGTAATACAAATAAATCGGGACTTTACTGGTTTCGTACTGCCTCCGGGCATTGCCTCCAGTATTGTTCCCACCATATTTGTATTTACAAATGTCCCATATGTGTCTGATTCAGACCAAGAGGACGTAAAACTCCATTTTCGTCGTCGACAACTTTGCAGGCCGAAATGCAGACTGAAGAGTCTTTCACGAAGACGAAACAGCTGTCTTTGCATAGGCATTGTCTATCTCCCCCATTGGGAGAAAAAGTAAATCAGCACATTTTCTTTTCTTCTTTTCAGAACACAAATCATAAAGTTAAAGATAACGTAATTGAGTTTGTTTCTTAGGTTCACAAAAACAAATTATTCTTATCAAAGCAAATTATATATATACATAAGAGGAAAGTTTAATGGTGTGTTTGTTTTTTCTTCTTCAATTTTTGATCGTTTATATATATATATATATATATATATATATATATATATAGTTATTCAGTTTCTTTCTTAGGCTCACAAACTTAAATATTGGACACAAAACTAGTTTTTTTCAAGCAAACTATATATATAAGAGGAAAGTTTAATGGTGTGGTTGTTTTTTCTTCTTCAATTCTTGTACGTTTATATATATATATATATATATAAAACTTTCGGACTAAAAACACCAACAAACAAGATAAAATTTTACCGAATTTTCGACATTTACTTCTGTCTTTTTCCAGGTGGATAAAATTGACAATGACACGAATCAAATGCAGTGCCTCAAGCAGCAAGATAAAAACATGATTAAAATTCATTCTT
>CM065681.1:82091387-82093887 GCA_017654935.2 Phymorhynchus buccinoides
CTCAGAATCAAAACCAGTTAACGTTAACTTTGAGTAATGTTCCGTGTTTCAAAAAGACCAAAAAACAAAAACAACAACATTATAAATTGTGCTGATTTACTTTTTCTCCCAATGGGGGAGGGACAGTGCCTTATGCAAACACAGCTGTTTCGACCTAAGAGAAGGTCTCATCAGTTTGCATGATCGGCCTGCAATTTGACTGTCCAGTGTATGCCAACCTGAGGAAAAAAGACATTCTACAAGAGAATGGTGTCCTCTTTGCATCAAATCGAAAATCCATAATAAAAGCAAACCAGCACAAAGTTAAACCAGAAATATTAAAAATCTTATGAAAATCTTATGTAAAATGAACAAAATAATAATGTTCTGAAATTTTAATTTCAAAACCTAATAGACATGACTAGAGAGGGCCAACTACTGAGATGGTATCCAAATTAAGGATAAAAATAGTATGAAAGAAAAATCTCAGTGAATAGCCAGCTCCGTACCCCTACTCTGAAGAACTGAAAAGTGAGTGCATTTCAAATGCAGAATAGTTTTCTTTGCTAAAACTTTTCTGTGTCCAATGTCTTTATTTGTGAACCTCAGAAACAAAACCAGTTAACGTTAACTTTGAGTAATGTTCCGTGTTAAAAAAACAACCCACACCATTATAAATTGTGCTGATTTACTTTTTCTCCCAATTGGAACGACCACGGATTTGTTGTAGTTTTCTTTATTTTTGTGTTATATATAACTAGCTATGTCCAAGACAGTACGCATATGTTGAACATTATTAATGACTGGAATACCAGGATGGGCCCCCTCCCCCCTCACACCATGCTTGTAACAATTGACGTCGTAAGTCTTTACACTTCTATCCCCCATGACGATATGGAAAAGTCGATTGATTACTTTTTGACTGGTTTCAACAATGGAAAGGCTCCCTCAAACAATGTGGTCTTGGACATCGCTAGACATGTTCTCAAAAACAATTATTTCTCTTTTGACAATTCCCTTTACCATCAAACATCAGGAACAGCCATGGGGACCCCTATGGCCCCCACAGTGGCCAATCTCTTTATGGGCCTGCTCGAAGAAAGGCTTCTCGAACACAGTCCCATCAAAATAGACCCCGATTTCTGGAAACGCTTTATCGATGATATTTTGGTTTTATGGACTGGCACACGATCAGATCTTGACCGCTTCACGAGTTTTATCAATGCTTTCCACCCATCCATAAAGTTTACTGTCAAAAGTTCGCCAGAATGTATTTCGTACTTGGACATTCAGTTAAGACTTGAAAACGGGTTCATTCTGACAAACCTTTTCACTAAGGAAACAGACAGTTTCGCCTACTTACATTTCCGGTCTTGCCACCCTCGTCACTGTATAAAACATATACCATACAGTCAATTTTTACGCTTACGCCGTCTCTGCTCCACTCTGGAGTTCAACGCGAACAGTAAACACATGATTGATCATTTTCTAAGCCGCAGCTATCCCCTCCCACTGCTCTTGGCCGCCAAATCCAAAGCAGAGAAAGTCCCCAGAGCAGCTACCCTCAGTTACAAACCTAAGGCCAATGCTGATCGTGTGCCAGTAGTAGTTACACACAACCCGCGAAACCCCCCTCTGAAGAAATGGTTTAAGGAAAAATTGCCTGTTCTCCACAGCAGTACAAAAATGTTAAAAGCTATGCCACAAGAACCACTTCTCGGTGAAAGAAATTGCAAGTCTCTGAAAACTATTTTAATGCCTTCTTCCCTTCCCCCTTTGACTGCAGACAGCCTAGATGCAGGCTGCCACAGATGCACAAAAAAGTGCGTAGTGTGTTCGGAACATTTTCTCGAAACTAAGCATTTTGTCAGTGCAAGAACTAACGAAAAGTTCACAATTAGAGAGATATTTGACTGTGAAAGCTCCAACATTATCTATCTTTTGTTTTGTGGTCAGTGCCAAAACTCACAATATGTCGGGGAAACTAAAAACTCATTAAAAATGAGATTCTATTTACATCGTTCTAACATTAAGAAAAACACAGGGACGCTGGTTGCTCAGCACTTTAATTCCACAAGCCATTCTCTACGTGATTTAAAGTGTGTTGTCATTGAAAGAGTACATAACGTCAATCTTCAATCGAGGTTAAAACGAGAGCAGTTCTGGATTGATAAACTTAAAACTTTGACTCCCTTGGGTTTGAACTGCATTGAGAATGAATTTTAAATGGTAACATCAGACAGTTTTAGGTTTTCATTGGTTTTGTTTGGACAATTGCCAAATGATTGAAATCATGCAAGTGGTGGTGGTTTTTTTTACGTGTTCTTACCTTTTAGTGTAACCTTTATTATGAGACTTTTCAGAAGAGTTGGGGGCGCCTTTAGTTCTCCTGTAAATGAGAAGAATTATTTTAATACTTGCGAAAAAAACCCTTTTTTAGATGTATTTTTTACTGGTGCGTTTATGAAAGCACGGAAAACTACTATACTTACTAAGTTGCATATATAGGTGCACCCAAAAA
>CM065681.1:82098887-82102656 GCA_017654935.2 Phymorhynchus buccinoides
TCTTAATGGTACCAAACTGATTTTGATGTTTATCACAGTGAATTAGGTGTTTTAGGGAGAGATCTTCTCCACAGGTACAAAGAATAGTGGTATATTTACAAAGGTAAGATTGGGTTCGAAGTCGAAAAATTAAAGCTGATAGATAGTGTGGGACTTGTAAAAACAAGCCCCCTTTAACTACCTCGTTATCCCAGGAGTGTTTTTGGGCATACTTATGGAGTTCTGAGATCCATACTTGTTTAATTGTTCTTTTAAGTACGTTTTTAATTTCGGAGATGGATAGTCCAATGTCTTGTTTAAGACCTAGCTGACCGTTAGCCGCTTTTTTGGCCGCCCAGTCGGCTCTGTCATTTCCTGAAATATCACTATGGGAAGGAATCCATGATAAAGTAACGTCAGTACCTTTCAGTTTTATTTGATGGATTATGTGTAGAATTTCTTGTATTGTAGATTGGCGATTATTAGTTTTATTCTGGATGGCTTGAATTGAGGACAGGGAATCAGTTAGTATGTAAGCACTAATTGGAGATCTTGGTAACTCATTTAAAAATATACAGGCTTGTAAAATAGCCCATAGTTCAGCGCTAAAAATGGAAATTTCCTTATTAAGTTGAAAGCTTTTAGTTATTTTTAATGATGGAATATAAAAAGCACAGCCTATTTGGTCGTTGGATAGTTTAGATCCATCTGTGTACACCAACAAGTGTTGTTGTAAGCCATGTATCTTTTCTTTGGCTTTTAAGGTTAACAGATGAGGGGCCTTGGCCTTACAATGGATGCCATGTAGGTCCTTATCATAGTTTGGTTCTTCTAGTTCCCATTGTGGGACTTTCCATTTGGGGTTAATGTTAACCTGGTTTATTGATACTTCAGCTTTTTGGAATAAGGATTTAGTGAATTCATCAATGTGTTTAGTTCTATCATAAGTTCTTGGGGCTTTGTTTTTTAGAGACTCCCAGTGCATACCCCATTCAGAGGTACCAAACAGTTTGTTAAATTCATTCTTAGAGTAGATATTAGATGCAGTAATTCTAGTTAATAGGTTTGCACATCTTAGTTTTATGATATGACGGAGTGGAATCCAGTCAATATCCCGATAAACCAAGTTATTTACTGCCGATTTTGGTATGCCCAGAGCTGTTTTTAGGGCACTAGTTTCAATCTTTTCGAGTATGTTTAGTTGTGATTTTGTGGCTGTATAAAATGATTCACATCCATAAAGTAGTCTGCTCCTTACTAATGCTTGTACCAAATAAGTAAGCAGTTTAGGGTCCTGCGCCCATTTCTGAGTAGTTAGTTTTTTAATGATATATAGAGCAAAATAGGATTTTTTTGCTAAATGTTGTATGTGTTCGTTCCAGGATAAGTTTTCATTAAAAATAACTCCTAAAATTTTTACAGTTCTTGATTGTTTAAGTTCATCGTCATATATAAAAACCGATAGTTTAGTATTTCTTGTTCTTGAGAACACTACAAATACACATTTGTTGGGGGCCAAGTAAAAGCCGTTTATAAACATGTAAAATGTAACAAGGTCAGTATTTCTTTGATGTTTTTTAAGAGATTCTTTATAGTTTGTTTTCTTTTCTCTGTTATTAACTTTAGTCCAGATTGCGACGTCATCTGCATACATTGATTGATCGCAATCTTTGAATGGAAGTTTATCTATATCATGAACCATAATGTTAAACAGGGCTGGCGCGATTATGCTGCCTTGTGGCACGCCCATATTTAAAAGGTGGGTAGCAGAAGTGGCTTGTCCCACTTTTACTTGAATAACCCTATCTGTTAACAATTCTTTGATAAAATTGTACATATTGCCATGAATGCCTATTTTGTCTATTTTACATAATAATTTATCGTGCCATACTGTGTCGTAGGCACCTTTGATGTCAAAGAATGTAGCAAATAGTTTTTTGTTTTTTAATCAAGGCTTTACGTACGTGAGAGCTTAGTTTTGCAGTTTGTTCTGCACAGCTACGATTTTTACGAAATCCAGCTTGGAATCTAGGGATGATATCGTTCTTCTCCAAAAAGTATTGTAGTCGATTGTTGGTGATTTTTTCAAAAAGTTTACCTATATGGGGGGTTAAAGATATAGGCCTATAACTTTTGGGGTCTTTGGGTGATTTACTGGGTTTAAGAATTGGAACTATTTGTGCCTGTTTCCAAGCTTTAGGGATAGTACCCTCTTCCCAGCATTTAGAGTAAAACTGATGAAGTGCTTGGAGGAACGATTTGGGTAATTGTCTCAAGATTCTATATGAGATTAGGTCTGGTCCTGTAGCTTTGTTCACATTACGGATGGAATTTAAAGCGTTTGTTAATTCAGAGAGTGTAATGGGTGCATTTATGAAGTCAGTATTGTCCATTGATTTATTAGGGGCAGTAGCTTTTTCTTTTCTACGTTTTTGTTCTGCCTTAGGGAGGTGTTGGGTTTGGCCTACCCGAGCAAAAACATGGCCCAGCATATCTGCTTTTTCTTTATTGTTTTTTTGTTGTATGTCCATTTAATGTTAAGGGGGTTTCCGGACGTTGATAATCGCTATTGATTTGTTTGATCTTTTTCCATACTTTACTGGTATCTTTGAAATTTATTTGTTCTGTTTCACTGATAAAATAGTCTCTTTTAGCTTTTTGAATTGTGTGATCACATTCTTTTTCAGATTGTTGTTTCTGTAATAAGTTCGGTTCGGATGGGCTTTTATAGCACTGAAAGCAGGCTTTATTTTTACGTTTCACGTATTCTCTGCAGTCATCATTCCACCATGGCTTATTGTGTGTGTCTCCTTTTGAATTTGAGGGGTATATAATTGGGATGGCTATTTCGCTGGCTTTGTATATAGCCGTATGTATGTTATTGTAATAAGTTTCTATGTCGTTATTGTGTAGTTTTTCAGTGTCTATATTTAATAAAGTGGTTTGGAACATGGTCCAGTTAGCTTTATCGTAGTTGAATTTAGGTTGTTTACTAGATTCTATTGTATCTGGTCTTTGATTTATTTTAACTGTGATGGGGCAGTGATCGGAGCCCAAAGGGTCCGTATTCACCGTCCAATTATAGTTATTAAGCATTTCGGGACTTACTAGAGTTAAATCTATTGCTGTAGATCTTTCTTTTATATGAGTTAGTAGGCGAGTTGTGCTGCCATCGTTTATTATTGAGAGTCTAGAGTTTAATATTTCATTATATAGGATATTTCCTTCTTTACTGTTTCTAATTTGAGTGGGGTCCCATGTTGGGTGATGGGTGTTGAAATCGCCTGCGATTATCCAAGATTCTTTATGGTTTAAAGAACAAAGCCAATCTTTGTTAGCATTAGAGATGTCTGATGTGTAGCCCTTAGGGAGATACACATTAACTATGTTTGTTTGTTTTTGATGTAATTTAATTTGAATCGAGTTACTATATTGAATATGGGGAATATTTGGAACAGGGGATGAAATTTTAGTATATTTAATAGTTTGGTTAACATAAGTAAGTGTTTGGATTTTCCCATCGTGATTACTAGTCTCTGGGGGGAAGTAAAATCCTTCTATTTTGGGGATATCACGATTTTTAACATTGGGAGATTGAATCAATATTACGTGGTATTGAAAAGTAGAAGTGGCTAGAAAGTCAGTTAGATAATCTAGATTTTTCTTAAGTGAACGTGCGTTCCATTGTAATAGGTTGAGTCCTTCCATTATATTGTCTTGTGAAGAGAGTTATGTACAAATATGAGGTTAAAATATGGTTAAAAGTTTGTTTAAGAATGGAGTGATCCCC
>CM065681.1:82103156-82123156 GCA_017654935.2 Phymorhynchus buccinoides
CCATCTCTTCTACTCTCTTGAGGGATTGTAATTTTAGAACATTATTATTTTTGTTGTTTTACATAAGATTGTTACCATTTCTTTTTAACGTAGTGCTGGTTTGCTTTTATTGTGGACTTTCAAATCTGGTGCAAAGAGGACAACCTTTCTCTTGTAGAAGGTTTTCTAGCTCAGTTTGAATGTTCACTGTGGACATTCTTTGCAGGCCGATTATGCAGACTGAAGAGTCTTTCTCAAAGACGAAACAGCTGTCTTTGCATAGGCATTGTCTATCTCCCCCCATTGGGAGAAAAAAGTAAATCAGCACAATTTATTTTTTTTTATTCTTTTCAGAACACAGAATAAATTGTAAAGTTAAAATTAAAGTTATTCAGTTTCTTTCTTAGGCTCACAAACTTAAATATTGGACACAAAAAAAGTTTTATTCAAGCAAAACTATATATATAAGAGGAAAGTTTTAATGGTGTGGTTGGGGTTTTTCTTCTTCAATTCTTTTTGTACGTTTATATATCTATATATATATATAAAAACAACCATTACACACACTAAACTAATGTACACATATATACACTCAAAACTCACACATAGGCTACACACTCAGACACACACACACACGCACGCATGCAATGCACGCACGTACGCACGCACATACACAATAAGGGTCCCGATTTCGGATCTGAATGCGATGCGATTGATTTGAAGATGTGAGATCATGATTCACGTAAAATTCATCTATTTGGGTCTACTTGAGTATAGTGAGCGAAAACTTGGCAGAATTATTTTTAGACGGAAGTTGGCTATTTCGCGTGAATCATGACTCACGGGACCCAATCGCATCGCAACGCCATACGAATTTACGCGTGTGTGGTGCGGGCTATACCACATACAAACAACAACAACAACAACATAGCATACAGTATTTATACGGCGCTGAATCTTGATAGAAATCAAATCAAAGCGCACACACACACGTTAGCATCCATAACGCATTCAAACACAAATGCAATACAAAGCGAACACACACGTTTAACATAAATGGAATACAGCAGAAACAGAACCTAAAGGCAAGAGAGAGAAGAAAGAGAAAGAGAGAGTGGAGCCTCAATGACGGGGGAACAGGTGGGTTTTGAGGTTAGATTTGAAAGCAGAGAGGGTCGGTTGCTGACGGAGGGAAAGAGGAAGTTTGTTCCAAGATGTCGGTCCAGAGACAGCAAAAGAGCGCCGACGAACAGTTGAAAGCTTATACCTAGGAAGGGGACAAGACGAGCAGCTGTGTTTTGAATACGCTGGAGACAAGATAGAGAAGAGACTGATTAGGCCAGAAAGGAGAGCATTACAGTAGTCAAGACGAGATAGGATGAGGGAAGTAACAAGCTTTGCTGTGGCTTAATCTGATAGGTATTTACGAATATAGCCAATGCGACGAATTTGATAGTAGCAGGACTGACAGGTCTGAGTCAGGAAACTCTGCATGGAAAGAGTATTGTCCAAAGTGACACCTAAGTTTTTGACAGAGTCTGAGAGGGGAATGATATTGTTACCCAGTTGGATTGACTCTATGGAAACAGAGGCTAGTTTGTTTTTTGTTCCTACAAGCATTGCTTCGGTTTTTTCACCATTTAATTGAAGTTTATTTTGAACCATCCAATTTTGAATATCAATATAGCAGTTGTTACTTTCTGTAAGAATGGAATCTAGATCTTCAGGGGTTGTACTGTTTTGGAGTTGTGAGTCATCTGCATAGAAGTGATGTTTCATGTTGTGTTGGTCGATGACATTGGCAAGAGGTGACGTATACAAAGTAAACAAGACAGGACCAAGCACAGACCCCTGGGGCACTCCACAAGAAATTCTAACCTGTTCAGACTGACGACCATTGACCATAACTGATTGAAAACGATCAGAGAGGTAAGAGGAAAACCAAGAAAGAGCGGGGCCATTAATTCCAAAAGTATGTTCAAGACGAGACAGAAGAAGGCAGCAGAGAGATCAAGAAGCGTCAAAAGAGAGATCTGACCAGCATCAGAAGCATGTAGGAGGTCATTGACGATTTGAACAAGGGCCGTTTCAGTACTGTGATTGGCTCTATAGGCAGACTGATAAGGATGATGAAGATTGTTTGAGGATAGATGATCGTTAAGTTGTTTCAGAACAGTCTTCTCTAGGAGTTTGGAGAGAAACGGGAGGTTAGATACAGGTCTGTAGTTTTTCAGATTATTGGGATCCAGATTGTTCTTCTTGAGAAGGGGCCTTACAAGAGCGGTTTTGAAAGCAGAAGGGAACACACCTGAAACTAAAGAAGAATTGATGATGGTGGTGATTGATGGCAGAATGTGTTGATAGATTTGTGAGAAAAGAGAGGCTGGGATGGGGTCAAGATCACATGATTTAAAATGCATTTCTTTCAGAGTAGAAAGAACTTCGGTCTCAGACACCGGCTTGAAAGAGAGAAGGGGGACACCAGTGAACGATGGGTCTGGAATAGTTGGTTGAAAAGGCATGGAGTCGATTTTTTATAGTAGATCGATAATATTGGTGGAGAAGAAGGAGGAAAAGGTTTCTGGCAGTTTGTCAGGACTGATATTTGATGGCAGAGGACTTGATTTCTTGTTTCCTAGGAGATCAGACATGGTGGAGAACAGGACCTTTGTTGTGCTGGCTTCAAGAATTTTAGATGAAAAATAGTTTGTTTTTGCCTTGGCCAGAAGAAGAGTGAAGATGTTGCGGCGAAACTGATATATCTGACGATGTATTTCTAGTTTTGAGGCCCGCGACTGACGCTCAGCCTTACGACTAGTGCGTTTACTTACTCTAAGTTCAGGCGTGTACCAGGGAGCGCAGGGACGATCGGGCACAATACGAGTGGATGGGGGAGCGTGTTTATCTAGCAAGTTACTCATAGTTGAATTAAAAGTCGAGGCACACACACTCACACGCACGCACACGGATACGCACGATACAATTATGCATCCACAGTGTAACCCAAATGATTCTAACGGCTTCTATAATCACAGTAAAACATAAGAGAACTAAAGATCAATATAAAAGTAAGCATGGCAGAAAGTTGTAGATCAATACTTCTCTATGGTCTACATCTATAGAGTTGTATTTTACAAGCATACTGTTGCACGCCTGGAAGCCTGCATGGGATTTGTTTTGCAGATACTGAAATATTCTGATATAAAAACGGATCCACGGTTCAGAAGAAAAATCTACTGTAATAATTGTGAGGGTTTTCTTCTTTTTGGTGTCAAAGCAACAGAGAAAAAAAATTGAATTTTATCCGAAGCAAAGTAATTCATTCTTGGATCCTTCGATGGCTTAGAGTCAAAACGGACTATCTTTAGACAGTCCATTGACTTAATATTGAAGTTATTGGAAAAACTAAGAGCTTGTATTAAAAAAGTCTGCAAATAATATAAAATGGGGATTATGCTTTTTATATTTCTGCAGTCCTTTTTTCATACAAGTTATTAGTTTTTTGCAATAAGTTTAGTAATGCCAAAGACAGTGGATAAGCTTTCTGGTAATACTCCAAGCCATCGAATTATAAGATTTTCAACCTTTCAACACCCCGCCTAAAGCAAAAGGGGCAAAATCCCACATCTGCATGAATACAAATGTCCCAGGCCCAGAGGACGGATAAAAAAAAAGAAGAAGAAAAGCTTAATGCAAAAAAATAAACAAGACCAAAATAATGGTGGGGAAATGAAAGGAAAAGAAGAATATGTACAATGACAATAATGATTCTCATGTACATGATAGAATGGAAACCTAATGATACAAAAGAAAATTCATAGAGATAACCCGAAATGAAACCGCGTTCACCAAATTGTATAGATCCGCTAAACTTCAGAATAATATTTATCTCTATGATGTACATAACTATCAGCCGCGAAGCGAAGCTCGTAATGTTTTCAGTGGTGTCTTTCTGTTTATTCCTGGCCAGCTGCCTGGATGACTAACTGACTATCTATGTTAACAAGATAGTGTTTGAACGGAGTGGCCTAGGAACCTCAACTTTTGCATGTGGATAGGCAGTTAGAATACCCAGGCCATGTTGGAAAACGAAGGTCATTGTTCAAGGTCACTGGGGCCGAAAATACTGCCACGCGGCTGGTGGCATAGCGTTTTAACGCTCTAGTTTCAACAAAGAGTGTCCAACATCTAAGCTTTCTGGTTTCAAACAAAAATGATTTTCCGAGAATGAATATGTCACAAGAACGAATTTTCTCCCTTTCGTTGACATAACATGCAATTTAGGGCTCTTCTATAGTAAAAGAGACCGGAAAGATCAGTTAGAGGATACAGAGAAAAGAGACACACTGGTTGGAATCATAATATGCAACCACCAAGGTAGCCATGGCTGGAGATCTTGGCACCTCACAAAAGTAATCATCTAGTGACGGACAAGTCTGAAAATCGAGCCTTCTTTACTTAGCATTGGTGTTGATTTATGTTGATTTAGTAAGCATGCACCAACCTTTTAGTCCTTCATATTAGGGGAATGGAGCTCAGCTCATAACAGATGTTATATTCATACTATTTTTATCCTTAATTTAGATATAATCTCAGTAGTTGGCCCTCCCTAGTCATGTCTCTTATCTTTTTAATTTATAATTTAAAAACATTATTTTCGTCATTTTACATAAGATTGTTACCATTTCTTTTTAACGTAGTGCTGGTTGGCTTTCATTGTGGACTTTCAATCTGGTGCAAAGAGGACAACCATTCTCTTGTAGAAAGTCTTCTTGCTCAGCTTGAACATTCACTGGACACTCTTTGCAGGCCGACATGCAGACTGAGTCTTTCACAAGACGAAACAGCTGTCTTTGCATAGGTACTGTCCATCTCCCCCATTGGGAGAAAAAGTAAATCAGCACATTATGTTCTACGTATTCTTCTTTTCAGAACACAGAACAAATCGTAAAGTTAAAGATAACTGAGTTTGTTTCTGAGGTTCACAAATACAGACATTGGACACAAAAACCTTTGATCAAAGCAAACTAGTCTGCATTTCAAATGCACCAACTTTTTGGTCCTTCATATTAGGAGAATGGAGCTCAGCTAATAACTGATATTTTATATTAATTCTATTTCTATCCTAATTGTGTATATAATCTCAGTAGTTTTTAAATTATGATTTTAGAACATTTTGTTTGTTTGTTATTTTACATAAGATTTATACTATTTCTTTTTAACTTAGTGCTGGTTTGCTTTTATTGTGGACTTTCAATCTGGTGCAAAGAGGACAACCATTCTCTTGTAGAAAGTCTTCTTGCTCAGCTTGAACGTTCACTGTGGACATTCTTTGCAGGCCGACATGCAGACTGAAGAGTCTTTCACAAGACGAAACAGCTGTCTTTGCATAGGCATTGTCCATCTCCCCCATTGGGATAAAAAGCAAATCAGCACATTACTTTCTTCTCCTGTTTTAGAACACAGAACAAATCTTAAAGTTAAAGATAACTGAGTTTGTTTCTGAGGCTCACAAGTACAGACATTGAACACAAAAAAGTTTTATCAAGGCAAACTATATATATATAGCTTGGCAAAAGGGTAAAAAAAACAAATGTTTTATATTTTTAATTTGGAACATTGTTATGTTTACACGTTTACTCAAGATTTTTATAATTTCTATTTTACTTGAGTGCTGGTTTGGTTATTTGGAGCCTTTTACCAATATACAGGAAGAAACCTTCCCTTTGTGGTACAATCTTCTTGTTGAGGTGAGAGTAGTTCCACCTTGGTAGGTTAAGACCCCATCCAGTGCCGAGCTGATGAGACTCCCTAGAGTCGAAACAGCTGTCCTCGGCTGGGTTCTGCCAATGCCTCCCTAATGAGGAGAAGCTAAACTAGCACCATGCCTGCAGTCGCCGTCAACAAAACTGCCTTCCATAATCTTCGTCCGCAAAGTAAACGTGATGATGTGATGTTGATCCTAGAAGCGTGTGGGATCTTGACAAATATCCACCCGGCCCTTAAACTAAGGGCTATTCTTCAACACTGGAGATTTACTTTGTTCCTATTTCATTTTAGGAAATTCAAAGCAAACCAGTTCACACACAAAAGCATTTTAAGTCTGCCCTACTTCAATGGTTGACTTCTACTAGGTAGCCTAAAATATATGTGTGGCTGCGAAAGTTTGGCTACGTATTATTGTGATGCTTACTCGAGGTATTCGTGGTGTGTGTTCCATGTGTGTCCATTAGTGATGAACTCTGGTGACTGGGAGCACACCTCAATTGAAACATCTCATTATTACATGGTAAATGTATTGTATATCGCATTGCATTGATTGCATTGTCAAAGTAGACAGCTCCTTACAAAATTCGGCAGCAGGTGCATTGTTACCTTTCTTTCTTGAAAGCATGATAAATTGATAATGCAGCAATCTAATGCTAAAAACTGCTGCTTGCTTTTTAAAGCTGATAGGAATAAGGAGATTACTTACATCTGTCGTATCCAATAGGCTTAATTGCACATTAAGCTTAATGTGCAAGACAATTTGCGTAATAAGATTGATGGGTAAGATTAGCTGCTCAATGCAATAAGCTTAATAAGCAATTTAGTGCACATTAAGTTTCTGCGCAACAGTAATGGTCTGCGCATTAACCCTAATGAGCACGGGGTGAGCAAATCCTCAAACCTGATGCGGACAAAGATGACCGTATATCACTTTTTCAGGGTCTGCTTTCGTGAATTCTCAGCGCGAGGACTGAGTTGTGATCAACTGAATTATATTTATTATTCAGAGAACTGATAAACACGTTATTTATTCCCACTCTCACCCCTGCCCCTCCCCAAATCATATGATATGCACCTGCTCATAAAGGGATGAGAGGGGTACTGAAACCATGGATTAATATCTGTATGACGCTTTACCACACACGTACATTTATGTTTTTGTATCACAGGCTCATCCTCAATTACCAGGATCACTTAAAAAAAAGGTGGAGACATTGGCGAGAGAGAGAGAGAGAGAGAGGAGAGAGAGAGAGAGAGAGAGCGCTCTCTGACCTGTAGTCTGACCGGGCTGGTTTTGAAGGTCAATTAGATCAACTTGTTCTCTTGTGCTTTCACTGAAACGTTGTGACAGGATGGGCTTCACTACAACACCTTTGTTCATGTTGCGCTTTTCAGCAGGCAGTTCTCACAAATGGAGAGGTAGAGCTTAATCTGATCTCTGGTTACATTCACATACTTTTTGGACAGTTCGGTTTCGTTAGCACCGTGTCCACATGCAATATGCGCTTCTCGTATTGCAAATAAAAGATCCCCAAGAGAGACGTAGAACTGAAGCTGGTCATTGTTTCCTGGCCTTACCAGCTTCTTCACATCTACAAGTTCCACAACATACAGTTTTTTCCACAGCAGAACACAAGCGTTTTTACGTTGTTCGTTTTCTTCTTCTGTGAACCACTGTCTACTGTCCCTTGTTGACTCCACACGATACAGCTCTTGCTCAAAGGTGTGCTTTGTTTTCGTAGCTGTCATTTCCGAATGTTCTACTCCTCTCTGTGGGAATGGTTATGTGTGCAATCTGTGATATCAGCAGTTCTCTGAATGAGAAATGGAAATCAGTTGATCAAAACTCAGTCATCGTGCTGAGAGGAATTCGCGAATTCGCGAAAGCAGACCCCCCCCCCAAAAACAAAAAAAAGAAGAAAGAAGAAATAAGGTAATACACTGTCATCTTTGTTAGGATTACGATTCTAGTCTGGCGCTTTGCTCACTCTGGGCCCATTAGGGTTAATGCGCGGACCATTATTGTTGCGCATTAAGCTTCACGTGCACAAAATTGCTCATTAGGCTTATTGAGCAGGTAATCTTACCCATTAAGCTTATTGCGCAAATTGTCTTGCCCATTACGCTTAATGCGCAAGTAAGCCTATTGAGCACGACATAACTGATCTCATACTTTTGTCCTCCGCCATACATATCGGTAAGAGGGAGTATGCTTTGGCAATCATGTACTTTAGTGACCATATGGGAGCATATAAATCATAACATAAAATATATATAGGATAATAGAAAAGAATAAGGAAATGCGGTATTGCGAGTAAACATCAAAGAAATGTGAACATTCATTTGTTCAAAATTGTCACAATTACAAGAAGGGGCTGGGCAGTGGAAAGGGAAATATTTCACACACACACACACACACACACACACGCACGCACGCACGCGCGCGCGCACGCACACACACAAACACAAACACACGCACACGCGCGAAAACACACACACACACACACACACACACACACACACACGTTCATTACTGATGAGTCCAAAATAAACATTACGTTGCTGACAAATCCAACATATTGCAGTAACATAATGTACTGCTAATAGAGTTAATAATTAAGTAATATTGATAGCAATCAGAACTACCATAGGTCTTAGTCATCATTAAACATAAATGCCTGAGTCGTACGGGAACAGAGGGAAAGGGAAAAGGTAATGATTACAATGCTTTTAATAATAATAATAATAATAATAATAATAATAATAATAATAATAATAGTGAATCATTTAAATAGCGCATTCCTCCACCAATGTGGAGCTCTATGCGCTTAACAACAACAAAAATTAAGAAGCAACAAATTCAACAACAACACGAAATAATCGCTCACGCACATGCAAATAGGCATACACATACACACCACACCCACACATACACGCACGTACCGGCACATACACACACACACACACACACACACACACACACGCACACACACACACACGCACGCACACACACACACACAGTTACCATCACCACCACTCACCCCACCCAAAAAACACAATACAAAATACAATCAGTTGAACAAAGCATCAACACACACACACACTCTCTCTCTCTCTCTCTCTTCTCTCTCTCTCTCTCTCTCTCTCTCTCTCTCTCTCTCTCTCTCTCTCTCTCTCTCTCTCTCTCTCTCTCTCTCTCTCTCTCTCTCTCTCTCTCTCTCTCTCTCGCGCGCGCGCGCAACAAAGCTGACGTAGACAATGCAGTCAACACACAGTGAAACTAATATGGGGGGAGGGGAGTGTGTGTGTGAGAATAGAGTCCAGAAGTAATGTGGCCTAAAGGTTGTGATGTAGCTTGAACAGGTGGGTCTTGAGAGCTGATTTGAAACATTGCAAGGACTGGATATGGCGGATTTCGCGTGGTAAGGAGTTCCAAACTGATGGGGCCGAAAAGGAAAAGGAGCGCTCACCAAACATTTTTGTTCGTGTACTAGGAACACAGAGAATTTTGGAATCTGAAGATGACCGCAATTGCCTTGATGGAGTATAGACAGAAAGCATGTCAGAAATGTAGCTAGGGGCATTTCCAGAGAAATAAGAATGACATAGAGTGGAAATTTTGTAGTCAATACGTGCTTTGATGGAAAGCCAATGAAGGGATATCAGGAGTGGTTGAACATGATGATACTTAGAGACCTTGAGGACAAGTCTGGCAGCAGAGTTCTGGACTTTTTGAAGCTTGTCAATGAGGTGTTGGGGGCAGCCATACAAGAGTGAATTACAATAATCTAGTTTAGAGAGAACAAAAGCGCAGACTAGTATTTTAGTAGTATCTATAGACAGGAGATGGCGAATCGTACCAATGCGATGCAGCTCACAGTATGCTGACCGACAGATAGTTTGAACTTGTGAGTCAACACTCATATCTTGAGAGATGTGGAAGCCAAGATTTCTAGCAGAAGGAGAAAAAGGTATTTGAGTGTCACAGACAGAGATGGAATCAGGCTTTGGGTACGAAAATTTTCTAGATGGAGAGTGGATGAACAAGGCCTCCGTTTTGTCGTCATTCAGCTTCAGTTTGTTTTGTAGCATCCATGATTTGATGTTGCGAATGCAGAATTCAAGTGAAGATATAGAAGGAAAAATGGTAGATGGGGATACAGGCTTGTGGAGTTGTGTATCATCAGCAAAAGACTGAATCAACTGAATGAGAAGTGATCAACTCGGACAGGGGTTTAGTGTACATGATGAAGAGGACTGGTCCAAGTACTGAGCCTTGAGGAACCCCACATGTGAGGCCAACCATTGCAGAAGATGAGTCATTGATGGAGACAGACTGAGTTCGACCAGAAAGGTAAGACGAGAACCATGACAGAGCAGTGCTTGATATTCCATAGGTGATTTGAAGCCTCTTAAGGAGTATATGGTGGTCAATAGTATCAAAAGCAGCTGAAAGATCCAAAAGAGTTAATATAGATGCGTCACCAGAGTCAAGAGCTAAGAGAATGTCATTAGTTACTTTCAACAGTGCCGTTTCAGTGCTGTGAAATGGCCTGTACGCTGATTGTGAACAACTGATGAGTTGATGTTCATTGAGATAGCCTAGGAGTTGAAACACTGATGACTTGAAATAATACCCATAAGCAAACACCATTCACAGTGTCTTTACGATTATACTTATAGCATACTGGGGAGACTTTAAACAACCACAAACAACCACCATAAATTAATGCTCATTATTGTAAAGGAAAGTAGTGAGTGGGTTAACTATAAAACGGGTATGAATAATGACATCCATCAATCATGTTTGTGTCATGAGGAAAAATCAAGGAAATAAATAAACAAAAACATGTACATTATCCACACATATCAAGAGAAGAATGTGGCATTCTTCAACAATGCTAGCTATAAGTATAAGGAAACAGTACGAACACGAATTGCCAAGATACAACATGTCCAATACAATACAAACTAACAAGGAATATACACAAGTAAATTGCATCCATCAATATATCATAGTTTTCAGTCTCAGTGAATTATGAATTGGTTTCTGAAGTTGAAAGCTTTCGAAAGGAATAAAGACAAATGTGTACATATTCTTTTGTCATAAAGCAGCAGTGTTAATCTAAACGCATTTGGGGTTGAATAATATTTTCTGGGGATATACAACTCACGTAAAGCTTTGTAATGAGGACAAACAAGAATGAAATGTAGTTCTGTTTCATCTATATCTGGACAGAAGGGACAGTGATTGCTTACATGTCTGTTTGAGTGCCTATATCGGTGAAGTTTTAACTGAGAAACGCCTAGTCTAATTCTAGTTAAATGTTTCCTGATAGCAGAATTTTTGATAAGATGCAAATATTCGGGCACGTCTACTATTTGAACAATGAATAGAAAGTATATCTATCTTTACACATAAGATTAGAGTCTAGATCTTGAAGATGACAATCAAATAATCTCTGCTTAAAAGCAGACACGAAACTTAACATTTCCCACACCTTGATTCTCCCAAACAAACCCGAAACCAAATTTATATAAGGTGTTTTGCACGTTGGATATCCGGTTCTTTTTACCATTTCGATGTAGAGTACACAGCATATTATACGCCTTTCTAGGTATTCTATGTTCTGCCATTGCTGTTAGTTTCAACCAATATTTAATAGATCTAGTATACGTTTGTATATATAAAGGGTGTCTTCCAGTTTCACAATGTACAAGAGGACTTGGTGTATGAATGATTACATTAAGAAGCCGTTTAATAGCAAATAAATGAATACGTTCAATGGGAGTATGATCAGCAGATAACCCCCAAATTTCTGCCCCATATGTCAAAATAGGCTGGACTTGGCAATCAAATATTCTAAAGAATAGTTTGGGATTATTTTTTTCAAGGGACCATAACATTTTTAAGATACCCAAAACACATTTTTTAGCTTTTGCTGCCATGTCCTCTAATGGGTATTTAAAAGTCAGTCCAGTTGAAAAAATCAAACCAAGGTATTTGTATTCGTTAACAACTCTTAGCTGGACACCATTGTAAACCCATTTTTCTCTTGCGGCTAAGTAGCCTCCTTTTCTAAATACAATTATCTTAGATTTTTCAAGATTAACTAAAAGTTGGAGTCTTGCTTAGTATATTGAGTTGGTTCTGAAGGCCTACAACTGAATGGGAAAGAAGAACAACATCTGCAAATAGCAAAATAAAGAGTTCAATTAAATCAGGTGATAAGCTAGAGAGAGAGAGAGAGAGAGAGAGAGAGAGAGAGAGAGATAAGCTAGAGAGAGAGAGAGAGAGAGAGAGAGAGAGAGAGAGAGAGAGAGAGAGATTGGGAGAGAGATTGCTGGATTTCAGCTGTCAGCCATCTTGGGTTAAATCTAAGTAGTGAACTAGCTACATGCTATGCGCTGTTTATTCCAAGATGGTGGCTGGGCAGCTCTTATGTCATTGCTTGAAAAAGGAAAGTGGTGACAACTGGTCCCCAGCCATGTAACTAATTAGGCCAGAATGATGATTTGTACGCCATACTCTCTGCCTGTTTGGATGTCCTAAGTGTCCTATTATAACCAAGCAGACACACTTACACAATTCAATACACTCAATGTTTAACAAATTATTTACATAATATACATGGCATTCAAAAGTTTGTCCAAAGAATAAACTAAAGCCGGCAACTTAACTAATTAACTAAAAGAAAGTTTGTATGCAGAAACACAAATTGAAGAGAAAACGACGAAAAGGCAGACGAAGAAGAGGTGTCCAACAAAACAAACAGCAGAGCGTCCGAAGAAGAGGAAGAAGAAGACAAAGGGAAAACTAAAGTCAGTAGAAGAAAAACTGCTGCCCCTCCTGCAGCAGCAGAACCAAAAAAAGGAGAAACGGCAGAGGACGCCCCCAGACTCCTCAACAGGAACGGACGAAGCCTGGCCCAAACGCACAGACAGGCCCACGGATCGGGCCTAACACGGGGCCAGACGGAAAGGCGAGCGGCCTCTCACAGCCGGAAACGGAGAAAAGAGCGGTTGACCGGGCGGTCAACCAGGCAGCAACAGGTCAGGTCAGGTTCAGGCTCAGGACTGTAGGAAAAACCAAAACAAAAACCTGGTTTTGAACACCCAGAGTAACAACAGTTTTGTGTTTCCCCAAAAACAAATTCCCCAACAGTCCTCTTCAGGGATGTAAAAACCCACCCTCTTTAAACTTGGCTCTCTCCAAGAACCCCCAAAACGCTGAACAACACTTTCTTTACAATCCTTTTCACACGACTCAGTCTAGGGGTAATATTTCATCAAAAAGGATTAACTAAAAGGTTTCACTTTTTCTGGAACAACAAGGCTTTCATACATTTAGAAAATTCTAGCCTTTCAAATACAAAAATTAACAATTACATTCTTCAGAAAATATTACATAAAATTTCACCACCAAAAATATGTCCTTTCCATTCTCATTTCTTCCAGAAGGCGGATGAACTACAGGCAAAGAATGTATTTCCCCAAAATAACATCCACAATGTACTTCAAAAAGTCAAAAAGCCTTGAAAACATTAATGACACTTCCTCTCAAAAATAAAAACAGAAACGGGGATGAACGCTTTACAAAGCCCCTATCAGCATAGCTAGAAGCGCAACTGGAATAACCCTCTGTTATCCAGCTCTCCGCAGAGTCTCTTAATACCTAATTAAGCTAGGACGATGGCCGCGAGGCTAAACATAGGCCGCAAGGCTAAACATATACCGCAAGGCTAAACATAGGTCGCGAGGCTAAACATAGGCCACGAGGCCCACTATATCCAAAACCGAACCGCGCCCAAAAATGGAGCTCACAAGTTGAGCTCTCGGAATAGAACACTTGCAGCTTGAGTTATATCCGCAACAAGGAATAATGCGCGCGCGTGCACGCATTTAAGATTCTGAATCTCTGTGAACTCAAATACGCTTTGAACCAAAAACGATTTGTACGGCCTAAACACACAATGGCGAGCCAAAACATTGATCCAAAAATATGTGCCGAGTTCAAGTACCAAATTCTACAACTGGCAAAAACCTATCCAACTGACAAGTCACGTCCCAGCCAGTCAGTTCCTTAGCCCCTTATGCAAAAATCAAGAAAATAATAAGAAAATGAACCAAAGAAAACGTACACAAATACACATGTTAGCAAACCTATAACTAGCTACTCTACATTGTTACGCGCGCGTTGTTGTACGACTTTTAACGGGATTAATACTAATTTTATGCAGCTACTGACCAAACTTCCAAGTGGCGGAATGAAGAAGAAGAATCCTCCCCACAAGACAGTCGCAGCTCTGGTCTCGCCAAGGGCTCGGGGTAAGCGCGAGCAGGTGGAAGGGGTTCCGGACCGGCCACAGCTTTCTTCCAGGACTCCAGTGAACGCCAGGGACGATGACGGGGAAGGGAGGACGATGAGGAACCAAATAAAAAAGGGGTGAAGATGGCGATGAGGATGAAGAGAAGAGACGGTGTCTGCCGAAACGCAGTAGTTTCGCTACCCCCACGTCTTAGGACTCGTGCAGGGTAAAAGTTGATTTCAGGATCCTTCAGGGACGTGGCCCTCACCACACCTCAGCACTGGGCGGCCGTAGGTGGACAAAACGATGAAAAGGAGAAAGGATGAAGCGATGAAGCGATGTTGGTTAACTGAAGGAAAAATATGGAGTGACGTTCGACCGGTAGAAAGCTCATGAAGTCGCAAGTTGAATGTGGAGTCTCGCGAGAGGTCAGCGCTAACACAGGTTGCACGGATTCCACGAGTAGGTTGTCTCCCCTAGGTGAGAAGAAGGGGAAAGACCTTGGGGTCCTTTGTGATCGAGAGGTAGTCTGTGCCTCTCTCTGTCGGTTCAGAAGAACAATGTCACAAACTCGTGACACCCCACCTTCTGGAAGTTCGGTACATGTAACTTCCTCTAATCTATCACTCTCTTTGACTCTGCCTTTTCCCTTTGCTTACTGTCTTCTACTATCTTTCTGCCTTACTGGTCCATTCTCCTGCGTTTTTTCAAGAAACTTTCAAAAAGATTTCCTCCATCCGAAGTCGGATTTGCTATTTCGTGGTTAGGCGCATAACGGCAGCATGACGCATCTGCGCTTATAATTGACAGGAAACTGTCTGAACGATAGAAGAAGAAGGAAGAAGAAGTGAACTGTATCCGTCATTTACATGAATTAATTTTTGAGCAATTAGTTTAAAGACCCCGCATGTCACGTGTCACATTACCTCTTACTTATGCTAGGAATATTTCTTAAGATTCCTTACTAGCTATAAGAGGGGAAAACACGCGAAAACCGTGATTTTGACACATGACGTGCGGGGTCTTTAATACATTTTTTTGTAGTTAAGGAGTTTTGTTTTGTCCCATGTGACCAATCCTGCAGTGGCCCTTTTACATCTGAACCTGAACCGGACGTGAACCGGACCTGTCCTGACCCTGTTCCTGTGCCGCTGTTGCCGCGGAGCCTTTGGCCGGAACCTCCCCAAAGAACTTCGCTGCTCTGGGCCTCTCTCCAGGAGTGAAAACCAGCATCCGTCTGCGACTAGGGGAGTGAGGGAAAACTGTTGTGTGAATGTGTGCGAGTGGGTGGAATCTAAGCTAAATTTCTTCTTGGCTTTTGGTTGTGTAAGAAGGTCCATTCCAGGGTTTAGGTTGGGTAGTAGAGGAGTAGGGGGAAAGGGTTGGTTTTTCTTTAATTATATTAGAGTGGGAAACATTAGTTTAGGTCCTTAGATTTTTGCATCTTTTGCCACGGCTAAGATTTTGTTTGTAATGATTTGTGTATGCATGATTGTGTGAATAAATGTTTTTAAGATTTCCATTTGCCTGCGCGTGTGACTCGTGAGCCTCTGGAACCAAGCCTTTCCCTGTCGCCTGTGTCTCTTCTATTCCCTAGAACGTGACAGAGGCTCACAAAGGGAACGAACTCTTGATTATTGTGATGTACAGTTTTCTAATCTTTTTTCTAATTTTCTAATGCAGTATTTGTGACCCTCTCTCTCTCTCTCTCTCTCTCTCTCTCTCTCTCTCTCTCTCTCTCTCTCTCTCTCTCTCTCTCTCTTTCTCTCTGTGTATTTGTTTAAATTTAAATTGTGCATGTTAAAGACGAGTATGGAAAGTAGGTTTAGGCTTAATTTCGTCATTGTCTGTGCTTAGTATTTAATATGTGCATACACATTATAAAAACATGAATAGGTTTGCTTTTGTCACGTGTGTGTATTTACTTCTTAATTTGTGCATGTTAAGTATGAATAATGTAATATAGTAATATGTTTGATTTTGTTATGTGTACACATATTTACATTTAAAATTGTGCATGTTAAGATGAGTAGGTAAAGTAGAGCTAGGTTTGATTTTATTACGTGCATGCTTGTCCGTTCAAATAAGTACATTTTTAAGATGAGTATGTAAAGTATGATTAGGATTGGTTTTGTCATGTGTTTGTGCACTTCTAAATTTGTGCATGTTAAAGATGAGTATGAAAAGTAGGATTATTTTGGGGTTTTTCTCCGTGTGTATGTGCTTAGGCCTACTCTTAACTTATGCACGTTCAAAATGAGTATAGTTAATAATATTAGGTTTGATTTTGTTATTGTTGTGCTACTATATAGGGTTGTATTTTGCATTCTTTATATTGCTTTGTCTGTGCTCATTTTCCTTTTCCATTTCTACTTTTATATTTGTAACTTTTTTTTCCAGAGGGCTGGATGTAAAAAAAAAAGCATGTTATTGCTTATTCTATTACCCTCTTTAAGTAAAAATCATTCATTCATTCAATTCAATTCAACTCTCTCTCTCTCTCTCTCTCTCTCTCTCTCTCTCTCTCTCTCTCTCTCTCTCTCTCTCTCTCTCTCTCTCTCTCTCTCTCTCTCTCATCGTATTACATATCGACAAATTTGACCTTTTGCATCCAAACCAGTCAGGTTTTAGAGAAAAACATTCATGCCATACAGCTTTAATAAATCTGGTCGACCAATGGCTTGCTAACATTAATAATGACGAATACACAACAGCACCTTTCGTCGATTTTGCAAAGGCTTTTGACACCATTGACCACTCGCTCTCTACTCCTTCGAAAATTATCAGTTTACAAATTTTCAGCTGACACTGTTGCATTTATATCTTCGTTTCTAAGTTTCCGTCAACAATGCGTTTGTGTAGAGAATAAAATTTCAAATTTCAGTGGTATAACAAGTGGTGTGCCACAAGGTTCAGTTCTTGGCCCTATTCTTTTTTCTTTATATGTCAATGATTTACCCCTCTCTGTTTCGTCCCCATGTGATCTCTTTGCTGATACTACGATTCGCTCGTCACATCAAAATATAAACACTGTGTATGTAAACTTGCAGTAAAGCGTAAATAAACTCGTTAATTGGACTGACTGTAACCATATGTCACTTGTCACGTGCACTCCAGCACGTGGGGTTCGGACACGGCAAATTATCTCCCCTGACGCACCTCACATCCCCTCACCACCGCCAAGGCAAACAAGAGTTTGAGGGCCAAAAATAAAGGTTTACTTCGTTGAAAAACAAAACAAATACAAAATTAATTAGCTAACAGGAACAAAACCCGAAATAACACAGCCTCTCAATCAAATCTTACCAATTCCAACCTGGGGCGAACAACACAAACAACTCCAAACATCAATAATGACCAAACCAGACAGTGGCCTCAAAAATTAATCAGGAGCTGCTCTCTCCCTTAGTCGAGCAGAACAAATAATGTTATTGATTACACTCTTTTACATTCTAAATAACCCAATCTGTCTCACTCGACCACATTGACCAAATCGGCTAACTAAATCAAATCGACCAACTCGCCTGCCACACTCAACCATTCATTCTTTCTTAAAGTCCGGGCCTCGCTCGGCTCTCTACCCCTCTCAGCACAGTCTCTCCTTGGTACTTACAGTTCCACAGACCCGATCAAACATTTAAATAAAACAACACAAGTCATCACGCCAAGGATGGCTCCTGTCGGAAGAATAACTGTCCGCAGTCCAGGTTCCTGCTGGAAGAATGTTGTCCGCAGTCCAGGTTCCCTCTGGAAGAATGCTGTCCGCAGTCCAGGTTCCCTCCGCCGCTCCACTCCAAGAACTGGTGTAAACGTCCAAGTTGCTCACACACACTCCGGCCAAAAGTCCATTGGCCGAAAATCTCCCAAAGGGCTTCACGAGACACCTCGTTCTCAGCGAAGCACGGGCTGACCCCTACGGGTTCCGGCTGGGACCCTCTGCCACGGACCGGGAGAAGGGTCACAGGTTACCTCAGCTGGAGAAAGAGGAGTCCAGATGTCCAGGTGGGAAAAAGGAGGGGAAAGGGGACGGAGAGGGTCAGCGGTAACAGGCGACACGAAAAGAGGACGAAGAAAACGGACTCCCGCTGACCAAGGCAGCAGAATGGCAGTCCTGGTAGTCCAAAAACTCTGCGACAGAAGTAGAAAGGATTCACATTTAACGAGCGTCCAAACGCTAAAATAGATAAATGCGGTCGAGGACTGTCCACAAGTAGAGTTGGGGTGGGCGGAGAGATAATGAGCGAGGCCATCTAATAATCACTGCCACTAACTTGCACACATAGTGAATTTCCCCAAAACTAGTGCACTCCATTCACATTAAACGTAATCGTTAAGGTCAGTGCGCGCGTATCTACAAAATTAATCCCAAAAATTAAAATTTACAAATGCGCACCAGCCAATTGTTGAGTGGTCACAAATCCAAACACAAACAAACAGACAAACTTCCCTACACCACTGGACCGAACACCATACACACACAAACATTGTCAACAAACAGATATATCGAGCAAAACTACAAGGGAGGGAACTTATCTAAGCTATTCCTATGCTACGAATTTATACTAATGGGGTAGGGCTGACGTTGAAGAAGTAAAAACAACACAAAAAACGGAAAGAACAGAAGACAAGTGAAAGAAGATGAAAGTGAGAAGGAAATAGAGGAATGGGGAGAGACTAGGGGAAGGAGGGCAAGAAAGGGAAAGAAAAAGATTGAAAGTTCTAGAACAGTTTACGTTACCAGAAAAGCCGGTGAAGGGAAAAGGCTGGCGTAGGTCAGTAATGAGTTGTCGGACGAACAAGGACAGACTCAGAACTCCCTCCCTCCCCAAATAATTCCCTTCCGAAGCGCATGGGTCGCTTAGAGAATTAAACACTTATACATTTAGTTGTTAACAAAGTCAAGTCTTGTCACGCCCTTCTACCCACTTCGACGGTCCAGCAAAGTCTGCCAGAAAGCAGCTCACCCTCGGCAGGAATCAACCGGTTTCACCGATTGGACACCAGCACGAACAAAACGTGCTGTGACAAAACAACGAGACAAACGAGAATAAGTGTGGAAGGGGGAAGAGGAGAGTTGGAGAAACAAACCGTGCATGGCGAGGGAGAACGAAGTAAAAGAATAGAGCACACGGAGGGAAAAGAAAAGAGAAGAGAAATACAAAATTTAATGTATTTAAAACTAAAAGTATTGGGGTAAAAATTAACCCCTAAACATCTATAAAGTTAAACTAACTAATATTACACTGGACTATGGAACAGTCACGGCTGGCCGTGACATCACTGAACGCAGAAAAAACAAAACATATCTTAATAACTACGAGACAGAAACGTGAAAACATTCAATATACCACACTAAATATTTGTGTACATAATTAAAAAAATAATAAAACAAGTAAAGTCTCACAAAGTTATAGGTATACCTGTTGATAATAACTTATCCTGGAATGACCTCATCTCTCAATTAAGCAGAAATATAGCAAAGAAAGTCTTTCAGCTATCAAAAATAAAACATTTTATCACTTACGAAGCTAACAAACAGTTCTTTAGTGCTCACATCTAATCATTAATAGACTATGCCTCAACACTTTGGGATTGTGCCAGTGACAAGACATTGAAACCACTTGTCCGCGTTTATAATCGTGCCTTAAAACTGGTTCTCTTAAAATCAAGTTCTTTAACTTTGGAAGATTTGAAGGTTCGGAATATTCTACCACTCAAAAACAAACAAAAATTTAACAAAGAAAGGCTTATGCACAAAATAATGATTGGAATGCCGCCTTCTAGAATAACAAATAAATTTCAGTTGAATAATAAGATTGTACTTCATAGACCAAGATTAGATTTATATAAATCCAGTCTGCACTATTCCGGAGGTTCACTATGGAATGCATTACCCGTGTATTTAAAACAAATATGAAGTCATCCATCTTTCATGAAACAATT
>CM065681.1:82128156-82133136 GCA_017654935.2 Phymorhynchus buccinoides
TTATAAATGATTGTCCGGATTACAATGATGAAACCTTTTGTTCACATCCCATCTGTATCAAAATGTTCACATGTGTCAATGGCCAATGTCTGTCGTTCAGTGACGTCTGTGACCAGACCCCTCAGTGTAACGATCACTCTGAGGAACAGGGCTGCAATCTGTACAAAACACAGAAGACGATACAGTCTTTCTTCCCTTCCCCAGCTCTTGTTACCTTCGATGGGATCAGACAATTTCAGTCCATTCCTATGACTTTCAACGAGTCTTGTCCTGACAGCCATTACCGTTGTCCTGGTGAATTCAACGATTGCCTGCCTGTCTACACACGGTGCAATGGGATCTATGACTGCGTTGACCAAAAGGACGAAGATGGTTGTGACGACATCAAGTGTCCAGGGTTCTTCATGTGTAGGGCATCCACCACGTGCCTCCATATTTACCACCTGTGTGATGGCTGGCCCCACTGCCCACTGCGTGATGATGAACTAGTGTGTGGCACCAGCTGTCCAGTGGGCTGTCTGTGTCAAGGTCACTCGCTCCGCTGTCCACAGCCTTTCTCTGTAACTCTGTTCCCTGATGCCCGTTCTCTGGATGCCACAGGTTCTGGAATGACCCTTTCTGATGTGGGTCAGCTGACCTATGTTGTTCATCTTGTTCTTGCCCAGTGTTCACTGTCCACCTTGACTAGTGTAAACATGTTCAATCTAAGATTTCTGGACCTCAGTGGAAATAAGCTGAAGCAGGTAAATTTGGTCGTTTTTCTTTCCATGAACAATTTACTAGAATTGAAACTAGCTCATAACCCCATCACAGCCATTTCTACTCATTTAATTCCCGGTGTTCCTCATAGTGACCTTATGATAGTGGATCTCTCGTTCACAACACTAAATACATTTGATTCTCGAATATTGTTGCCCTTCTCTCAAATCCAAAAGCTTAATTTATCATTTACAGCAATTAGAGAAATCAACCATAGTGGATTTCAGTTCACACCACAGCTAGCTGAACTGTACATGGAAGGCAGTCCAGTAGAGACTTTTCCCATCAACATGTTCAGGTATCTTTCTCGACTGCGTTTTGTTTTAACTGACAATTACAAAATATGCTGTGCAAAAATACTACCGTTTAACTTTGACAATACAGATTGTCACGCCCCCAGGGACGAAATTTCTTCCTGTGAAGATTTGCTACAGTCCTGGGTCTATCAGGGATTTCTGTGGTTGGCTGCTAGTGTCTCAATCAGCGGCAACATCTTCTGTCTGTGTGCTCGTGTGTTTTCCAGGGACATTTCTTCGTTGAGTGGATTCAACGCCTTTGTAATCAACCTGAACCTGGCTGACTTGTTAATGGGGGTATACATTGCCATAATTGGGGCAGCTGACCAACAGTTCCGTGGCCGATATTTCTTCTTAGATCTCACATGGAAACACAGCGTGCCTTGCCAGATAGCCGGCTTTCTGTCTTTACTGTCCAGTGAAGTGTCAGCACTAATCACCGGACTGATCACACTGGATCGTTTTCTGGTGCTCCATTTTCCGTTCAGCACTGTACGCTTTGGTAAAACCTCAGCAGCTGTAGCCTGTCTGCTGGTGTGGTCTGTGGGCTTCACTCTGGCCTTGGTGCCTTTACTCCCCGCTCTGACACACTGGCAGTTCTACAGTCAAACCGGCATCTGTATCCCGCTCCCAGTCACCAAGGCAGACTTCAAAGGCAAGCAGTACTCTTTCAGCCTACTCATCGTTCTGAATTTCGTTCTGTTTTTGTTCATCTCTGCCGGGCAAGGTCTCATCTACTGGTCAATACACAGCAATGCTTTCAAAACCAGCACGACCAAAGTGTCACAGGACATTACCATAGCGAGGAGACTGGTCATCATCGCGGTGAGTGATTTCCTGTGCTGGTTTCCCATCGGACTGTGCGGGATGCTGGCGCTGGCTGGTGTGGCCATTCCCGGGGAGGTCAGCGTGGGTCTGGCTATCTTAGTTCTGCCCCTCAACTCTGCCATCAACCCCTTCATGTACACGCTCAACACGTGGGCTGAGAAACGCAGGAGAACCGACCAAGCTGAACTGCTGCAATGGCTGGAGGCGCATTCTGATGCTGTCCTGTGATCTGCGGCACAAAGTAATTGAACATATATTTAGATACACTTACATTGTCCAAGTTATTGAGCAATATCCTTTAAATTAGTATGCATTTATTGAAATAGTGAGGCTAGAAGAGGAGACAATAGAAATGAACAAGGGTGGGACATTCTTCGTTAGTTAGCTAACCTCCACCAAAATTGCTTACGGTACCCATCACCTAGAATTATGTGAATAAAGAGTCAAAGGGAAGCAAACCCAAAACTTCATCATAAAAAAAGGACGAGCCAGGTTTGACTCTTTATTCACATAGTGCTAGGTGTTGGGTACTGTAAGCAGTCTTGGAGGATGGGAGCTAACTAAAGATTTAGTTTGTAAAAAAAGACAATTCTCCTTGAGTAGCAAAGTACGGTTATCTCCGCAGTTCTGTATTGTCTGCTTTGTCAGTTTGAGATAGGTTCTCTCATATTGTCCAATGCAATCAAGTGAAACAGACTGTTACTAAAGTGAGTCTTTACTAAAGTGAACTGTGTAACTGATAAACATTCAGTAAAAATTCAGTTGAGTGAAATCCGCGACCTGTTTTTTTGCGACTAAATTGGACAGTATGTGAACGTCTTTTGCCTGGTTCATACAGTTCTGATACACGGCCTACACCACCTGAAGCCAGTTCTGCCAGACATTTTCAGATTGTGGAACTACTTGATCAGTCTTCCATGTTGTCCTTGAAGTGATGTGGTGGTTTTTGCAGTGCTCTGGAATCGATCTTGAAGATGTAGTTGGTGGATGACCCTGACTTGTCTTGGGCGTGATCACGCTTAGAGCACCAGGTTAAAGTTTCTCAGAAACACTCATACAAAATGAATAGACATTGGACACAGAAAAGTTTCAATAAAAAAACATTCATTTGAAGCAAACTTTATTCTATTTCAAATGCACTGTCAACTATTCAGTCCCTCAGCTATTCACTGAGATTTCTCTTTCAAACACTCCTTGTGAGTGTCCAATATTCTTCCATGTTGGCATACTGCAGAAAATGTCCATCTATGGCTCTGGCTACTTGCTTTATGCTTCAGCCAGATGCGTGCCTTTCAAAGCATGTTTGAATTTACGCTGAATCAGTAGTGTACAAACACTAACTTTGGCCAGGGTTTTTCTTTTTTCGACTATAACACAGCCCATGGCTCTGGTTTGGTTGCGGGGGGGGGGGGGGGGGGGGTTTATGCCGTAGCAGATTCTGCATCTACTTGTCGATCATCTTTGTCAGGACGTGGACTTTTGGTGGTGAGTGATAGAAAAAAAGCTGACTACTGCACTTTTTATGGACAACCTGCCAGTTTCTCGCGTGCAAAACGTGTATCTCTGTTTTCTCATTTTGAACACTATTTTTAGCTTTTTGTGTTTCGAACCAAGTGAGCTGTGGCTCAATCACCATAATGGCTACATGGTGAGTGGCTCCAAAAATAGCTTTGACCCTAGGGAGCAAAATGTAGTTCACAAAAGTGTGAACTCCCACAAGTTCGTTGATGATGTATGTCAAGGTGTGGCCTCTATCAACCGTGAATGCAGATGCAGAGAAGCGAGTAGAGCTCGAGATAAAACAAGAAGTTAATTGAAGCAGTAATTATCGAGAGATCTATAATTTTCAGCGGATCATTTGCGGAGAACATTGACCTTTAAGCTATGAAACGTTGTTTTGGTTCTTAGTTCTGCAGTCTTGTATGTCATTTGCCTTTGGTGTCCTTTGGTAGCCATCTCTCCACGCCAAGTCTGTCACGTCAGAATCAGTGGGTCTGTACCCTGTCTACCCAGATCGTCTCCCTGTAAAATATTACTTCAGTCGTTCTTTGCGCAGAAGAACGTCAGCTCCCTACCCACTGGCTAAATTGTATTTGCTTCGTCTGTTGACTATGATAGACACTCGACACCCCCACGCGTATGCACACCACGTGGTCTCGCGGCGCGTCAACGCACGTAAGCCCAATACCACCAACGCAGCCGCGTGCGCGGCGCAACACACACACAGTGCACACACACACAATCGCATCAATGCACACTCACACGCACGCACGACAGCACCGACGCCCACGGGGCGTGGCTAGGAGGGTGCGAATGGCGCTCGAAGGAGGAGAGCGAAGGAGCTGTCGTCGAAGAGAGCAAACGCTCAGCAGCAGCGAAGAGGCCAGTGCGCAGACGACAGCGCACCTCCCTGACGAGGAGAGAGAGCGAGCTCTCTCGCGCTCACTGCGAGAGCCTCTCTCCGCTCTCTCGGTCTCAGGATACATCGGTGCAGGGGGAGAGATAGACGACAGTCACAAAAAAAGCACAGGACAACAGAGACAGAGAGAGCACCTGCATACAGACAGAGACAGAGACAACGACAGAGACAGACTAAACCCGATGGAGAAGTACAAGAACAAAAACTAAAAGCAGAGATTTCAGAAAGGTTAAGACCAGCCACACGTCAGGTAAAATCAGCACGACTCGTACGATACGATACGGATACGATTCGTCACCTTGATCTGAAGACGCGAATCACATTTGTTCTTGGAGACCCCATTGATCACTCATCGCTTGTACAGTCGTGCGAATTTTATCGCGACGTGTGGCTGGCCTCTTTACTAGATAACCCAGAGAATATTAAAAGGGCAGATAAAAATCCTTTACTTAAAGACCCAACCAGAGCACGTGTCAGAATCACGGGGTTTCACATGTTTTCCCTCTTTAGCTTGTATAATCTTGTTTTAACCAGGTTTACTTCCATACAATGCCCGCCCAAATTGAAAACGAAGAAACAGTGCTTTTAACAAACCAAAACAAGAAGAAAGCAGCCTCAATTTCAATTTGGGGGCATTTGTATAAATGGAGGTCGCCCAAACAAACGTCCCGCAGGAAA
>CM065681.1:82133636-82143636 GCA_017654935.2 Phymorhynchus buccinoides
AGAGTAATATAGATGCACGTCACCAGAGTAAGAGCTAGAGGAAGCATTAGTCTACTTTCAACAGTGCCGTTCCGTGCTGTTGAAATGGCCGTACGCTGATTGTGAAACAATGATGAGTTGATGTTCATGAGATAGCCTTAGGAGTTGAAACATGATGACTTGAAATAATACCCATAAGCAAACACCATCACAGTGTCTTTACGATTACACATTATAGGCCTACTGGGGAGACTGATAAACAACCACAAACAACCACCATAAATTAATACTCATATATTGTAAAGGAAAGGAGTGAGGGGTTAACTTAGAAAACGGGTTATGAATATATGACATCCATCAATCATGTTTTGTCATGAGGAAAAATCAAGGAAATAAAATAAACAAAACATGTACATATCCACACATCATCAGAGAAGAATGTGGCATTCTTCACCAATGCTAGCTAACGTATAAGGAAACAGTACGAACACGAATTGCAAGAACAACATGTCCAATACCATGACAAATACAAGGAATATAAACAAGTAAATGCATCCATCAAAATATCATAGTTTTCAGTCTCATGAATATGAATGGTTTCTGAAGTTGAAAGCTCGAAAGGAATAAAGACAAATGGTACATATTCTTTTGTCATAAAGCAGCAGGTTAATTAAAACGAATTGGGGTTGAATAATATTTTCTGGAGATATACAAACTCAAGCTAAGCTTGTAATGAGACAAACAAGAAGAAATGTAGTTTTCTGTTTCATCTATATATGGACAGAAGGGACCATGTGCTACATGTCTGTTGAGGCATATATCGGTGAATTTTAACTGAGAAACGCCTAGTCTAATTCTAGTTAAAGTTCCTGATAGCAGAATTTTGATAAGATGCAAAATATTCGGGACGTACTACTATTGAAACAATGAATAAGAAAGATATACTCTGATCTTTACACATAAGATTAGAGGCTAGATTTGAAGATGAAAATCAAATAATTCTGATAAAAGCAGACGAACTTAACATTTCCCACACCTGATTCTCCCAAAAACAAACCCGAAACCAAATTGATATAAGGTCGTTTTGCACGTTGGATATCCGGTTCTTGGACCATTTCGTGTAGAGTACACAGCAATTATACGCCTTTCTCGGTATTCATGTTCTGCATTGCTGTAGTTTCAACCAATATTTAATAGATCAGTTACGTTTGTTATAGTAAATTTTGTGTCTCAGTTCACAATGTACAAGAGGACTTGGTGTATGAAGATTACATTAAGAAGCCGTTTAATCGCAAATAAATGAATACGTTCAATGTGGAGGAGGATCAGCAGATAACCTCAAAATTTCTGCCCCATATGTTCAAAATTAGGCTGGACTGGCAATCAAAGATTTCTCAAGAATCGTTGGGATTATTTTTTCAAGGGTACCATAACATTTTTAAGATACCCAAACACATTTTAGCTTGCTGCATGTTCCTCTAATGGGTATTTAAAAGTCAGGTCAGTTGAAAAAAATCAAACCAAGGTCATTTGTATCGTAACAAAATCTTAGCTGGACACCATTGTAAACCCATTTTTCTCTTGGCGGCTAAGTAGCCTCCTTTTCTAAATACAATATCTGAGATTTTCAAGATAACTTAAAAGTTGGAGTCTTGCTAGTTATATGAGTGCGTTTGAAGGCTACAACGAATGGAAAGAAGAACAACATCTGACAAATAGCAAAATAAAGAGCAATTAAATCAGGTGATAAGTCTAGAGAGAGGAGAGAGAGAGAGAGAGAGCATAGTGAGTAGAGAGAGAGAGAGGATGGGAGAGGAGATTGCTGGATTTCAGCTGCAGCATCTTGAGGTAATCTAAGTAGTGAACTAGCTACATGCTATGCGCGTTTATTCCAGATGGTGGCTGGCGGCAGCTCTTATGTCATTGCCTTGAAAAGAAAGTGGGCAATGTCCACAGCAATGTAATCATAGCCAGAATGATGATTGTACGCCATACTCTTGATGTTTGGAATTGTCCTAAGTGTCCTATTATAACCAAGCAGACACACTTACACAATTCAATACACTCAATGATTAACAAATTGTCTACATAATATACATGGCATTCAAAGTTTGTCCAAAGAATAAACTAAAGCCGGCAAATTAACTAATTAACTAAAAGAAAGTTTGTATGCAGAAACACAAATTGAAGAGAAACGACGAAAAGGCAGACGAAGAAGAGATGTCCAACAAAAACAGCAGAGCGTCCGAAGAAGAAGAAGAAAACAAAGGGAAAACTAAAGTCAGAAGAAAAAAAACTGCTGCCCCTTCTGGGGCAGACTACAGCAGCAGAAACAAAAGATGAGACACGGCAGAGGACGCCCCCAGACTCCTCAACAGGAACGGACGAAGCCAGGCCCAAACGCACAGACAGGCCCACGGATCGGGCCTAACACGGGGCCAGACGGAAAGGCGAGCGGCCTCTCACAGCCGGAACCGGAGAAAAGAGCGGTTGACCGGGCGGTTAACCAGGCAGCAACAGGTCAGGTCAGGTTCAGGCTCAGGACTGGAGGAAAAACCAAACCAAAAACCTGGTTTTGAACACCCAGAGTAACAACAGTTTTGTGTTTCCCCAAAAACCAATTCCCCAACAGTCCTCTTCAGGGATGTAAAAACCCACCCTCTTTAAACTTGGCTCTCTCCAAGAACCCCCAAAACGCTGAACAACACTTTCTTTACAATCCTTTTCACACGACTCAGTCTATGGGTAATATTTCATCAAAAGGATTAACTAAAAGGTTTCACTTTTCTGGAACAACAAGGCTTTCATACATTTAGAAAATTCTAGCCTTTCAAATAACAAAAATTAACAATTACATTCTTCTAAAAATTTCACATAAAATTTCAACTCACCATAATTATGTCCTTTTCATTCTCATTTCTTCCAGAAGGCGGATGAACTACAGGGAAAGAATGTATTTCCCCAAAATAACATCCACAATGTACTTCAAAAAGTCAAAAAGCCTTGAAAACATTAATGACACTTCCTCTCAAAAATAAAAACAGAAACGGGGATGAACGCTTTACAAAGCCCCTATCAGCATAGCTAGAAGCGCAACTGGAATAACCCTCTGTTATCCAGCTCTCCGCAGAGTCTCTTAATACCTAATTAAGCTAGGACGATGGCCGCGAGGCTAAACATAGGCCGCAAGGCTAAACATATACCGCAAGGCTAAACATAGGCCGCGAGGCTAAACATAGGCCGCGAGGCCCACTATATCCAAAACCGAACCGCGCCCAAAAATGGAGCTCACAAGTTGAGCTCTCGGAACAGAACACTTGCAGCTTGAGTTATATCCCGCAACAAGGAATAATGCGCGCGCGTGCACGCATTTAGGATTCTGAATCTCTGTGAACTCAAATACGCTTTGAACCAAAAACGATTTGTACGGCCTAAACACACAATGGCGAGCAAAAACATTGACTCAAAAATATGTGCCGAGTTCAAGTACCAAATTCTACGACCGGCAAAAACCTATCCAACTGACAAGTCATGACCCAGCCAGTCAGTTCCTTAGCCCCTTATGCAAAAATCAAGAAAATAATAAGAAGATGAACCAAAGAAAACGTACACAAATACACATGTTAGCAAACCTATAACTAGCTATTCTACATTGTTACGCGCGCGTTGTTGTACGAGTTTTAACGGGATTAATACTAATTTTATGCAGCTACTGACCAAACTTCCAAGTGGCGGAAATGAAGAAGAAGAATCCTCCCCACAAGACAGTCGCAGCTCTGGTCTCGCCAAGGGCTCGGGGTAAGCGCGAGCAGGTAGAAGGGGTTCCGGACCGGCCACGGCTTTCTTCCAGGACTCCAGTGAACGCCAGGGACGATGACGGGGAAGTGAGGACGATGAGGAACCAAATAAAAAAGGGGTGAAGATGGCGATGAGGATGAAGAGAAGAGACGATGTCTGCCGAAGCGCAGTAGCTTCGCTACCCCCACGTCTTAGGACTCGTGCAGGGTAAAAGTTGATTTCAGGATCCTTCAGGGACGTGGCCCTCACCACACCTCAGCACTGGGCGGCCGTAGGTGGACAAAACGATGAAAAGGAGAAAGGATGAAGCGATGAAGCGATGTTGGTTAACTGAAGGAAAAATATGGAGTGACGTTCGACCGGTTGAAAGCTCATGAAGTCGCAAGTTGAATGTGGAGTCTCGCGAGAGGTCAGCGCTAACACAGGTTGCACGGATTTCACGAGTAGGTTGTCTCCCCTAGGTGAGAAGAAGGAGAAAGACCTCGGGGTCCTTTGTGATCGAGTGGTAGACTGTGCCTTTCTCTGTCGGTTCAGAAGAACAATGTCACAAACTCGTGACACCCCACCTTCTGGAAGTTCGCGTACATGTAAACTTCCTCTAATCTATCACTCTCTTTGACTCTGCCTTTTTCCCTTTGCTTACTGTCCATCTACTATCTTTCTGCCTTACTGGTCCATTCTCCTGCCTTTTTTTTTTCAAGAAACACTTTCAAAAAGATTTCCTCCATCCGAAGTCGGATTTGCTATTTCGTGGTTAGGCGCATAACGGCAGCATGACGCATCTGCGCTTATAATTGACAGGAAACTGTCTGAACGATAAGAAGAAGAAGAAGAAGAAGTGAACTGTATCCGTCATTTACATGAATTAATTTTTGAGCAATTAGTTTAAAGACCCCGCATGTCACGTGTCACATTACCTCTTACTTATGCTAGGAATATTTCTTAAGATTCCTTACTAGCTATAAGAGGGAAAACACGCGAAAACCGTGATTTTGACACATGACGTGCGGGGTCTTTAATACATTTTTTTGTAGTTAAGGAGTTTTGTTTTGTCCCATGTGACCAATCCTGCAGTGGCCCTTTTACATCTGAACCTGAACCGGACGTGAACCGGACCTGTCCTGACCCTGTTCCTGTGCCGCTGTTGCCGCGGAGCCTTTGGCCGGAACCTCCCCAAAGAACTTCGCTGCTCTGGGCCTCTCTCCAGGAGTGAAAACCAGCATCCTTCTGCGACTAGGGGAGTGAGGGAAAACTGTTGTGTGAATGTGTGCGAGTGGGTGGAATCTAAGCTAAATTTCTTCTTGGCTTTTGGTTGTGTAAGAAGGTCCATTCCAGGGTTTAGGTTGGGTAGTAGAGGAGTAGGGGGAAAGGGTTGGTTTTTCTTTAATTATATTAGTGGGAGACATTGGTTTAGGTCCTTAGATTTTTGCATCTTTTGCCACGGCTAAGATTTTGTTTGCAATGATTTGTGTATGCATGATTGTGTGAATAAATGTTTTTAAGATTTCCATTTGCCTGCGCGTGTGACTCGTGAGCCTCTGGAACCAAGCCTTTCCCTGTCGCCTGTGTCTCTTCTATTCCCTAGAACGTGACAGAGGCTCACAAAGGGAACGAACTCTTGATTATTGTGATGATAAAGTTTTCTAATCTTTTTTCTAATTTTCTAATGCAGTATTTGTGACCCTCTCTCTCTCTCTCTCTCTCTCTCTCTCTCTCTCTCTCTCTCTCTCTCTCTCTCTCTCTCTCTCTCTCTTTCTCTCTGTGTATTTGTTTAAATTTAAATTGTGCATGTTAAAGACGAGTATGGAAAGTAGGTTTTGGCATAATTTCGTCATTGTATGTGCTTAGTTTTTAATATGTGCATACACATTATAAAAACATGAATAGGTTTGCTTTTGTCACGTGTGTGTATTTACTTCTTAATTTGTGCATGTTAAGTATGAATAAAGTAATATAGTAATATGTTTGATTTTGTTATGTGTACACATATTTACATTTAAAATTGTGCATGTTAAGATGAGTAGGTAAAGTAGAGCTAGGTTTGATTTTATTACGTGCATGATTGTCCGTTCAAATAAGTACATTTTTAAGATGAGTATGTAAAGTATGATAAGGATTGGTTTTGTCATGTGTTTGTGCACTTCTAAATTTGTGCATGTTAAAGATGAGTATGAAAAGTAGGATTATTTTTGGGGTTTTCTCCGTGTGTATGTGCTTAGGCCTACTCTTAACTTATGCACGTTCAAAATGAGTATAGTTAATAAGATTAGGTTTGATTTTGTTATTGTTGCGCTACTATATAGGGTTGTACTTTGCATTCTTATATTGCTTTGTCTGTGCTCATTTTCCTTTTCCATTTCTACTTTTATATTTGTAACTTTTTTTTTCCAGAGGGCTGGATGTAAAAAAGCATGTTATTGCTTATTCTATTACCCTCTATAAGTAAAAATCATTCAATTCAATTCAATTCAACTCTCTCTCTCTCTCTCTCTCTCTCTCTCTCTCTCTCTCTCTCTCTCTCTCTCTCTCTCTCTCTCTCTCTCTCTCTCTCTCATCGTATTACATATCGACAAATTTGACCTTTTGCATCCAAACCAGTCAGGTTTGAGAGAAAAACATTCATGCCATACAGCTTTAATAAATCTGGTCGACCAGTGGCTTGCTAACATTAATAATGACGAATACACAACAGCACCTTTCGTCGATTTTGCAAAGGCTTTTGACACCATTGACCACTCGCTCTCTACTCCTTCGATAATTATCAGTTTACAAATTTTCAGCTGACACTGTTGCATTTATATCTTCGTTTCTAAGTTTCCGTCAACAATGCGTTTGTGTAGAAAATAAATTTTCAAATTTCAGTGGTATAACAAGTGGTGTGCCACAAGGTTCAGTTCTTGGCCCTATTCTTTTTTCTTTATATGTCAATGATTTACCCCTCTCTGTTTCGTCCCCATGTGATCTCTTTGCTGATGATACTACGATTCACTCGTCACATCAAAATATAAATACTGTGTATGTAAACTTGCAGTAAAGCGTAAATAAACTCGTTAATTGGACTGACTGTAACCATATGTCACTTGTCACGTGCACTCCAGCACGTGGGGTTCGGACACGGCAAATTATCTCCCCTGACGCACCTCACATCCCCTCACCACCGCCAAGGCAAACAAGAGTTTGAGGGCCAAAAATAAAGGTTTACTTCGTTGAAAAACAAAACAAATACAAAATTAATTAGCTAACAGGAACAAAACCCGAAATAACACAGCCTCTCAATCAAATCTTACCAATTCCAACCTGGGGCGAACAACACAAACAACTCCAAACATCAATAATGACCAAACCAGACAGTGGCCTCAAAAATTAATCAGGAGCTGCTCTCTCCCTTAGTCGAGCAGAACAAATAATGTTATTGATTACACTCTTTTACATTCTAAATAACCCAATCTGTCTCACTCGACCACATTGACCAAATCGGCTAACTAAATCAAATCGACCAACTCGCCTGCCACACTCAACCATTCATTCTTTCTTAAAGTCCGGGCCTCGCTCGGCTCTCTACCCCTCTCAGCACAGTCTCTCCTTGGTACTTACAGTTCCACAGACCCGATCAAACATTTAAATAAAACAACACAAGTCATCACGCCAAGGATGGCTCCTGTCGGAAGAATAACTGTCCGCAGTCCAGGTTCCTGCTGGAAGAATGTTGTCCGCAGTCCAGGTTCCCTCTGGAAGAATGCTGTCCGCAGTCCAGGTTCCCTCTGCCGCTCCACTCCAAGAACCGGTGTAAACGTCCAAGTTGCTCACACACACTCCGGCCAAAAGTACATTGGCCGAAAATCTCCCAAAGGGCTTCACGAGACACCTCGTTCTCAGCGAAGCACGGGCTGACCCCTACGGGTTCCGGCTGGGACCCTCTGCCACGGACCGGGAGAAGGGTCACAGGTTACCTCAGCTGGAGAAAGAGGAGTCCAGATGTCCAGGTGGGAAAAGGAGGGGAAAGGGGACGGAGAGGGTCAGCGGTAACAGGCGACACGAAAAGAGGACGAAGAAAACGGACTCCCGCTGACCAAGGCAGCAGAATGGCAGTCCTGGTAGTCCAAAAACTCTGCGACAGAAGTAGAAAGGATTCACATTTAACGAGCGTCCAAACGCTAAAATAGATAAATGCGGTCGAGGACTGTCCACAAGTAGAGTTGGGGTGGGAGGAGAGATAATGAGCGAGGCCATCTAATAATCACTGCCACTAACTTGCACACATAGTGAATTTCTCCCAAACTAGTGCACTCCATTCACATTAAACGTAATCGTTAAGGTCAGTGCGCGCGTATCTACAAAATTAATCCCAAAAATTAAAACTTACAAATGCGCACCAGCCAATTGTTGAGTGGTCACAAATCCAAACACAAACAAACAGACAAACTTCCCTACACCACTGGACCGAACACCATGCACACACAAACATTGTCAACAAACAGATATATAGAGCAAAACTACAAGGGAGGGAACTTATCTAAGCTATTCCTATGCTACGAATTTATACTAATGGGGTAGGGCTGACGTTGAAGAAGTAAAAACAAAACAAAAAAACCGGAAAGAACAGAAGACAAGTGAAAGAAGATGAAAGTGAGAAGGAAATAGAGGAATGGGGAGAGACTAGGGGAAGGAGGGCAAGAAAGGAAAGAAAAAGATTGAAAGTTCTAGAACAGTTTACGTTACCAGAAAAGCCGGTGAAGGGAAAAGGCTGGCGTAGGTCAGTAAACAGTTGTCGGACGAACAAGGACAGACTCAGAACTCCCTCCCTCCCCAAATAATTCCCTTCCGAAGCGCATGGGTCGCTTAGAGAATTAAACACTTATACATTTAGTTGTTAACAAAGTCAAGTCTTGTCACGCCCTTCTACCCACTTCGACGGTCCAGCAAAGTCTGCCAGAAAGCAGCTCACCCTCGGCAGGAATCAACCGGTTTCACCGATTGGACACCAGCACGAACAAAACGTGCTGTGACAAAACAACGAGACAAACGAGAATAAGTGTGGAAGGGGGAAGAGGAGAGTTGGAGAAACAAACCGTGCATGGCGAGTGAGAACGAAGTAAAAGAATAGAGCACACGAGGGAAAAGAAAAGAGAAGAGAAATACAAAATTTAATGTATTTAAAACTAAAAGTATTGGGGTAAAAATTAACCCCTAAACATCTATAAAGTTAAACTAACTAATATTACACTGGACTATGGAACAGTCACGGCTGGCCGTGACATCACTGAACGCAGAAAAAAACAAAACATATCTTAATAACTACGAGACAGAAACGTGAAAACATTCAATATACCACACTAAATATTTGTGTACATAATAAAAAAAATAATAAAACAAGTAAAGTCTCACAAAGTTATAGGTATACCTGTTGATAATAACTTATCCTGGAATGACCGCATCTCTCAATTAAGCAGAAATATAGCAAAGAAAGTCTTTCAGCTATCAAAAATAAAACATTTTATCACTTACGAAGCTAAGAAACAGTTCTTTAGTGCTCACATCCAATCATTAATAGACTATGCCTCAACACTTTGGGATTGTGCCAGTGACAAGACATTGAAACCACTTGTCCGCGTTTATAATCGTGCCTTAAAACTGGTTCTTTTAAAATCAAGTTCTTTAACTTTGGAAGATTTTAAGGTTCGGAATATTCTACCACTCAAAAACAGACAAAAATGTAACAAAGAAAGGCTTATGCACAAAATAATGATTGGAATGCCGCCTTCTAGAATAACAAATAAATTTCAGTTGAATAATAAGATTGTACTTCATAGACCAAGATTAGATTTATATAAATCCAGTCTGCACTATTCCGGAGGTTCACTATGGAATGCATTACCCGTGTATTTGAAAACAAATATGAAGTCATCCATCTTTCATCAAACAATTCAAGGATTATATTATCACAAACTGATTTTTAAATAATGTATCATTACACATGATACATGCCTGTATATCCGTCTGTTCATCGTCTGTCTATCTACTGCCTGCCAAGCTATCTGTCTGTTCGCCCCCCCCCCCCCCCCCCCCCCCCAACCACCCCCCTCTCTCTCTCTCTCTCTCTCATCTCTCTCTCTCTCTCTCTCTCTCTCTCTCTCTCTGTAAATGTACAAATCATATTTTTTACTATCTCTCAATATAAAGTCGATCTGCTGTCTCTTTAATCTGTCAAACCCCCTCTTAGTAT
>CM065681.1:82148636-82156136 GCA_017654935.2 Phymorhynchus buccinoides
CACGGTGCAATGGGATCTATGACTGCGTTGACCAAAAGGACGAAGATGGTTGTGACGACATCAAGTGTCCAGGGTTCTTCATGTGTAGGGCATCCACCACGTGCCTCCATATTTACCACCTGTGTGATGGCTGGCCCCACTGCCCACTGCGTGATGATGAACTAGTGTGTGGCACCAGCTGTCCAGTGGGCTGTCTGTGTCAAGGTCACTCGCTCCACTGTCCACAGCCTTTCTCTGTAACTCTGTTCCCTGATGCCCGTTCTCTGGATGCCACAGGTTCTGGAATGACCCTTTCTGATGTGGGTCAGCTGACCTATGTTGTTCATCTTGTTCTTGCCCAGTGTTCACTGTCCACCTTGACTAGTGTAAACATGTTCAATCTAAGATTTCTGGACCTCAGTGGAAATAAGCTGAAGCAGGTAAATTTGGTCGTTTTTCTTTCCATGAACAATTTACTAGAATTGAAACTAGCTCATAACCCCATCACAGCCATTTCTACTCATTTAATTCCCGGTGTTCCTCATAGTGACCTTATGATAGTGGATCTCTCGTTCACAACACTAAATACATTTGATTCTCGAATATTGTTGCCCTTCTCTCAAATCCAAAAGCTTAATTTATCATTTACAGCAATTAGAGAAATCAACCATAGTGGATTTCAGTTCACACCACAGCTAGCTGAACTGTACATGGAAGGCAGTCCAGTAGAGACTTTTCCCATCAACATGTTCAGGTATCTTTCTCGACTGCGTTTTGTTTTAACTGACAATTACAAAATATGCTGTGCAAAAATACTACCGTTTAACTTTGACAATACAGATTGTCACGCCCCCAGGGACGAAATTTCTTCCTGTGAAGATTTGCTACAGTCCTGGGTCTATCAGGGATTTCTGTGGTTGGCTGCTAGTGTCTCAATCAGCGGCAACATCTTCTGTCTGTGTGCTCGTGTGTTTTCCAGGGACATTTCTTTGTTGAGTGGATTCAACGCCTTTGTAATCAACCTGAACCTGGCTGACTTGTTAATGGGGGTATACATTGCCATAATTGGGGCAGCTGACCAACAGTTCCGTGGCCGATATTTCTTCTTAGATCTCACATGGAAACACAGCGTGCCTTGCCAGATAGCCGGCTTTCTGTCTTTACTGTCCAGTGAAGTGTCAGCACTAATCATCGGACTGATCACACTGGATCGTTTTCTGGTGCTCCATTTTCCGTTCAGCACTGTACGCTTTGGTAAAACCTCAGCAGCTGTAGCTTGTCTGCTGGTGTGGTCTGTGGGCTTCACTCTGGCCTTGGTGCCTTTACTCCCCGCTCTGACACACTGGGAGTTCTACAGTCAAACCGGCATCTGTATCCCGCTCCCAGTCACCAAGGCAGACTTCAAAGGCAAGCAGTACTCTTTCAGCCTACTCATCGTTCTGAATTTCGTTCTGTTTTTGTTCATCTCTGCCGGGCAAGGTCTCATCTACTGGTCAATACACAGCAATGCTTTCAAAACCAGCACGACCAAAGTGTCACAGGACATTGCCATAGCGAGGAGACTGGTCATCATCGCGGTGAGTGATTTCCTGTGCTGGTTTCCCATCGGACTGTGCGGGATGCTGGCGCTGGCTGGTGTGGCCATTCCCGGGGAGGTCAGCGTGGCTCTGGCTATCTTAGTTCTGCCCCTCAACTCTGCCATCAACCCCTTCATGTACACGCTCAACACGTGGGCTGAGAAACGCAGGAGAGCCGACCAAGCTGAACTGCTGCAATGGCTGGAGGCGCATTCTGATGCTGTCCTGTGATCCGCGGCACAAAGTAATTGAACATATATTTAGATACACTTACATTGTCCAAGTTATTGAGCAATATCCTTTAAATTAGTATGCATTGATTGAAATAGTGAGGCTAGAAGAGGAGACAATAGAAATGAACAAGGGTGGGACATTCTTCGTTAGTTAGCTAACCTCCACCAAAATTGCTTACGGTACCCATCACCTAGAATTATGTGAATAAAGAGTCAAAGGGAAGCAAACCCAAAACTTCATCATAAAAAAAGGACGAGCCAGGTTTGACTCTTTATTCACATAGTGCTAGGTGTTGGGTACTGTAAGCAGTCTTGGAGGATGGGAGCTAACTAAAGATTTAGTTTGTAAAAAAAGACATTTCTCCTTGAGTAGCAAAGTACGGTTATCTCCGCAGTTCTGTATTGTCTGCTTTGTCAGTTTCAGATAGGTTCTCTCATATTGTCCAATGCAATCAAGTGAAACAGACTGTTACTAAAGTGAGTCTTACTAAAGTGAACTGTGTAACTGATAAACATTCAGTAAAAATTCAGTTGAGTGAAATCCGCGACCTGTTTTTTTGCGACTAAATTGGACAGTATGAGAACGTCTTTTGTCTGGTTTTGATACAGTTCTGATACACGGCCTACAGCACCTGAAGCCAGTTTCTGCCAGACATTTTCAGATTGTGGAACTACTGATCAGTCTTCCATGTTGTCCTTGAAGTGATGTGGTGGTTTTTGCAGTGCTCTGGAATCGATCTTGAAGATGTAGTTGGTGGATGACCCTGACTTGTCTTGGGCGTGATCACGCTTAGAGCACCAGGTTAAAGTTTCTCAGAAACACTCATACAAATATAGACATTGGACACAGAAAAGTTTTATCAAAGCAAATTATTATGCATTTCAAATGCACCAACTATTCAGTCCCTCAGCTATTCACTGAGATTTCTCTTTCAAACACTCCTTGTGAGTGTCCAATATTCTGCTGAAAATGTCCATCTATGGCTCTGGCTACTTGCTTTATGCTTCAGCCAGATGCGTGCCTTTCAAAGCATGTTTGAATTTACGCTGAATCAGTAGTGTACAAACACTAACTTTGGCATGGGTTTTCTTTTTTCGACTATAACACAGCCCATGGTTTGGTTGCCGTTAGCAGATTCTGCATCTACTTGTCGATCATCTTTGTCAGGACGTGGACTTTTGGTGGTGAGTGATAGAAAAAAAGCTGACTACTGCACTTTTTATGGACAACCTGCCAGTTTCTCGCGTGCAAAACGTGTATCTCTGTTTTCTCATTTTGAACACTATTTTTAGCTTTTTGTGTTTCGGACCAAGTGAGCTGTGGCTCAATCACCATAATGGCTACATGGTGAGTGGCTCCAAAAATAGCTTTGACCTTAGGGAGCAAAATGTAGTTCACAAAATTGTGAACTCCCCAAGTTCGTTGATGTTTATGTCAAGGTGTGGCCTCTATCAACCGTGAATGCAGATGCAGAGAAGCGAGTAGAGCTCGAGATAAAACAAGAAGTTAATTGAAGCAGTAATTATCGAGAGATCTATAATTTTCAGCGGATCATTTGCGGAGAACATTGACCTTTAAGCTATGAAACGTTGTTTTGGTTCTTAGTTCTGCAGTCTTGTATGTCATTTGCCTTTGGTGTCCTTTGGTAGCCATCTCTCCACGCCAAGTCTTCACGGTCAGAAGAGTGGGTATGTACCCTGTCTACCCAGACGTCTCCACTGTAAAATAATGTACTTCAGCCCTTCTTTCCAGAAGAACGGCAGCTCCCTACACTGCTATAATTGTATTGCTCATAGTTGACTAGATAGAACACACACGCGCCCACGCGTATGCACACACACGTGCGCGCGCGCACGCACGTACGCACATACACACAAACGCACGCACGCACGCACGCGCAAACAAACACACACACAACACACACACACACAATCGCACACGCACACACACACACGCACGCACACGCACACGCACACGCACACACGCACACACACACACACACAGAATCGCACACGCACATACATACACACACACACACACACACACACACACACACACGCATACACACACACACACACACAATCGCACACGCACATACACACACGCACACACACACACACAGAAACGCAGGCACACACGCACGCACACGCACGCACGCGCACGCACGCACGCACACACACACACACACACACACACACACACACACACACACACACACACACACACACTCTCTCTCTCTCTCTCTCTCTCTCTCTCTCTCTCTCTCTCTCTCTCTCTCTCTCTCTCTCTCTCTCTCTCTCTGACACACACACGCACTCACACACATACACGCGCGCGCGCACACACACACACACACACGCGCGCGCACACACATATGCACAAACATGTTGTGCAGGACCCAGAGGGAGGTAAGAAGAATGGCACTGCAAGGAACGGATAATGGAAGGGTTCTTCCCCTTACCCAAATAAGTTGGTTAAATCTGGTTTTCAGAGGACGACTATTTCCTTATAGTCAGAGGGCCATACCAGCAGAAAAGGCTTAGAAAAATATTTCGTCGGCTAGGTATCCCGCATTGAAATTCTTTTAACTGATATTGAAAGAGGGTGGTTAATACTTTAATTTTTGACATAGTAGAACTTTGAACTCAATCTATTTGTCTAAATAATTACAATTAATTAAGTGAATTTCATAGCAAATCACATGTAATTTTTATCAAATGCATAAAGTGTAATATTCTTCTTACGACTGGATAAAAATGACATAGACAACATCATATGATCAATTTAAGTATGATCTGAGATTTTAGTTGAAAATCATGCACAAAAAGACCCCAAAAGACATAAAAAGAAAAAAAAATTCAAGCATATAATTATGTTACTCACAAAGAGTTCTTTCCCTTGGATATATCCCACAGTCAGTCAATAGAACAATACTGTCCAGTGAAATGGGGCACAAAAATTCCACGAAAACTCCACACGAAAGGTAGCACAAATTTCCAGTGAAATAACCATGAAAAAAGGAGAAGAAAAAGAAAAGAAAAGAAAAGAACAAATCCAAAAATATTAGTTTCTCCCTTGCACACAATGCATAAATTTAAGATCTTACATTTAGGTAGTCAAAAGGGCGGTGCCATAGCCGATGAGGTTTAACCGAGGCGTGGTCACTGCTACAGCTATCTGTATTCATTAAAAAAAATTGGGACTTTACTGGTTTCATACTGCCTCCGGGCATTGCCTCCAGTATTGTTCCCACCATATTTGTTTTTACAAATGTCCCATATGTGTCTGATTCAGACCAAGAGGACGTAAAACACCATTTTCGTCGTCGTCAAAAGTGATTTAACTAATTCAATCACTTGTGGCAGTGCCATAGCCGATGAGGTTTAACCTATCTGTATTAATTTTAAAAATCGGGACTTTACTGGTTTCGTACTGCCTCCAGGCATTGACTCCAGTATTGTTCCCACCATATTTGTATTTACAAATGTCCCATATGTGTCTGATTCAGACCAAGAGGACGTAAAACACCATTTTCGCTCGCGCCTCAAAAGTGATTGTTTCATGTTTACTTAATTGATTTTTTAATGAGCTAATCTAATAGAACTACTCAACATAAAGAGATTGATACAACATTTATCTCTCTATGTTAATTAGAACGGAAGTTATGATTTTTTAAATATTTATGTATTTTACGTCGGTTCAAATCCCTGTATGGGCCATGTTTGGGGGCCTCTAGCAAAGGTGTTTGGCATCTATCATGTCTGAAATTGCACATAGCTGCTGCCAGCAGTGGGTTGTATTCATTGAATTTTTTTTAAAGAACATGTTCAACATAGGATTTGAGCATGGTATCGCCAAAAATGCTACAATCTTCGTTTCGACTTGGGCGCAAATCATTAAAAAGCATGTTAAAATGACATATCTCAGCTTGTAAAGGTCACACAGACAAGCATCTTATATCAAAATGATCTGCAGGACTAGACCCACTAGGGAATGCAGACGCCTGGCGTATATGGCATTGGTCCGATCCAGACTGGAGTACAGTGCGACGGTGTGGGATCCGTACCAGAAACAGGACATTGAAAGGCTGGACAGAGTTCAGCGTCAAGCAGCACGCTTTGTAGCCAGGGACTACAAGTCCATGAAACCAGGCTGCGTGAGTGGCATGCTCAGGACACTAGACCTGCAAAACATCTGCCTTTTAAGGAAAATACATCATGTCACTGTGTATATGTCTTAATGCCCCCCCCCCCTCTCCTTTACCCTTGCACTCCCACCCCCACCCCACCTCCCCTCTTGCGCGAGGTATTTTTGGCTTGTAATTTTCACACAGACAAGTGTCATATCATAATGATCTGCAGAACATCATCTGCCTTTTGAGGAAAATACATCATGTCACTGTGATTCTACATGTAATGCCCCCCCCCCCCCCCCCCCCCCCCCCTTAATGCCCCATCTTACACACATTATTATCTTCACACACACACACTGTTAACTTTTCTGTTTTTATGTGTTTTTATCTGTATCAAATGTATTTTTGACAATAAAATCTATGGAAAATGGCAAATGGACTGCTTTGTTGATTTTGTTTGTTGCACAATATAAGTTTACTGTAAGATTCTTGTCATATGAAACATTGAAAGAAAATATATCAGAGAGACTGAGAGAGGGAGAGAGAGAGAGAGAGAGAGAGAGAGAGAGAGAGAGAGAGAGAGAGAGAGAGAGAGAGAGAGAGAGAGAGGGTGGGTGCACAATTTGTGTGTGTGTGTGTGCACACATTTGTGTGTGTGTGTGTGTGTGTGTGTGCGTGTGCACATTTGTGTGTGTGTGCACATCTTCTTCTTGCGTATACTGGTATAGCATCCTCCATCAACAATTTGATGATTATGATGCTTACGATGTGGGGGGGGTCGGGTTGGGGGGGGGGGGGGGGCAACTAAACAGTAGACTTGGGTAGAAGATTTGCTGCCCAGATGATCAGCTCAATGCGGGGACTGAATGGAAGGGGGTGAGCATAATTTGGGGGAGAAGCCTGGACAGGGGGGATGGAGTTGAGATAACGGAAAGGTGAGGGCAAGGGGGGGGGGGGGGAGGAGGTAATGAAGTGGGGGGGGGGGTGGGGGAGGGGAGGAGGGTCACATTTGTGTGTGTGTGTGTGTGTGTGTGTGTGTGTCAGATGTGTGTGTGTGTGTGTGTGTGTGCACATGTGTGTGTGTGTGTGTGTGCATGCAGAAATAGTACAAAATAGCTCTGTGGTGTGTTTTGATGTTAGGCCTAACAGTCAATGACAATTTGTGATTTACCATCTTTGGCAAAAACAATCTTTTTGCTTGTTACATTGTAATTACTCAAATCCGAGATTGGCATCACATCAGTAGAAATGTAAAGTGTCAAAATAAATATTGAATCTGAAATTGTATATCTATCACTTTTAGATGAAATTTTCAGTCTAGGTCTATTATTTTGCCAAAGGCTGTTCTAGTTTGCTCTTCGCAGTTTCGTTCTGTTGAATCAATCCGTCTACAACAGTGTGTGTGTGTATGCTTGTGTGTGAGTGCGCGTGTCTGTGCGTGCATGCGTGCATGTGTGTGTGTGTGCGTGCATGTGTGTGTGTGTGCGTGCGTGAGTTGTCTTTTTCTTCTCAAATCGCACGTGTGCTTTATCAATTCTACGCCTACTGGTGAAACGCATGTAACATTGGGCATCGTAA
>CM065681.1:82158636-82166136 GCA_017654935.2 Phymorhynchus buccinoides
GCACGCGCGCGCGCACTCACGCACACGCACAGAGTGACAACTCTGATTTGGCTGAAGAAATGCTTGCTAAGTGCTTCTAGAATTACAGAGAAAAAACACACACAAAAACTACAAACCTTAAAACAGCTCTGCTCTAAAAAAAGGCATTCTCATCCGTTTGCATGCTGTTTTCGTTTCCATTTTTCTTGCACTATTTGAATTTTAAGGAACAATGCTTTTAATGCTGCAAAACAAAATTTCACTAATAAAATGAATGTTTGATTAAAATGACACACACATAAGCAATTGTGCACCCTCTCTTTGGTTGGTTTAACGTCTAACCAGAGAGAGGGTGCACAATTGCTTACTTTTGTTTCATTTTATAAAACATTAATGTTATTAGTGAAGTTTTGCTTTGCAGCCATGCTTGATAAAATGACACAAAAATAAGAAATTGTGCACCCTTTTCCAGTGCGTCTTTTAGCCTACCCTCGTTCATTAGCCGAGGAATACGTAAAACTTTCAACATTGCATCGAACGAAATGGGTATTTGTTTTGCATGGTGACTAGATGCCAGTTGAAAAGACATGTAAATTGCAATCAATTATAAAAAAATAATACTAATTCAACAGTAAAGAAAAGCATGTAAGTTTACAAACTGAACAAAAGTGGGCTATAATGCTCGTTATATGATGGAATAAAAAATACCGTAACAAATTACACGAATGCATATGCTCTCTCTCTCTCTATCTCTCTCTCCATCTCTCTCTCTCTCTCTCTCTCTCTCTCTCTCTCTCTCTCTCTCTCTCTCTCTCTCTCTCTCTCTCTCTCTCTCTCTCTCTCTCTCTCTCTCTCTCTCTCTCTCTCTCTCTCTCTCTCTCTCTCTCTCTCTCCTCTCTCTCTCTCTCTCTCTCTCTCTCTCTCTCTCTCTCTCTCTCACACTCACTCTCTCTCTCACACACACACACACACACACACACACACACACACACACACACACACACACACACACACACACACACACACACACACTCTCTCACTCTCTCTCTCTCACACACACACACACACACACACACACACACACACACACACACACACACACACACACACACACACACACACACACACAGGCACTACCTTATGTGAATCTACAAAGTCCCTCCATGCCTCCTCCCAAGTTTAGAAAAAAAGACACAAAGGTAAACAAGGGCGTCGCCGAGCGGCAAACATGTCCGTCACCAGCAATGCCACGCACTTGCGACACCCCGTAGAGTGTCACATCCTGACACAAAATTGGAAGGGATTCTGTCTTCTAGTTCACGAGATACAGCTTGAAGAAGAAACATATAGCGCAAAGAAGGAAATTTCGGTTTTCAAGGTCACACTTCAAGGTCAAGGTCAGCATGGTGATAATTTATGCTCGGATGTTTTCTTCTCTAGGGTATACAGTACCACACACAATCTGAAGCGCTTCTGTCAAGTACCAATGTGGAAAATATGGCTTAAAACCCAATGTGTAGACCCCTACCACTTTCAAGGCCTACTGATCGCCCGGACCGTGACCTTGACCTTGATCGGTATGCCACCATCAGAACGGGCATAAGCCAAAGTACCTTCATGCCAAATTTGAAGACTCTAACACTAACGGTGTGGGAGTTATGGCCCCTGAAAGATTTTCGGTTTTCAAGGTCGTACGCCAAGGTCAAGGTCACGACGGCAAAATGGTTTACGTGGATGCCTTCCTCTCATGATGACACACCAGCACACAAAATTTGACGTGATTCTGTCAACCCGTTCGAAAGATATCCTTGGGACAGACAGAAGGAGAAAAAATAACCCTCCGATTTTCAGGCTCCAGCGATCTTTTTGACCTTGACATTGACCTTGATCGGTATGCCATCATCATAACGGGCATAAGCCAAACCACCTTCATACCAAGTTTCAACATCCTATGTTGATCGGTGCCCGAGATATGGCTAAAAATAGATTTTCGGTTTTCAAGGTCGTACGTCAAGGTCAAGGTCACGACGGCAAAATGGTTTGCGCCGATCTCTTCCTATTAAGGAGGTACACCTTCACACAACATTTGACGCGATTCGGTCAAGCGGTTCGGGAGATATCCTTGGGACAGACAGAAAACCCCCCACAAAAACAAACAAACAAACAAAAACAGAGAAACCAGCCCATCGCAAAGTCCGATTACCTTCCGTGACGGACAAAAACACAAAAAAACACCCCACCAACAATACAACTGAAACTTGATACCAAAGAAAGGCAGTAAGTGGACCGAAGAAAGAATATACAATGGAAAACCGATCACGTGAGAAGAAAACTGTAGAGTCATCCTGAAAGGTACCTATTAATACCATCATCGTTGAGTTAAAACCTGCAAGCAGGGCGATAGCACTAGACAAGACAGTCAGAGTTTAGAAACAGAAAGAGGAGCAAAGCTCGACTAGAAGACACTGACAAGAAATTGTTCTCAAACAGGTTTTATCTTCAAGACACTGAAGCCAGGACAGTGATAAACGAGATGAATCGGATCAGCTTCAGCGTCCTTGTTCTTGGTGGGTAGTCTGGTGTTGGCTATGTTGTACAAAGTACTTTTGTTTAACCCTTTCACCGCCAATGTCGCATGTTTGCACCACAATGATTTAACACCCATGTCATTAAAATCCTTTATATCAGGATCTGCTATTCAGTGATCTTGGGTTCTTAATGTTTAGAGGTAAGGCTAGGCCTTATTTTAAGCACGTCACAGAGGAATCCCCAATATTTCAGACAAAATCTTTTCTCTACCCATGTCAGTTTAATCCTAAAATGTTGGCTTAGAAACTGCTGGCGGCGAAAGGGTTAAACGTGAACTAAATTTGCTAATAAGAGTCATGTTAGTTAATGATAACTGACGTAGCAAAAGGAGAGATTAGTTTGAAACCATTCAACCAACCTACCCACAGCTGTTATGTTCCGTTGCACACTAAGTTGAGCTGTTTAGTTAAATGACTGAATCTAAAAAATATTTGATAAAAACTACCGCCAAGCATTTCTTCTTAAAATATTTTGGATGTATGTTCTTCGTAGTGTTTTTTAAAATATATTTCTTCCATGAATGAAATTCTGCTTAACGTCCTCCGGTCTGGAACAGACACAAACTTCTTCTTGAATATAGCATCCTCCATCAACAATTTGATGATTATGACGCTTACGACGTGGGGGGTTTCCAACTAATCAGGATCTTGTATGAAGGACTTGCTGCCCGGATGATCAGCTCAATGCGGGATTGAATGGAAGGGGGCGAGGGCATGGTTTTTTTTGGGGGGACGCCTGGACACATATAGGACAGTAGTAGACATAAAGATGGTGGGAACGATCCTGGAGGCAATGCCCAGAGGCAGTGCAACACCAGGAAATTTTTAACAATACAGATATGTATAAAATTAATTATTTCCATCAGATTTATGGTAAAACAAATGTTGTTGTCCTACCATGCAACTTATCTAGTAGAAAATGTTCTTAAATAATACACTTTTTATCGCAAGCATAAATAAACATGCTCATGAGTGAAAATATGACACCTAGGCAACGGAATATAACTAATTTTCTTAAATACAATAGGCCTAACATTATTGTTGACTGTTGTTTATGAAAAGTTTCTCATGTACAGTTGGCTTGAACAAAAATCATGAAACTGAAAGTTCCTCCTGGAACAGCTGTGTACCAGCTTACAAAGCAATAAGAGACGAAAACAATCTTCACATTTTGCACTAAAAATAGCAAAAAACACACACAAAAACTCATGCCAGTATATAATGAAACGCACGATAATCAGTTCTGGGGTAGTTACTAAAGACTATGTAATTCTCAGCGATAACTTAAGAAGGAAAACACGCGCACGCGCACGGACACACGCATACACACACACACACACACACACACACACACACACACACACACACACACACACACACACACACACACACACACACACACACACACACACACACACACACACACACACACACACACACACACACACACACACACACACACACACACACACACACACACACACAACCACACACTTAATATAATTTTATTCAGGTATTGATTGACCTTTTTTTCTTATTTCTAATTTTGGACTTTTTTAAAGAATCAATTTCATGTTTCACGAGGGTGATGAAATGTGAGGGTTTCTTCATGACTTAGTGTGAGTGTGGAATGCTTGTACTACAGCGTGCGATTGTGAATGCAGTTTTCAAGTAGGGGAAGACGGGGTAAAAAGCCCATGGGCGGGTAAGAAGCCCATGCCAATTATCTCATGAAATGAAGCAAATTTCAGTCACATTTTGCCCATGAGACGAGTGTTAATGTTTAGCATTCGTCTCATGGGCAAATGTGACTGAAATTTGCTTTATGTCATGAGATAATTGGCATGGGCTTCTTACCCGCCCATGTTTGTTTTTACCCGGTCTTCCCCTATATATGGAACACATTTGAAAGTACACATCTGAAAATAAAAAAACATGCACTTCCTTACGTTTGTGCACTATTATGCAGTATGTGAAATCAACTGATTTTACTTAGACTGGTACCCTATCGGTCTTTTACTTTGAAAGATCGAACTAGGGGCATCGATCAATTACAATCACTGGATTTGGTCTTCAAACTGTTTGTAGAATCTAGTTTTTCGTATTACCTTCTTGCAACGTTATATGTACACGTTATATAATAGTCTAGACTAATGGTCTATTCTGCCAGTCGATAGTTTCTGGCCTGCCAATAGGTCGCGGCCATATTTGTTTCTGTTGTAGCAAGTCACGTTGTTAAGGAAAATGATTTTATGCAGCCCTAAACAACAGAAGAATTATTTTTCATGTCAACATTCATTTCACCTTTGAGCTTTATAATTATGTACAACGTCCTGCATTCGGGACTGCTGCATACACCTGGACATTTTTGAGGAACGGTACTTTTGGAAAAGTCTTTTTTTTTCAAACTACATTATTGGTGCATTAAAAGGTTAAGAAATAATCTAATTGAGGCTTATAAGTGTAAAAGTATACAACTGAGTTATTTCTACTGTAACAAGATGATAGCTCAGCAGCAATGCAGTGTCTCCTGGGTTGGTTGCCTCCTGACGACCTAACCTAGATTCGCTCCCCTTGGACTGCTGGTCTTGGATTCTGCGACCTGAACAAGCTGGGATGTGGCTGCGAATTGGGATTAGTAATGAGCGGCGAGGAAGCAACGCCACTGTACGGCCCAGAAGGTGGGACAGAAAAAAAGCCAAGATGACAGACATGGTGCATCAACATTAAAGACACTAAGATCTATTTCTTGTCATTGGTTTCCTTCGCCTTTTGCTTTGGGTTTCAGACGACCACACCCTCGAAGACCGTTTCTGAGTTTGTATTGGAAGTAAGTTACAATAACATTTCCTATCCAGTTAGTCCGGATCGTTTTCAAGACTTATCCTTTCAACCATGATCTTTCTATGCACGTGCAGTGCTGTCAGTGATGGCGTCGCCCCAGCTCGTGCTGGGAGACATGCAGGGTGGAGGAGGAGGAGAAGGAGGAGGAGACCTGCAAACACCGGTATCGTGCTGGCCCGGTAACTCCACCAAGGCCCGGTGCTTCTCCTCCCTGCCCCAGTCTGAAGGACCATGGCCCTGCGAGAGCACGGACTACACTATGGTGAAGCACATGAAGGTGGTCAACATGGAGGATTATTCTGTGGTCAGAATGCAGAACTCGCCATACAACTTTTGCCAGTGAGTGATATAATGAGAGAGAGAGAGAGAGAGAGAGAGAGAGAGAGAGAGAGAGAGAGAGAGAGAGAGAGAGAGAGAGAGAGAGAGAGAGAGAGAGAGAGAGAGAGAGAGAGAGAGAGGAGAGAGAGCGAGAGAGAGAGAGAGAGAGAGAGAGAGAGATAGAGAGAGAGAGAGAGAGACAGAGACAGAGAGAGAAAACAAACGAATACGACAATGTATTTCAGTCACAGAGAGCAACTAGTGCGGATCGTGCAATGTGAAATGTATTTAATGAAGAGCAAGTAGTGGATGCCATGCAATGTACAATGTATTTCAGACACAAAGAGGAACTAGCACATGTCATGCAATGTGCAATGCATGTCAGATGAACTAACACATGTCATGCAATGTACAATGTATTTCAGACACACAGAGGAACCAACACATGTCATGCAATGTACAATGTATTTCAGACACAAAGAGGTACCAGCACATGTCATGCAATGTACAATGTATTTCAGAGGAACTAACACATGTCATGCAATGTACAATGTATTTCAGAGGAACCAACACATGTCATGCAATGTACAATGTATTTCAGAGGAACTAACACATGTCATGCAATGTACAATGTATTTCAGAGGAACCAACACATGTCATGCAATGTACAATGTATTTCAGAGGAACCAACACATGTCATGCAATGTACAATGTATTTCAGAGGAACCAACACATGTCATGCAATGTACAATGTATTTCAGAGGAACCAACACATGTCATGCAATGTACAATGTATTTCAGAGGAACTAGCACATGTCATGCAATGTACAATGTATTTCAGAGGAACTAACACATGTCGTGCAATGTACAATGTATTTCAGAGGAACTAACACATGTCATGCAATGTACAATGTATTTCAGAGGAACTAGCACATGTCATGCAATGTACAATGTATTTCAGAGGAACTAACACGTGTCGTGCAATGTACAATGTATTTCAGAAGAACTAACACGTGTCGTGCAATGTACAATGTATTTCAGAGGAACTAACACATGTCATGCAATGTACACTGTATTTTAGACACAAAGAGGAACTAACACATGTCATGCAATGTACTTGTATTTCAGATACAAAGATCAACTAGTGTATGCCATGCAATCCACATTGTATTTCAGATACAAAGACCAACTAACACCATGCCATGCAATGTACAATGTATTTCAGACGCAAAATGGAACTCGTACAGGCCATGCAGTGTATGGCCAACGCCATGGTTGACCAGTGTCCGAATCTTCCCGAGGATATGTTGGACAAGCCTCAACGTCTGTGCAAAGCCTACGACAACCTCTGTGATCAAATAAATGGTAAGTGTTCAATGTTGTTGTTTTTCGTTATCGTTCTTCCTTCCTTTCCTTAAATGTCTTTCTTTTCCGTTTTCTTTCTCTCTTCTGTTGTGTACTTAACTTCAGCAAACAGTAGTCCATAGTTGGTGTTCAACAAAGGGGAAATCCGAAATATTGCTAGGCTACAATTATTTGGTATTTGGTATATTCTAGTTTTGAACACACATTACGAACTATTACCTTCTGGACGTCGCTACAAAACTTTTAAAGTCAACTCCAGGGCACAGAAATCCTTCATCCCCAGATCCATCCACCTCATATGCTCATGATCCTTTTAGGTTTAAATGTGTGTTCATCGTGTTAAAAGAAACTATGCATGCTTATCCTTAGACGTGTATGTATCCACATATAATGTGTATCTTTAAGT
>CM065681.1:82171136-82181136 GCA_017654935.2 Phymorhynchus buccinoides
CACACAATTTACATTATAATTATACAGCAATTGAAATAGTTCTTTCAATTTATTTCGTTTCTCGAAAGAAACCTATTTCATGCAACTTTCATGCAAAATCAAAATATTATGATGAAAATGTATATAAATTGAACAATAAGCTGTTAGCTTTCTTACCTTCATTTTTTGTTTGTAAAAAAAGTTCTCGTTTTTGCTTAATATGACTTTTTGCCATCTCTCTCTCTCTCTCTCTCTCTCTCTCTCTCTCTCTCTCTCTCTCTCTCTCTCTCTCTCTCTCTCTCTCTCTCTCTCTCTCTCTCTCTCTCTCTCTCTCTCTCTCTCTCTCTCTCTCTCTCTCTCTCTCTCTCTCTCTCGTAACTAATACTTTGTGTGAATAGCAGACATCATAAAAATCATTTATGACTAAAACATTAATAACTTTACACCATTTTAAAGTTTACTCAGATATCACGCATAGTATTTTGTTCAGTTCTCATGTTTAACCTAACAAAGTAATTCAATTAAGTTGCTTTGAGATGGCAATATCATTTATTTCATTTTACAAACATGATTATAATGTAGAAATGAAGCAGCTTCCCCGTATCATTCAGAAATTGTATCAGAAGCGTATGTATAGAAACAAACTTGTATGAAATTAGTCTCTTTCCTCAGTCAGTATTTTTGCAAAATCTTAGTAACCTAATGCCTCACTAAACGAAATCTAATGTAGAATTCCTGTACCTTTTAAACCATTAAACGAAAGACATATTTAATGGTGTGTTCAATGGCTTTTGAACCGTCATTCTTTGCTAAATATCTGCTACGTGCTTTGTAGCTCTCATTACAGTTTGTTTTTATTATTCGTTGTAACGTACTCTTTTGTTTTAATAATATGTGACAAATGTCTCTGACTGTGCATACGTCTGTCTTTTTGTCTGTCTGTCTGTCTCTCTGTCTCTCTCTCTCTCTCTGTCTCTCTCTCTCTCTCTCTCTCTCTCTCTCTCTCTCTCTCTCTCTCTCTCTCTCTCTCTCTCTCTGTCTCTCTCTGTCTCTCTCTCTCTCTCTCTCTCTCTCTCTCTCTCTCTCAATCTCTCTCTCTCTCTCTCTCTCTCTCTCTCTCTCTCTCTCTCTCTCTCTCTCTCTCTCTCTCTCTCTCTCTCTCTCTCTCTCTCTCTCTCTCTCTCTCTCTCTCTCTCTCTCTCTCTCTCTCTCGTTTTGATATGTGCAAATTATTTCTGCCTCTGTGTATGTTTGTGTGTCTCTCTGTCTGTCTCTCTCTCTCTCTCTCTCTCTCTCTCTCTCTCTCTCTCTCTCTCTCTCTCTCTCTCACTCTCTCTCTCTCTCTCATTCTCTCTCTCTCTCTCTCTCTCTCTGTCTCTCTCTCTCTCTCTGTCTCTCTGTCCTCTCTCTCTCTCTCTCAATCTCAAATCTCTCTCTCTCTCTCTCTCTCTCTCTCTCTCTCTCCTCTGGGTCTTTCTCTCTCTCTCTCTCTCTCTCTCTCTCTCTCTCTCTCTCTCTCTCTCTCCTCTCTCTCTCTCTCTCTCTCTCGTTTTGATATGTGCAAATTATTTCTGCCTCTGTGTATGTTTGTGTGTCTCTCTGTGGTCTCTTCTCTCTCACTCTCTCTCTCTCTCTCTCTCTCTCTCTCACTCTCTCTCTCTCTCTCTCTTCTCTCTCTCTCTCTCTCTCCCTCTCTCTCTCTCTCTCCCTCTCTCTCTCTCTCTCTCTCTCTCTCTCTCTCTCTCTCATCTCATCATATATTGCGCCTTAGCCATAGATGTTCACACAAGTGTGTGATACCTGACACTGCATTGACATTCGTGTGGTACCTTGCGCACTCGTGAAAATCTCAAACCAGAATCGTAATGATTCATACAATAGTGATGTAAGTCGGAAAAAAAAGAAAGAAAGAAAACGCCCAAAGGGTAGAAGTATAATATTGCAAAATAACACGTGTGGGGTTTAAAGTAACACAAACATGTACTTATTCGTAAAAAGCCACTGTCACCATGCGTTGGGTATGGGTTACCTATAATATCATGTTAGTGATACGTGCAGACGTCTTAGCACACAGACACACAGAGACACACATACACACACATATTCAACTGGTCACAAGACTCTAAAACCTTTTAACGGAGGACATCAATTTTGTACCCTACAAAGAATAAAACAGAAAGACAAGAGAAAACGAAGAAGAAAAGAAAGGAAGCGATTTATGAGAGAATAAAAGAAGGGGTTTATTAAAGCAACACAACCACGCACTTATTGGTAAAAAGCCATTGTCTCATACAATCATGTACGTTGGGTATGGGTTACCTACAATATCATGTCAGTGTCATGTGGATGATCTAAAGCCGTGCACACACATAAGCGGATATTCCATGCGGAAACCCGTGCGCAATCTATAAATAAGTGAAACAAAGAAGGGGAAATATTTGCGCACGTGTCCGAATTTCCCCTATGTGCGTAAACTTGTATCCTTCTTTCTTCCACTTATTTAGGGTTTTCCGTACGGAACTTACGCGTCTAATGTGAACCCAACCTAAGGCCGTGTACGATCATAAGCGGATATTCCATGCGGAAACCCGTGCGCAATCCATAAATAAGTGAAAGCAAAGAAGGGAAAAGATTTGCGCACGTGTCCGAATTTCCCCCTATATGCGTAAACTTTTATCCTTCTTTCTTCCACTTATTTAAGTTTTTCCGTACGGAACTTACGCGTCTAATGTGAACCCCGCGGCCTAAGAGTGACTGTTATGAAAAAAATCGAACAAGAGGGAACTGCAGCACTCACAGTCAGTCGCCAACGTGAACGCTTCTGGCGACACAAGCTCAAAACCGAACTGTCCATATGGGCTGAACGTTTGGGACTAGTGGACATGAAAAACTGTTCAAATGGTCATGGGGCAGTTGTATGCACGCGCCCCTATTCCTTCCTGAGCACCCTACTGATGACGACCTGCTACCCTGGTGATGACTCAGTGCCCATGTAATAATGACTCAGTGCCCCTGTAATAATGACTCATCACTTTTAGTACTGATATGTGAAGGCATCCTTATAGTACCCATAGGAGGACAATCTGATACCTTTATAGTAATTATGCCTACCTAAACTATGGCTGGTACCCACGTGTCGTTATATCCGGCCACAAGGAGCGCCATATTATGGGAGACCGCCATCTTAGTCATTAACCTTTTTTGAAAAATGCCAGATCGATGCTGCGTATTTGGCTGTTCCAATTCGAACCTTATTTAAACTGTATTTATATAACATCTGGATGTTTTCTTTACACATTTAGATAACATTTTCACTTTGTTTACACACAAATAAGGACTAAGATGGCGACACTTCCGTTGGAAGGGTCGAGATGCGCACGCAGGTGGGGGGGGGAGCCATAAGTGCATTCTAACAATGTTAATCTTCATTTGCGTGCTTACCTACACCCACACCCTCACCAATAGGAATTGCTCGGAAATAATTAAGGGGAGTAATTTCATGGTGTGTGGGAGTGATCTTGCCTAATTCAATCGGTCAAACAGGGGAAGTCACTCTACCATCAGCTCTCGTAGCCTATCGACTCGTGTGTTTGAGCAGACATACAGCACTTAGAGCACCGTGCGTCATTCAAAAACATTTTGTCATTCATATTTTTACGTCACATTTTGCAAGTTTTATCAGTTTGTGGTCACTGTCCACCCCCTAATTGTTATTTAAAAATATGTTTGCAAGTCGCTGACTCGCATCCTGCAGTTTCAAGCTTCGACGCCATTGTTGCATTGCTGCTATGGTATTTGACCGAGTAATGGAAGTAAGCAACTCTAATTTTCACGAAGTGCTCTCCCCTAGTTGTTGTTTTTATTAACAATAAATACCAAGGATTTACTTCCACCCATATCTCCTGAAAGACCCTGACATTGCTCAACAATTCCAAGCAACCATAGGAGGAAAGTTCGCACCACTCTCGCTGTTGGACGAAGATCTTGAAGCCCTCACCAACAACTTCAACCAAGTGATGACTGAAACATCAACAGAAGTCCTTGGAATAAGTCGATGGAAATCCCAGTGATGGATCACAAATGAAATCTGGGATATGTGTGACACCAGAAGAAATTTGAAACCACAAAAGAAATCTAAAGAAGAAAGGGAGACATAGAGCGCTGTAAACAAAAGAATTGATCTAGAAATGAAGAAGGATAAGGAAAATTGGATTGAACAACAGTGTGAAGACATTAACCCTTTCACAGCCAGCCATATTTCAGCCAAACATTTCCATTAAATTTACCTGGGTAGAGAATAAAATCCATCTGCAGTATTGGGGATTCTTCTGTAATCACATATAGCAAAAAGCCAAGTGTCGTGTGTGTGTGTGTGTGTGTGTGTGCGTGTGCGTGTGCGTGTGCGTGTGCGTGTGCGTGCGCGTATGCGCGCGTGTGTGTGTGTGTGTGTGTGTGTGTGTGTGTGTGTGTGTGTGTGTGTGTGTGTGTGTGTCTGTCTGTCTGAAACACAAAACGGGCCTTATAACTCCGCCGTTTTTCGACCGAATCGCTTCAAATTTGCTGTGAGCCCTGACGGGGCGATGGCAACGGCAACCGAGGCGGCCGTGTCATTTGCGCGGTTCGGCAAATGCGCTAAACGCGTATCCGCCGGCCTCTCGGCGCCCGTATCTCTGGTAGTTCTGGGCCGATTGCCTTCGAAATTGGAAGGTATGTGACCGGGGACGGTGACTATCCGTTAATGAAAAACATTAATGTCACTATACAGTGGAACCTCCCTTACAAGACCTTCAACAGTCATCACAAATGAGGTCTTACAAGAGTTGTAATCTTAATGCTTGCAAAGAAGGGCAATGTCTCAGAGAAGTAGGTCTTATGTGGGAGGGAGTCTTATAATGGGAGGTCTTATAAGGGAGCTTCCACTGTACTCGATCGCCAATAAAGTTTTAGGTTAATTGGAATACAATTTCGTTAGCCAGAAGCAGCTACGACTCGTGTCACCCACATGGGACAAAACCGCCATATTGGACAGTCACGTGATTTTGACATACTTCGCTGAAGCAGAGCCACAACATGTAGAGTTGAGAACCGGTTCAAAATTCCGAACCGGTTTTAAACCGATTTTTCTTCTTGGAACCGGTTTTTTTTAGCCAGTACTCGCATCACTAGCTTCACCTATGCAAATACATATTTATTTGTCAGAATATTCAAACGCACACACGCACGCACACACATACACACAGACACACAATAAAGAAACTTATGACTTATGACACACACACACACACACACACACACTCAACTCAACACTCAGTCAAAGTGAAAGCCATACACCACCACCAACTAGAAACAGCTACTCTTGGTTTACAAACACCCAAACTGCGCTGAGAATCAGTGTTGTTCTTCAAAAAGAATACGTTATTCTAAGAAAAACTTACTTTCAGTTTGCAGTTAAAAAACCTGTCAACAGCAACCCGAACCGGTTTTTCGAACCGCGAAAGTTTAGCACCGGTTTTTCGGTTCAAACCGGTTTTCCCCCACCTCTAACAACATGTTTGCACTTTGGGGGGACCAAAGATACATAAGAAAATATATTGTGTATCCTTCATATCTTTTTGTAAATTACCCCATTGATTTTGTGACGGGGCCTGGTCACGAGACCAATGACACATTTGTCCCCAAACAATATTTGTTCTTTTCCCATGCTTTCCAAGCGCATCCATTCGAACGTTTCACGTGTCGTCTCAAGCGGTCTCCCATTTTCATGCTGTGCATATTTTGTTTTACATTGCATAAGACTTCTGACACTGCGTTATAATATTGCTTGATCACAAAGGTTATACATTTTGTTTTTAGCACTGAAAACGGCGTCTGAAATGTGTTGTGTTTCTTTTGAGAGTGAGTATGATTATGGTGACTATGGAACCTTTGAACGTCCCTGTCTTCTCACGTATGACGTATGCTTCTTCTTCTTCTTCTTCTTCTTCTTCCGCGTTCCCAGGCCATATGGCCATAATGGGTGAGGTACATATGTGTCCGGTTTTCAGTTTTCACTGGTCTCCCCGCTGAGTACAGCCGACACATTCTGATTTCGGAGGAGCTCAAAAGAGAAACATTATTTGGAAGATTTGTTTTGGAAAAAAAGGCAAGAGAATGGACCGGAAAGGCAGAAAGATAGTAGATGACAGTAAGCAAAGGGAAAAGGCAGAGTCAAAGAGAGTGACAGATTAGAGGAAGTTACAAGCACAGAACTTCCAGAAGGTGGGGGGACTATTTATACAAAAGACCCCCGGTATCCCCACGGGGGGTGACGTATGCACACACGGCCATTCCAGTGCAGAGTAAACAAAGGGGCTTCATCTACGGAGGCCTCAAGTATGGAAGCCTGAGAGCGTCTCAAGTACTTTTTTTGCTGAATGTACTACACACGTGTCAAAAAAACACAACATGCAAGCCTACTAGAATATCTAATACTACCAAGCGAAAACAAACACACAAAGCAAACAACAATAGTAAAAGTTACAAAAATCAATTGCATCATGGTGATTGGATTACTTATTGCATTTATTATATTTTAATTGTTCATCATTTTTATTTTTTAAAAAAATTTCAACGAAAGTAGCGAAACGTTATGAATTAAAATACAGAAGTAGTATTTCTCTGATAATAAAGAATAACTCCGAAATCTCAAAGTATTTTTTTTATGATACCCCGATCTTCCTAATTTCATTAAAATCATGTTTTAGCCAATTTTGCTAATACGTCCCACACACAGACGGTCAAAAGCAAAAATCACTATTCAGTACATAGGAGCCTGGAGGTGAGATGTTAAGTTTCACTACTAACTTAGGTGTAGAGTGGCACAGTGGTAGCGCGTTCGCCTCGTGTCAAGTAAACCCGAGTTCGAACCTGGGCACAGGGGATTTTTCATCTCACTTTGCACTAGGCCTTACGGTTTGAACGTGGAGTCTTTTGGATGAGACGATAAACCGAGGTCCCGTGTGCCCATGCACTTAGCACACGTTAAACCCAGTGGCAACGAAAATGTTGTCATTTGGTCAAAATATGCCACCCCTCCCCCCCTCCCCATTTCACACAAAAATCGCATGCAAAAACAAGAAGAAAGAAAATGGGTGGCGCACCTCTGGCTGCGACGCTCTCTCCAGGTGGGAGCAACCCGAATTTGACAGAGACGCCTCTGTGACAATAAAGTACCTAATATCTAAAACAGTCAGTTCATTTTCCCCATAAAAAGCTTTTCATGCGCAAGATACTGACAGCTGAACAATCACAGCTATTCATTTCCCTCTTGACAGTAGACTTTGCAATCTATTACTCATTGAGATCGTCTACACGAATTACCTTCCGATTCAATGCTTACCAACAGTATTGTCGTAAGATAAAACATTGTTTTAAATTCTATTCCATTGTTTTCATTGTCTTATAATAAGAAAATTAGATGCTGACAACATAACTAATAACAAAGAAAAAATAATTGAAAACTGCAACAACTGCAACAACAATTATTTTGCAGTTGCATACTAGTTTAGTAAGCTCATATGCATCAAACTAGGTCTTTCTGTGAGACCGGAAGTTCGTTGAGGCGTCCATTGAATGAGGTCGGAGTGACGTATCGACTGCGAACAGAGAGACAGAGGGGGGATGCAGCCTACGGTTTCGTTTGTGTTGACTGTTGATGAAGATAATACTCATTTCTGACTGTGTTGCTACAATGGGTGATTTACACCGTCGTTTTGCCGCCTTTTCCCTGGTAAGTCTTTGTTTTATATTATGTCATGCTTGATTTATATGTTTTGTTCGTTTAACTGTGACTGCTTCTTTTTCTTACAAATCCAAAAAGAAAACGTCATTTTCCTTGCTTTCAAACTCGCCTTTTTGTTTTTCTTGATTCTTTCTTTCTTTTTTCTGGGGTGTTTTTTCTGTTTGCATTACCTTAATAAACACTTTGTGACCATATTTTCCCCAGTTCGTTGTAAAAAAAAGAAGAAAAGAAAAGTTAACTGAGTGAAACACACATATACACATACGTATCTACGAACGTATACAGACACACCAGGACGCAATGTTTTTAAAATTGTTGTTATCTTTTTAATTGTTCCAATTCTCCTCCGAAAAAGGAATGTGTCGGCTGTGCGCATCGGGGAGACCAGTGAAAACTGAAAACCGGATACATACGTACCTTACCCATTATGGCCATATGGCATAGGAACGCAGAAGAAAAAGAAGAAGTTCCATTTTTTTTCTCTCGTCAATACAGCGTTGCTTTAAGACAAAGTTTATGTTGTTGTTACTGTTATTCTTGTTGTTTTATTGTTCCAAGAAGGTGTAAGTGGTATTGAGCTGATTTCTATTGTATTTTATGAGTACTTCGGGTCTACTTAAACTTACCAAACCATGCACTAGAGAGCATGCAGAAAAGCCACAATATTATAAATCACTAGCGCAACGCCTAGTACTGGCAATACACCGTACTGGTAACGCCTAGTAACGGTAACGCCAAGTACTGGTAACGCTGTGTACAGTAAATTTGAAGCAATTCGGTTAGGCGGAGTTATAAGGCCCCGTTTCCCGTTGGCGCTGCTCTGCGAGTGACGCGCTCTCCCGATTCTCTTCCAATTTGCTGCCAGGCTTTGCCCAGGACATAGTAAGCCTGACAGCAAATTTGAGGTGATTCGGTTAAGAAACGGCGGAGTTATTCGTGAAAAGGTGAAGCGGCGTATAGCGCGCGTTTCTGAACCGATTCGCTTCCGGTTTGACACACCGATAGTCACCGTCCCCGGTCATCTACCTGCCAAATTTGAAGGCAATCGGTCCAGAAATGCCGGAGATACGGGCGCCGAGAGTCCGGCGGATACGCGTTTCGCGCATTTGCGAAACCGCACAAATGACACGGCTGCCCTGGTTGCTGTTGCCATTGCCCCGCTAGGGCTCACAGCAAATTTGAAGCGATTCGGTCAAAAAACGGCGGAGTTATAAGGCCCGTTTTGTGTTTCAGACAGACACAAACGCACGCACACACACACACACACACACACACACACACACACACACACACACGGACACTTGGCTTTTTACTATATGATGATGTCCGAATGACCAGATACATTTGTTAGGTTTTTTAATTTTTTATTATTGATGGCCATAGAAGACTTACTATGATTAATGATAATTCATCAGTCGACATCTAACACACACACACACACACACACACACACACACACACCAAAACACAGGACACATCTCTATATATATCTCTGACTCTCTCTGTCTCTGTCTGTCTGTCTGTCTCTCTCTGTCTCTCTCTGTCTGTCTCTCTCCTCTCTCTCTCTCTCTCTCTCTCTCTCTCTCTCTCTCTCTCTCTCTCTCTCTCTCTCTCTCTCTCTCTCTCTCTCTCTCTCTCTCTCCCATTGTTGTTTTTCCTTTTGTAACCCCCTCCCCTCTAACATGGGCAGAAGGCCTGGATCAGTAAACTTTGTGATTTGTGATCTCTCTCTCTCTCTCTCTCTCTCTCTCTCTCTCTCTCTCTCTCTCTCTCTCTCTCTCTCTCTCTCTCTGAACGTTGCTGAATTTTTACATGCGCAAAAAATATATCGCCCATTGCATAAACGCAATAGAAAACACACACACATTGTTGTATGTATGTATTTATCTGCAATGGCTGAGAGTTCATGACCTGGAGAACTATGAACTCCGACCGCCAGGTCAAGATCCCAAGGTCAAAGTCATCAAGCACAGAATGAGGAATATCCGGAGAATGGAGGGGGCATAGAAGGGGGAGGGGGGGGGGGCGGGGGGGATGGGATAAGTAGGTCAGGTTATTAGCATCTTGCTCTCCAAAACCGCTATTACTAAATGCATAGTAATTCCCAAGACAATTTTGACCGACGGGCATTATTTAAACGATGTTGAGATATTAGCGTAAGCATGCAATCGTAGATAAACCACCACACACACGCATGCACATACACATAATGTACGCATGCACATAAGCCCCCAAAAACAA
>CM065681.1:82191031-82196031 GCA_017654935.2 Phymorhynchus buccinoides
ATTGCTGACACTCCACGTCATTGTGCGTGTTGTAACACGTGTCTACAAATAAACAACAACACAGGTAATATTGATTGAGAAAGTATTATGCACACACACGCACGTGCAACTCACAGACGAACACGCATACATCTCTCTCTCTCTCTCTCTCTCTCTCTCTCTCTCTCTCTCTCTCTCTCTCTCTCTCTCTCTCTCTCTCTCTCTCTCGTTCTCTCTATCTCTCTCTTTCTCTCTGTCTCTCGCTCTCATCAGTGTGATGTTATGTAATGGTGTGTTACTTAATGTATCTAATGTTTGTTGTCATTTGTATTCGTGATGTTTTGTAACACCATCAGAAGGGGTTGTGGCATATCTGATTAAACTTCCGCTTCCCCCCCCCCCCCCCCTCTCTCTCTCTCTCTCTCTCTCTCTCTCTCTCTCTCTCTCTCTCTCTCTCTCTCTCTCTCCATCTCTCTCTCTCTCTCCCACTTTACAAGCTTAATTTTGCCGCCATTTGAGCTAACGAATAAGGCGAAATGGCACCTAGCTAAAACATTGTCACGTGAGAAGGCGAGATGGAAAAAGACGACATGGGAAAAGGCAATAGGGTAAGACGGGGTAAAAAGCCCATGGGCGGGTAAGAAGCCCATGCCAATTATCTCATGAAATGAAGCACATTTCAGTCACATTTTCCCCATGAGACGAGTGTTAATGTTTAGCATTCGTCTCCTGGGCAAATTAGATTGAAATGTTCTTTACTTCATGAGATAATTGGCATGGGCTTCTGACCCTCCCATGGGCTTTTTACTCCGTCGTCCCCTAATATGGGAACAAGGTAAAATGAGAAAAGTCGAATCGGGAAGTTACCCACGTTTGCACACAATACTTCGACTCTACAATAGTGCATTTTCCGAGAGCAGCAAAAAAACAGATTTTCCTTCTATTTTGACAAACGGAAGTAAACTAAGCCAGTAAAATTGATTTGTGTGTATTGTGTCAGTATCATTTCTATTCACTGAAATTCGGGCTGCTCCCACCCGGAGAGCGCGTCGCGGCACTGCAGCGCCACCCACGATCTCCCGTGGGGCAGCCGATATAGCACTCATTCCACTCCTTACCAGTGTCTGGAATCTGCGTCGTTCCTCCGGCCGGTCTGCGCGTGCCCGTGATGACCGGACGTCGCGTCACACTTCCGGAATCTTTGGAAGGTTTCCTAGGGTCATCATCGCCATCATCATCAACATCATCGTCGTCGTCGGGTCTGCTCTCAACATCGGAGTCGTTGTTGTCACAGATGCCGCAGGCCTTGGCGCAGCTCTTGTGCATCCAGTCTCTGTTCTGGAGGCACTCCATCTCCTGGGCCCACACCCGGCACTGCGTGTCGTCGTACAGGTTCTTGCACGTGCCTGCTCACATATACATTTAGAGTAAGGGCCCCAAATGTCCGGAAGCCAAATACATCTGCCAAAAGCTTCAAAATTTAAAAAATAACGTGACACAACTTTCAAAGACAATACAGAATAGAAAATACAATTTTCTGGTATTCCTGCTAATTGTGGTCTCATAATCTCAAGAAACAAACAAAAGTTATTCGACTTTATAAAAAAAACTAAACTGTCCGACATTAGGCCCCAGAGTCTGGACAGTGACACCTACATCTGACAAGCTTAAAATTAAAGCAAATCAATGACTAGCTGATATCAACCAATAGGACTAAGAAATGAAGAAGACATTAATTCACCACACTGTCATATTTTTGCTAAATCAGAAAAGCATTCTCATTCTTTGCAAACAAAAGATTCAAAATAGAACCAAAATTATGTACATTTCATTTGCGTTATTTAGTATTAGAAGCTTTCATTTGGAAAATTATTAATATGTTTTGCTAGAAGCCTTTCTAAGCCATGCTTTTTTACTCATGAATCCATATTATATCGCTGCATTGTTAGAAGGCATCATTTGGCCACAGTACTTCGCCGTTTTTTTAATATTTTATTTGTTAAACTACCGTCCGGAGTTAGGAGCCGTCCGACATTTGGGTCCCTTCCTCTATCATGTTCATCATTCAGAAACACTGAGAGATCGAATGATTCCCATTTTTTTTAAATAGATGCTTTTGCCACTCTGTTTATTCTGAAGATTTTGTTTATCAGCATGTTTTTGTTCGAGCTATCATCTCATCTCTCCACTATAAAACAAATTCTAGCCCAGCCTGCCATGATTAGCAGCTTCTCTTTCTGCTCTCTGGCAGTCATACTCAGATGTCTTCAAGCAGAGAGTCACCGAAAGAAAAGAAAACATTCAGGAGACTGTTCTGGAGCATAAGAAGACATTAAACCCTTGAACCCTTTGGAGACGTCCATCTTCTCTGGCAGCCACATGACATTTCCAAATTGATTTTTTAATTTTATTTCGATTCCATGGTCAAGGAAGACTATTTTTGGTTTCCAATGAAGTAAAACTTGCATTTGCAAAATGGTTAATAAAATCATTGTGTTCTTACTTGTGTCTGTACATCCACCGCCACCTCCCACCCACCCCCTACCCACCTAGTTTTAGCAGTTTAAGCTACAACCAGAATTTTGCACGATGACCAGTTAGTTACAACAGGACACAACGCACCATCGTCGCACTTGGCACAGGTATTTCTGCAGTTGGCGATCATCCAAGAAGGGTTGGCGGAACACTCCCCTGCCCTCTGCCACACCCCACACTCCGCTGTGTCGTGCTTGTCAGAACACGTCACTGTCACGCAGATAGACACACAGATAAACGCTCACACAGACAGACAAACACACAGATGGCAACGCATACAACACACACACACACACACACACACACACACACACACACACACACACACACACACACACACATTTTTAAAGGCATGCTACCCTTACAAAAACCAGGGTCCAAAGTTTTAGACCCAGTATTTGTTTTAAACCCACTGCTTACTAAGTTTATAATATTAAAGAACCCGGTAGTAGGGTTTTGAATACACACGCACACGCACACGCACACGCACACGCACACGCACGCACACGCACGCACACGCACGCGCACACACACACACACACACACACACAAAGAGAGACTAATGCCATGTTTTTAAACTTGAGGACCAGTTAGACTGGAAGATTGCTAAAACCAAATGTGCAATTTCATTTGAAGATCACAGTAAGTTTTGATGTGTTGTTAATCTTTAAATGTTTATGGCGATGAGGCTACGCTCAGTTACAACAACAAAAAATGGTTGCAATTCTGCATCGAATAATGCACCAATATTTTTATATTAGTGTAAGGCCCTTCATATATTAATGTAAAACATATGTGGTTACATCGGGAAATATGAAACTATCTCAACAGAAAATAGAAAAAAAGAAAAGAAATTTGGCCAACAAACATTCAAAAAGAACAAAATGTTATGGTACTTTTAATAATAATAACAAAATGGTAAATGCACAGAGATATATAATAAAACAAAATAACAAAATGTTTACGAAATATGGGCCCCAACGTTTAACTGCTGTGAGACGTTTAGCTGTCAAGATACTGTTGATAAATTGCATTCTGAGTTTGCTTTGCGGATTGTTTATTCCTTAATGATATAAACACAGATGGATAACACTCCATGCATTGCTGTAGGCCCTAAGCATAGGCTGCTATGGTGGGGGAGTTTTGTACCTGTAGTAGAGTTATCCACCTGGGCCTGTATTCACGTTGAGATAGCATGAGACTTAGCATGATGCTAACTTAGAAGCTCTTAATAGGACTTTTGGAAGAGCTTCTAAGTTAGCATGATGCTAAGTCTCATGCTATCTCAACGTGAATACAGGCCCATATCATTATTTTCTCTCCTAGTACCACTGTTAATTCCTTACTTTACACAGCTGGCAATGTGTTAAAATGTCTTAGCATGTTCTGAAAACCACACCTGATCAATGAGAGACTTAGTGCGATTTTTTTCACGCCAGAGGGCATGACGCTCGTGTGGGGCTAATCCTCTCTATATTCTTAGTTGGGGATAAAGAAAATGAGAGAGAGAGTGAGTAGTCCTACCATCTCTCTCTCTCTTACTACGCCCAAGTAAGAAAATCGCGTGATAAGCCCCTAGTGCATTGACTGCCCTCTGGCATGACAAATATCGCCATAGGTCGACCATTGGAGACAGCTTGGCTGTGAAGAGGGGAAGTATTGTTGTATTTTCTATGTTGTTTGAAAAAGACATTTTTGTTGAAATATTACATGCTCTGTTTTGTCTCGTCAATAAACTAACGTCACTCTGCACTTGCTGTGTATTTATCTGTGTGATACTTTGGTTAGTGACGTTGTAGTCTGTTTCAGGGTTTTTTCTGAAAACCAAAACAAAATGGTAATAGAAAAGATCATACTTATATATTTCCACCCAGTCAAACATAGTTTCTATTGAGCTTGAAACCGGAAAGGAAACTCACCGTCTTCCTCTTCCGCGTCCACTTCCTCTTCCTCCTCCTTATCACCTTCCGGGTTGTCGACGCATGCGTGGCAGGAGCGCGGGCATTTCTGCTGCATCCAGTCTTCGTTGATGGTGCACTCCCCATTGATGGCCCACTGATCGCACTTGTCGTCGTCATGGTTATTCTTGCAGTTGGCTGGATTGAGATGGTGATGATGATGATGATGACGATGATCATGATTATATTGCCATCATCATCGTCGTCGTCGTCGTCGTCGTCATGACCATCACGATCATCATTTGATTATAACGTTGGTGACTATGGCGGTGATAATTTTAATTCTAGGCCTAGGGCATAGCGAACAATTTTTATACCAAAAACGTAACCTTTAAGCCATATTGATAAATAAGATAAATAAGATTATGTTTTACAAGAAGAAAACAACTACAACCACAATCCATCAAACCAATCATAAAAAAGAGCTACTCACACACGCTATAACAGCAAGAGGTGAAATGAGAACAGAAATAAACATAGTGAGAGACAGACAGACAGACAGACAGAAAGACAAGGACAGAGGGAGAG
>CM065681.1:82216031-82221031 GCA_017654935.2 Phymorhynchus buccinoides
CGCAAATGCGCGAAACGCGTATCCGCCGGACTCTCGGCGCCCGTATCTCCGGCATTTCTGGACCGATTGCCTTCAAATTTGGCAGATACATGACTGGGGACGGTGACTATCGGTGTGTCAAACCGGAAGCGAATCGGTTCAGAAACGCGCGCTATACGCCGCTTCACCTTTTCACGAATAACTCCGCCGTTTCTTAACCGAATCGCCTCAAATTTGCTGTCAGGCTTGCTATGTCCTGGGCAAAGCCTGGCAGCAAATTGGAAGAGAATCGGGAGAGCGCGTCACTCGCAGAGCAGCGCCAACGGGAAACGGGGCCTTATAACTCCGCCTAACCGAATTGCTTCAAATTTACTGTACACAGCGTTACCAGTACTTGGCGTTACCGTTACTAGGCGTTACCAGTACGGTGTATTGCCAGTACTAGGCGTTGCGCTAGTGATTTATAATATTGTGGCTTTTCTGCATGCTCTCTAGTGCATGGTTTGGTAAGTTTAAGTAGACCCGAAGTACTCATAAAATACAATAGAAATCAGCTCAATACCACTTACACCTTCTTGGAACAATAAAACAACAAGAATAACAGTAACAACAACATAAACTTTGTCTTAAAGCAACGCTGTATTGACGAGAGAAAAAAAATGGAACTTCTTCTTTTTCTTCTGCGTTCCTATGCCATATGGCCATAATGGGTAAGGTACGTATGTATCCGGTTTTCAGTTTTCACTGGTCTCCCCGATGCGCACAGCCGACACATTCCTTTTTCGGAGGAGAATTGGAACAATTAAAAAGATAACAACAATTTTAAAAACATTGCGTCCTGGTGTGTCTGTATACGTTCGTAGATACGTATGTGTATATGTGTGTTTCACTCAGTTAACTTTTCTTTTCTTCTTTTTTTTACAACGAACTGGGGAAAATATGGTCACAAAGTGTTTATTAAGGTAATGCAAACAGAAAAAACACCCCAGAAAAAAGAAAGAAAGAATCAAGAAAAACAAAAAGGCGAGTTTGAAAGCAAGGAAAATGACGTTTTCTTTTTGGATTTGTAAGAAAAAGAAGCAGTCACAGTTAAACGAACAAAACATATAAATCAAGCATGACATAATATAAAACAAAGACTTACCAGGGAAAAGGCGGCAAAACGACGGTGTAAATCACCCATTGTAGCAACACAGTCAGAAATGAGTATTATCTTCATCAACAGTCAACACAAACGAAACCGTAGGCTGCATCCCCCCTCTGTCTCTCTGTTCGCAGTCGATACGTCACTCCGACCTCATTCAATGGACGCCTCAACGAACTTCCGGTCTCACAGAAAGACCTAGTTTGATGCATATGAGCTTACTAAACTAGTATGCAACTGCAAAATAATTGTTGTTGCAGTTGTTGCAGTTTTCAATTATTTTTTCTTTGTTATTAGTTATGTTGTCAGCATCTAATTTTCTTATTATAAGACAATGAAAACAATGGAATAGAATTTAAAACAATGTTTTATCTTACGACAATACTGTTGGTAAGCATTGAATCGGAAGGTAATTCGTGTAGACGATCTCAATGAGTAATAGATTGCAAAGTCTACTGTCAAGAGGGAAATGAATAGCTGTGATTGTTCAGCTGTCAGTATCTTGCGCATGAAAAGCTTTTTATGGGGAAAATGAACTGACTGTTTTAGATATTAGGTACTTTATTGTCACAGAGGCGTCTCTGTCAAATTCGGGTTGCTCCCACCTGGAGAGAGCGTCGCAGCCAGAGGTGCGCCACCCATTTTCTTTCTTCTTGTTTTTGCATGCGATTTTTGTGTGAAATGGGGAGGGGAGGGGTGGCATATTTTGACCAAATGACAACATTTTCGTTGCCACTGGGTTTAACGTGTGCTAAGTGCATGGGCACACGGGACCTCGGTTTATCGTCTCATCCAAAAGACTCCACGTTCAGACCGTAAGGCCTAGTGCAAAGTGAGATGAAAAATCCCCTGTGCCCAGGTTCGAACTCGGGTTTACTTGACACGAGGCGAACGCGCTACCACTGTGCCACTCTACACCTAAGTTAGTAGTGAAACTTAACATCTCACCTCCAGGCTCCTATGTACTGAATAGTGATTTTTGCTTTTGACCGTCTGTGTGTGGGACGTATTAGCAAAATTGGCTAAAACATGATTTTAATGAAATTAGGAAGATCGGGGTATCATAAAAAAAAAACTTTGAGATTTCGGAGTTATTCTTTATTATCAGAGAAATACTACTTCTGTATTTTAATTCATAACGTTTCGCTACTTTCGTTGAAATTTTTTTTTAAAATAAAAATGATGAACAATTAAAATATAATAAATGCAATAAGTAATCCAATCACCATGATGCAATTGATTTTTGTAACTTTTACTATTGTTGTTTGCTTTGTGTGTTTGTTTTCGCTTGGTAGTATTAGATATTCTAGTAGGCTTGCATGTTGTGTTTTTTTGACACGTGTGTAGTACATTCAGCAAAAAAAGTACTTGAGACGCTCTCAGGCTTCCATACTTGAGGCCTCCGTAGATGAAGCCCCTTTGTTTACTCTGCACTGGAATGGCCGTGTGTGCATACGTCACCCCCCGTGGGGATACCGGGGGTCTTTTGTATAAATAGTCCCCCCACCTTCTGGAAGTTCTGTGCTTGTAACTTCCTCTAATCTGTCACTCTCTTTGACTCTGCCTTTTCCCTTTGCTTACTGTCATCTACTATCTTTCTGCCGTTCCGGTCCATTCTCTTGCCTTTTTTTCCAAAAACAAATCTTCCAAATAATGTTTTCTCCTTTGAGCTCCTCCGAAATCAGAATGTGTCGGCTGTACGCAGCGGGGAGACCAGTGAAAACTGAAAACCGGACACATATGTACCTTTACCCATTATGGCCATATGGCCTGGGAACGCGAAGAAGAAGAAGAAGAAGAAGAAGCATACGTCATACGTGAGAAGACAGGGACGTTCAAAGGTTCCATAGTCACCATAATCATACTCACTCTCAAAAGAAACACAACACATTTCAGACGCCGTTTTCAGTGCTAAAAACAAAATGTATAACCTTTGTGATCAAGCAATATTATAACGCAGTGTCAGAAGTCTTATGCAATGTAAAACAAAATATGCACAGCATGAAAATGGGAGACCGCTTGAGACGACACGTGAAACGTTCGAATGGATGCGCTTGGAAAGCATGGGAAAAGAACAAATATTGTTTGGGGACAAATGTGTCATTGGTCTCGTGACCAGGCCCCGTCACAAAATCAATGGGGTAATTTACAAAAAGATATGAAGGATACACAATATATTTTCTTATGTATCTTTGGTCCCCCCAAAGTGCAAACATGTTGTTAGAGGTGGGGGAAAACCGGTTTGAACCGAAAAACCGGTGCTAAACTTTCGCGGTTCGAAAAACCGGTTCGGGTTGCTGTGAACCGGTTTTTTAACTGCAAACTGAAAGTAAGTTTTTCTTAGAATAACGTATTCTTTTTGAAGAACACTGATTCTCAGCGCAGTTTGGGTGTTTGTAAACCAAGAGTAGCTGTTTCTAGTTGGTGGTGGTGTATGGCTTTCACTTTGACTGAGTGTTGAGTTGAGTGTGTGTGTGTGTGTGTGTGTGTGTGTCATAAGTCATAAGTTTCTTTATTTGTGTGTCTGTGTGTATGTGTGTGCGTGCGTGTGTGTGCGTTTGAATATTCTGACAAATAAATATGTATTTGCATAGGTGAAGCTAGTGATGCGAGTACTGGCTAAAAAAAACCGGTTCCAAGAAGAAAAACCGGTTTAAAACCGGTTCGGAATTTTGAACCGGTTCTCAACTCTACATGTTGTGGCTCTGCTTCAGCGAAGTATGTCAAAATCACGTGACTGTCCAATATGGCGGTTTTGTCCCATGTGGGTGACACGAGTCGTAGCTGCTTCTGGCTAACGAAATTGTATTCCAATTAACCTAAAACTTTATTGGCGATCGAGTACAGTGGAAGCTCCCTTATAAGACCTCCCATTATAAGACTCCCTCCCACATAAGACCTACTTCTCTGAGACATTGCCCTTCTTTGCAAGCATTAAGATTACAACTCTTGTAAGACCTCATTTGTGATGACTGTTGAAGGTCTTGTAAGGGAGGTTCCACTGTATAGTGACATTAATGTTTTTCATTAACGGATAGTCACCGTCCCCGGTCACATACCTTCCAATTTCGAAGGCAATCGGCCCAGAACTACCAGAGATACGGGCGCCGAGAGGCCGGCGGATACGCGTTTCGCGCATTTGCCGAAAACCGCGCAAATGACACGGCCGCCTCGGTTGCCGTTGCCATCGCCCCGTCAGGGCTCACAGCAAATTTGAAGCGATTCGGTCGAAAAACGGCGGAGTTATAAGGCCCGTTTTGTGTTTCAGACAGACAGACACACACACACACACACACACACACACACACACACACACACACACACACACACACACACACACACACACACACACATACACACACACGCACACGCACACGCGCACACACACACACACACACACACACACACACACACACACACGACACTTGGCTTTTTACTATATGTGATTACAGAAGAATCCCCAATACTGCAGATGGATTTTTATTCTCTACCCAGGTAAATTTAATGGAAATGTTTGGCTGAAATATGGCTGGCGGTGAAAGGGTTAATGTCTTCACACTGTTGTTCAATCCAATTTTCCTTATCCTTCTTCATTTCTAGATCAATTCTTTTGTTTACAGCGCTCTATGTCTCCCTTCCTTCTTTGGATTTCTTTTGTGGTTTCAAATTTCTTCTGGTGTCACACATATCCCAGATTTCAGTTGTGATCCATCACTGGGATTTCCATCGACTTATTCCAAGGACTTCTGTTGCTGTTTCAGTCATCACTTGGTTGAAGTTGTTGGTGAGGGCTTCAAGATCTTCGTCCAACAGCGAGAGTGGTGCGAACTTTCCTCCTATGGTTGCTTGGAATTGTTGAGCAATGTCAGGGTCTTTC
>CM065681.1:82226031-82257987 GCA_017654935.2 Phymorhynchus buccinoides
GAACTGAGCCAACACTACCGCTGTCTGCTGGTGGCACGACTCCATCTTGTCTGCAGCACACTGCGATACCTGGTATGTAATGCTGAAAACAAATTACATAAATTTGAAGGAAAGGAAAACAGAAATGAAAGAATGACCCAAACTGATTTAAAACCTTTTCAACGCTAGCCATTCTTCAGTCAAAATTTACCATTAAACCTGGGTGCAGAAAAGATTTTGTCTCGAACACTGGGGATTCCTCTGTGACATGCATAAAATAGGGCCTATCCTTATATCTCCCAAAATTAAGAACGTAAGGTCACTGGATACCGGACCCTCAGTTGATGTCTTTTAGTGACATGGGTGTCAAATCATTGTGGTGCCAAGAGTCGACAATGGCGATGAAAGGGTTTTTAACTTAAACAATGTAATATGCTCTGTTGCTGCTGTCTTTGTAGTCGTCGTCCTTTAAGATGGACATTCTCTAGAGTATTAATAATTGTAGCAGCCTTGGCTTAAGGCTGTGCATTACCAAATTTTAATGATATAGGCTAGAACACCAAGGCTACATCAAAATGTTGTTATGCTCTGCATAGTTATGCGGGGATTGTCTTTAATAATAATAAGCCACGCCAAGCTCTTTCTAGCATAAATGCGCTTTACATAACAAGAACTCAAACAAATAATCCTCATTGAAAGTAAAATAAACGATGATTGTGGCTGCTCTTACGTGGCGGGGTACACACACACACACACACACACACCACACACACACACACACAAACACATGTTCATACATCCATACACACTGTTTGCGTACGTGTGCGCCATACATGTTCACGCACGTACGCACGCCTGTATGATTGCAGGCACATACACACACATACATACACAAAAACACACCACAGGGTACGCACACATAAACAACATTATACACAGTAAAATAGTTACAATATGAACATTCTAAGAAGTAACATAGACCACATTCACATTCTCAATCAAGTTAGAATACAATACTGCAACTTGAAATAAGGTCATACTGCCATCGAGATACCAATTACATGACTAATTGATTTAATAGACAAATTTTGCAAAAATATGCATGGTGTACCTGAGGCACAAGCATTTAAAGCATTTACAAAACGTAGACATTCTACTACAAAATACAAATGCTAAAATAATTGTAAATACATTTTTTTTACAAGATGTATGCAATGAAACTGCCCCCCCCCCCCCCCCCCCCCACCCCCCCCCCCCCCCCCCCACCCCCCCCCCCCCCCCCCCCCCCCCCCCCCCCCCCCCCCCCCCTCCCCCCCCCCCCCCCCCCCCCCCCCCCCCCCCCCCCCCCCCCCCACCCTCACACACACACACTAATCAATGCATAATATTCTGACACAAGTGAGTTTTAAGGGCAGAGCGAAAGGCGGAGATAGAGTCAGATGAGCGGACATGTTGTGGGAGGGGATTGAAAGGGGGCCCATTTCACCCGAGGAAATTGAGTTGCAGATGATTTTTACGTAGGGAGCTCGCAGGTCTTAGACTGTCCTGTTCGATAGACAGCTTGAACAGGGAAAGCTATCTTTCCTTGATCTACTGGAAGGCAATTGCAAGTTACCACATGACATACATATGATCAGAGCGTGGAATTTGAGTTGCACTTTGCAGTTTTTGAACCAGTTCAGGAGATACTAGGACAGCCACAGGGAAGAGAGTTGCAATCAATGCAAGAAGAATAATCACCCACTAAGAGTACTCGTGGCTCTCAGACAGAAAGTCTCTCAGCGCTGATTCGTCTGAGCTCGTAATTGATCGAACGTATGAGATTAATAACCTGTCTATGCATTGTAAGATTTGAATCGAGGGTAACGCCGAGATTCTTTGCTCTCTTAGAAAACTGAACACAAGCATTGCCAACTGTAAGAGTTTCTGGAAGTCTTTCTGCTAGTCACTCTGAGAGTCTCTCTTCCTCTCTCTCCTCCTCATCTTCTCTCTCTCTCAGAACCTACCCTCCTCGCTCTCTCTCTCTATCTCTCTCAATCTCTCTCTCTCTCTCTGAGAGTCAACTCTCTCTCTCTGTTTACCCCCCCCCCTTTCAGTCTCTCTCTGCCTTCTGTCTCGCATGCAACAAATTAAAACTTAATGATGACAAAACGGAAGCTCTGATTATTTCCCTCAGCGTATGTCCTCTAGCGCTGTCAAATTGGGTAGGTTCTGCTCTTTCTTGAAGCTGGGTATCATCTCTGTTCAATAACAGAGTGACTAGCAAAAACATCAGATAGAGGAGCAGTGTACAGGACAAAGAGAATTGGCCCCTCTCAGATCCCCTGAGGTCACCTCAAGAAATTAACTTCGGATGTTTCCTGCAGTTGTTGATCCCTCCCTCTCTCGATTCGCTAGATATGAGGAGAACCACTGTCTCTCTGTCTCTCTGTCTCTGGGCCCCAGCCCGACAAGCTCTCTCATAACATCTTTTCAGTCTCCCAAATCCTCTCTCGGAGTGTGGCTGCTCACCGTGGCTAATCAAAAACGGTCATCTCGCTCTGTTCCTCCCTCTTACTGCATTTGTACTTCTTGTTCGGTGCTTCCTTTTCCCGCCGTCCATCTGGGTGGGCAGTAGGTTCCGCTTCCTCTGGATTCTCCTCTGATGATTGTGTTGGCCAGTCTCGGGTTTGGGAGAGGAGGGTCCTCTCTGGGCCTTGGGATCCTCGTGACAGTCCTTAACAGACCGGCGATCGTCCGACATGCAGCCCGCGTCGATGTCTGAGGCAATAATAGGGTTCAGACGGGGTAAAAAGCCCATTTTGGGCGGGTAAGAAGCCCATGCCAATTGTCTCATGAAATGAAGCAAATTTCAGTCAAAATTTTGCCCATGAGACGAGTGATTTAGTTGCACTCTTAACCCTTTACCACCGCCAGTCATATTAATCAGCTCAAAAAATCTCTCTTAAATTTACTCTGCAGTATTCTCTCTCTCTTCTCTATGTGACATATCTAAAATCTCGTCTGTCTATCCTCGTACTTCTCAAAACTGAAGACAATAGGGTCTTTGGATAATACACTCCCCAATTTGATCTCCTTTTAGTCTCTCTACAGTAGGTGTTCTCTCTCACTGTGGTGCTCTAAATGCTCTCTCTCTGGCGGTGAAAGGGTTCTCGTTCGTCTCATGGGCAAAATGTGACTGTCTCTCTTTCTCTTCATTTCATGAGATAATTGACAAGGGCTTCTTACCCGCCCATGGGCTTTTTACCCCGTTTTCCCCTGTATTGAATGGTGTGTGTGTGTCGTGTGTGTGTGTGTTCTTTTCAGAATCTTATTGAACTCCGAATGCAGTTGTAATAGGCCTACGTGTGTGTTATTACTTTTCAAAATGTTTCCAACACTTACAATGCAGCTAAGTATTGATTTAGCAGAGTATTATAAACTCTTGCAATGCAGTTAAGTATTGATTTAGCAGCCTGGGTTGATAGCTGAGACATAAATAGGTTGCTTTGGGTTTGGGTATAAATTTGATTCCAATAAAACCTAAATGGAATGTAAAGAGTCTTACATAGCAGGCAATATCAGTAATATATTCAATGGCAGCATTCTGTTAGTTTTTAGAATACAATCATTTTTTTAATGCAGCAAAGTTCCCTTTATTTAGGAAACGATTTCTACATAATACAAACATAGCTTTTGTTGTTGTTTGGTGTAAATCATGAATGCTGTCACAGAAAGGTGAGAGAAAGGTGACAGAGTGGTTAAGACGTTCGCCTGCCAAATGTAATACGTGACTGCAACGTGAGTGACACGGGTTCGAATCCCGGCCTCGTCCCCTTTCTTTCTAGTTCGACAGGAAAATCCAACTGAACGTCGAGTCCTTCGGATGGGGACTTAAAGCTAATCTGACCCGTGCGCTTTACGCACGTAAAAATCCCACGGCAGTTGAAAGTCGGTGCAAGAGCAGGGAGAAATCCCGCTGGCCTGGTATGACCAAATTGTGATAGCTAGGTTTTACCAAGTGTGCCCACACCCCCTCCTCACCCTGTCCCCCCAAACAAATTATATTAAAAAATGGGTAGGCGCTGCACTTGTGGTGACGCTCTCTCCGGGGGAGAGCAGCCCGAATTTCACAGATATATTAATGTAAGTCTCTGTGACTAAATCAAATCAAATCAAATTCACTTTATTATCTCCCAAGGAGAAATGTTGTTCAGGTGCCAGAATAACAAAGACATCGACATTCAGCGTGCATGAATAGGAGCAAAAGTTACACATAATACACACTTAAAGATACACATTATATGTGGATACATACACGTCTAAGGATAAGCATGCATAGTTTCTTTTAACACAATGAACACACATTTAAACCTAAAAGGATCATGAGCATATGAGGTGGATGGATCTGGGGATGAAGGATTTCTGTGCCCTGGAGTTGACTTTAAAAGTTTTGTAGCGACGTCCAGAAGGTAATAGTTCGTAATGTGTGTTCAAAACTAGAATATACCAAATACCAAATAATTGTAGCCTAGCAATATTTCGGATTTCCCCTTTGTCGAACACCAACTATGGACTACTGTTTGCTGAAGTTAAGTACACAACAGAAGAGAGAAAGAAAACGGAAAAGAAAGACATTTAAAGAAAGGAAGGAAGAACGATAACGAAAAACAACAACATTGAACACTTACCATTTATTTGATCACAGAGGTTGTCGTAGGCTTTGCACAGACGTTGAGGCTTGTCCAACATATCCTCGGGAAGATTCGGACACTGGTCAACCATGGCGTTGGCCATACACTGCATGGCCTGTACGAGTTCCATTTTGCGTCTGAAATACATTGTACATTGCATGGCATGGTGTTAGTTGGTCTTTGTATCTGAAATACAATGTGGATTGCATGGCATACACTAGTTGATCTTTGTATCTGAAATACAAGTACATTGCATGACATGTGTTAGTTCCTCTTTGTGTCTAAAATACAGTGTACATTGCATGACATGTGTTAGTTCCTCTGAAATACATTGTACATTGCACGACACGTGTTAGTTCTTCTGAAATACATTGTACATTGCACGACACGTGTTAGTTCCTCTGAAATACATTGTACATTGCATGACATGTGCTAGTTCCTCTGAAATACATTGTACATTGCATGACATGTGTTAGTTCCTCTGAAATACATTGTACATTGCATGACATGTGTTGGTTCCTCTGAAATACATTGTACATTGCATGACATGTGCTAGTTCCTCTGAAATACATTGTACATTGCATGACATGTGTTAGTTCCTCTGAAATACATTGTACATTGCATGACATGTGTTGGTTCCTCTGAAATACATTGTACATTGCATGACATGTGTTAGTTCCTCTGAAATACATTGTACATTGCATGACATGTGTTGGTTCCTCTGAAATACATTGTACATTGCATGACATGTGTTAGTTCCTCTGAAATACATTGTACATTGCATGACATGTGTTAGTTCCTCTGAAATACATTGTACATTGCATGACATGTGTTGGTTCCTCTGAAATACATTGTACATTGCATGACATGTGTTGGTTCCTCTGAAATACATTGTACATTGCATGACATGTGCTGGTACCTCTTTGTGTCTGAAATACATTGTACATTGCATGACATGTGTTGGTTCCTCTGTGTGTCTGAAATACATTGTACATTGCATGACATGTGTTAGTTCATCTGACATGCATTGCACATTGCATGACATGTGCTAGTTCCTCTTTGTGTCTGAAATACATTGTACATTGCATGGCATCCACTACTTGCTCTTCATTAAATACATTTCACATTGCACGATCCGCACTAGTTGCTCTCTGTGACTGAAATACATTGTCGTATTCGTTTGTTTTCTCTCTCTGTCTCTGTCTCTCTCTCTGTCTCTCTCTCTCTCTCTCTCTATCTCTCTCTCTCTCTCTCTCTCTCTCTCTCTCTCTCTCTCTCTCTCTCTCTCTCTCTCTCTCCTCTCTCTCTCTCTCTCTCTCTCTCTCTCTCTCTCTCTCTCTCTCTCTCTCTCTCTCTCTCTCTCTCTCTCATTATATCACTCACTGGCAAAAGTTGTATGGCGAGTTCTGCATTCTGACCACAGAATAATCCTCCATGTTGACCACCTTCATGTGCTTCACCATAGTGTAGTCCGTGCTCTCGCAGGGCCATGGTCCTTCAGACTGGGGCAGAGAGGAGAAGCACCGGGCCTTGGTGGAGTTACTGGGCCAGCACGATACCGGTGTTTGCAGGTCTCCTCCTTCTCCTCCTCCTCCACCCTGCATGTCTCCCAGCACGAGCTGGGGCGACGCCATCACTGACAGCACTGCACGTGCATAGAAAGATCATGGTTGAAAGGATAAGTCTTGAAAACGATCCGGACTAACTGGATAGGAAATGTTATTGTAACTTACTTCCAATACAAACTCAGAAACGGTCTTCGAGGGTGTGGTCGTCTGAAACCCAAAGCAAAAGGCGAAGGAAACCAATGACAAGAAATAGATCTTAGTGTCTTTAATGTTGATGCACCATGTCTGTCATCTGGGCTTTTTTTCTGTCCCACCTTCTGGGCCGTACAGTGGCGTTGCTCCCACGCCGCTCATTCTGAATCCCAATTCGCAGCCACATCCCAGCTTGTTCAGGTCGCAGAATCCGAGACCAGCAGTCCAAGGGGAGCGAATCTATGTTAGGTCGTCAGGAGGCAACCAACCGAGGAGACACTGCATTGCTGCTGAGCTATCATCTTGTTACAGTAGAAATAACTCAGTTGTATACTTTTACACTTATAAGCCTCAATTAGATTATTTCTTAACCTTTTAATGCACCAATAATGTAGTTTGAAAAAAAAAGACTTTTCCAAAAGTACCGTTCCTCAAAAATGTCCAGGTGTATGCAACAGTCCCGAATGTAGGATGTTGTACATAATTATAAAGCTCAAAGGTGAAATGAATGTTGACATGAAAAATAATTCTTCTGTTGTTTAGGGCTGCATAAAATCATTTTCCTTAACAACGTGACTTGCTACAACAGAAACAAATATGGCCGCGACCTATTGGCAGGCCAGAAACTATCGACTGGCAGAATAGACCATTAGTCTAGACTATTATATAACGTGTACATATAACGTTGCAAGAAGGTAATACGAAAAACTAGATTCTACAAACAGTTTGAAGACCAAATCCAGTGATTGTAATTGATCGATGCCCCTAGTTCGATCTTTCAAAGTAAAAGACCGATAGGGTACCAGTCTAAGTAAAATCAGTTGATTTCACATACTGCATAATAGTGCACAAACGTAAAGAAGTGCATGTTTTTTTATTTTCAGATGTGTACTTTCAAATGTGTTCCATATATAGGGGAAGACCGGGTAAAAACAAACATGGGCGGGTAAGAAGCCCATGCCAATTATCTCATGACATAAAGCAAATTTCAGTCACATTTGCCCATGAGACGAATGCTAAACATTAACACTCGTCTCATGGGCAAAATGTGACTGAAATGTGTTTCATCTCATGAGATAATTGGCATGAACTTCTTACCCGCCCATGGGCTTTTTACCCCGTCTTCCCCTACTTGAAAACTGCATTCACAATCGCACGCTGTAGTACAAGCATTCCACACTCACACTAAGTCATGAAGAAACCCTCACATTTCATCACCCTCGTGAAACATTAAATTGATTCTTTAAAAAAGTCCAAAATTAGAAATAAGAAAAAAAGGTCAATTAATACCTGAATAAAATTATATTAAGTGTGTGGTTGTGTGTGTGTGTGTGTGTGTGTGTGTGTGTGTGTGTGTGTGTGTGTGTGTGTGTGTGTGTGTGTGTGTGTGTGTGTGTGTGTGTGTGTGTGTGTGTGTGTGTGTGTGTGTGTGTGTGTGTGTGTGTGTGTGTGTGTGTGTGTGTGTGTGTGTGTATGCGTGTGTCCGTGCGCGTGCGCGTGTTTTCCTTCTTAAGTTATCGCTGAGAATTACATAGTCTTTAGGAACTACCCCAGAACTGATTATCGTGCGTTTCATTATATACTGGCATGAGTTTTTGTGTGTGTTTTTTGCTATTTTTAGTGCAAAATGTGAAGATTGTTTTCGTCTCTTATTGCTTTGTAAGCTGGTACACAGCTGTTCCAGGAGGAACTTTCAGTTTCATGATTTTTGTTCAAGCCAACTGTACATGAGAAACTTTTCATAAACAACAGTCAACAATAATGTTAGGCCTATTGTATTTAAGAAAATTAGTTATATTCCGTTGCCTAGGTGTCATATTTTCACTCATGAGCATGTTTATTTATGCTTGCGATAAAAAGTGTATTATTTAAGAACATTTTCTACTAGATAAGTTGCATGGTAGGACAACAACATTTGTTTTACCATAAATCTGATGGAAATAATTAATTTTATACATATCTGTATTGTTAAAAATCGGGACTTTCCTGGTGTTGCACTGCCTCTGGGCATTGCCTCCAGGATCGTTCCCACCATCTTTATGTCTACTACTGTCCTATATGTGTCCAGGCGTCCCCCCAAAAAAAACCATGCCCTCGCCCCCTTCCATTCAATCCCGCATTGAGCTGATCATCCGGGCAGCAAGTCCTTCATACAAGATCCTGATTAGTTGGAAACCCCCCACGTCGTAAGCGTCATAATCATCAAATTGTTGATGGAGGATGCTATATTCAAGAAGAAGTTTGTGTCTGTTCCAGACCGGAGGACGTTAAGCAGAATTTCATTCATGGAAGAAATATATTTTAAAAAACACTACGAAGAACATACATCCAAAATATTTTAAGAAGAAATGCTTGGCGGTAGTTTTTATCAAATATTTTTTAGATTCAGTCATTTAACTAAACAGCTCAACTTAGTGTGCAACGGAACATAACAGCTGTGGGTAGGTTGGTTGAATGGTTTCAAACTAATCTCTCCTTTTGCTACGTCAGTTATCATTAACTAACATGACTCTTATTAGCAAATTTAGTTCACGTTTAACCCTTTCGCCGCCAGCAGTTTCTAAGCCAACATTTTAGGATTAAACTGACATGGGTAGAGAAAAGATTTTCTCTGAAATATTGGGGATTCCTCTGTGACGTGCTTAAAATAAGGCCTAGCCTTACCTCTAAACATTAAGAACCCAAGATCACTGAATAGCAGATCCTGATATAAAGGATTTTAATGACATGGGTGTTAAATCATTGTGGTGCAAACATGCGACATTGGCGGTGAAAGGGTTAAACAAAAGTACTTTGTACAACATAGCCAACACCAGACTACCCACCAAGAACAAGGACGCTGAAGCTGATCCGATTCATCTCGTTTATCACTGTCCTGGCTTCAGTGTCTTGAAGATAAAACCTGTTTGAGAACAATTTCTTGTCAGTGTCTTCTAGTCGAGCTTTGCTCCTCTTTCTGTTTCTAAACTCTGACTGTCTTGTCTAGTGCTATCGCCCTGCTTGCAGGTTTTAACTCAACGATGATGGTATTAATAGGTACCTTTCAGGATGACTCTACAGTTTTCTTCTCACGTGATCGGTTTTCCATTGTATATTCTTTCTTCGGTCCACTTACTGCCTTTCTTTGGTATCAAGTTTCAGTTGTATTGTTGGTGGGGTGTTTTTTTGTGTTTTTGTCCGTCACGGAAGGTAATCGGACTTTGCGATGGGCTGGTTTCTCTGTTTTTGTTTGTTTGTTTGTTTTTTGTGGGGGGTTTTCTGTCTGTCCCAAGGATATCTCCCGAACCGCTTGACCGAATCGCGTCAAATGTTGTGTGAAGGTGTGCCTCCTTAATAGGAAGAGATCGGCGCAAACCATTTTGCCGTCGTGACCTTGACCTTGACGTACGACCTTGAAAACCGAAAATCTATTTTTAGCCATATCTCGGGCACCGATCAACATAGGATGTTGAAACTTGGTATGAAGGTGGTTTGGCTTATGCCCGTTATGATGATGGCATACCGATCAAGGTCAATGTCAAGGTCAAAAAGATCGCTGGAGCCTGAAAATCGGAGGGTTATTTTTTTCTCCTTCTGTCTGTCCCAAGGATATCTTTCGAACGGGTTGACAGAATCACGTCAAATTTTGTGTGCTGGTGTGTCATCATGAGAGGAAGGCTTCCACGTAAACCATTTTGCCGTCGTGACCTTGACCTTGGCGTACGACCTTGAAAACCGAAAATCTTTCAGGGGCCATAACTCCCACACCGTTAGTGTTAGAGTCTTCAAATTTGGCATGAAGGTACTTTGGCTTATGCCCGTTCTGATGGTGGCATACCGATCAAGGTCAAGGTCACGGTCCGGGCGATCAGTAGGCCTTGAAAGTGGTAGGGGTCTACACATTGGGTTTTAAGCCATATTTTCCACATTGGTACTTGACAGAAGCGCTTCAGATTGTGTGTGGTACTGAATACCCTAGAGAAGAAAACATCCGAGCATAAATTATCACCATGCTGACCTTGACCTTGAAGTGTGACCTTGAAAACCGAAATTTCCTTCTTTGCGCTATATGTTTCTTCTTCAAGCTGTATCTCGTGAACTAGAAGACAGAATCCCTTCCAATTTTGTGTCAGGATGTGACACTCTACGGGGTGTCGCAAGTGCGTGGCATTGCTGGTGACGGACATGCTTGCCGCTCGGCGACGCCCTTGTTTACCTTTGTGTCTTTTTTTCTAAACTTGGGAGGAGGCATGGAGGGACTTTGTAGATTCACATAAGGTAGTGCCTGTGTGTGTGTGTGTGTGTGTGTGTGTGTGTGTGTGTGTGTGTGTGTGTGTGTGTGTGTGTGTGTGTGTGTGTGTGTGTGTGAGTGAGAGAGTGAGAGAGTGTGTGTGTGTGTGTGTGTGTGTGTGTGTGTGTGTGTGTGTGTGTGTGTGTGTGTGTGTGTGTGTGTGTGTGTGTGTGTGAAAGTGAGAGTGAGTGTGAGAGAGAGAGAGAGAGAGAGAGAGAGGGAGAGAGAGAAAGGGAGAGAGAGAGAGAGAGAGAGAGAGAGAGAGAGAGAGAGAGAGAGAGAGAGAGAGAGAGAGAAGAGAGAGAGAGAGAGAGAGAGAGAGAGAGAGAGAGAGAGAGAGAGAGAGAGAGAGAGAGAGAGATGGAGAGAGAGATAGAGAGAGAGAGCATATGCATTCGTGTAATTTGTTACGGTATTTTTTATTCCATCATATAACGAGCATTATAGCCCACTTTTGTTCAGTTTGTAAACTTACATGCTTTTCTTTACTGTTGAATTAGTATTATTTTTTTATAATTGATTGCAATTTACATGTCTTTTCAACTGGCATCTAGTCACCATGCAAAACAAATACCCATTTCGTTCGATGCAATGTTGAAAGTTTTACGTATTCCTCGGCTAATGAACGAGGGTAGGCTAAAAGACGCACTGGAAAAGGGTGCACAATTTCTTATTTTTGTGTCATTTTATCAAGCATGGCTGCAAAGCAAAACTTCACTAATAACATTAATGTTTTATAAAATGAAACAAAAGTAAGCAATTGTGCACCCTCTCTCTGGTTAGACGTTAAACCAACCAAAGAGAGGGTGCACAATTGCTTATGTGTGTGTCATTTTAATCAAACATTCATTTTATTAGTGAAATTTTGTTTTGCAGCATTAAAAGCATTGTTCCTTAAAATTCAAATAGTGCAAGAAAAATGGAAACGAAAACAGCATGCAAACGGATGAGAATGCCTTTTTTTAGAGCAGAGCTGTTTTAAGGTTTGTAGTTTTTGTGTGTGTTTTTTCTCTGTAATTCTAGAAGCACTTAGCAAGCATTTCTTCAGCCAAATCAGAGTTGTCACTCTGTGCGTGTGCGTGAGTGCGTGAGTGTGCGTGCGTGTGTGTGTGTGTGTGTGCGCGTACGTGCGTGCGTGCATGTGTGTATGTGTATGTGTGCGTACGTGCGTGTGTGTATGTATGTGTGTGCATATGTGTGCGTGTGTGTCTTTCATTTAACATCTATTCACTTCTCGTGATATTAGTCTAGTGGTTAGGACCTCGCATTGTGTGTGTGTGTGTGTGTGTGTGTGTGTGTGTGTGTGTGTGTGTGTGTGTGTGTGTATGTGTATGTGTGCGTGTGCGTGTGCGTGTGCGTGCGTGTGCGCGCGTGTGCGTGGGTGTGCGTGTGCGTGTACGTAAGTACGTGAGAGACAGTCGATACTCTGCCCCCCCCCCCCTCCCACATTCCTACCCCCCATCGTCTCCGAGTTAAAGGGTACTTACAGTCAGGTTTGACGCGAACTAAGCACAGAGACTCCGAGGCTTATATGTACGAGAAAGTACTATAATTCAACAATGCTGATAGCCAAAACGTAGCATCGGCCTTCTTTTTGTCCTTTAATGATAATACGTTTAGGCGTTCACCCGAGAAGACCGATAGCACCCTCATGTAGCACACATACCACTAGATGGAGGAAAGGGAGGAGTCCTGATGTACGGATGGTGTAATTATCTTGGCTTGTGACCACAGAATTGGAACTACTGTGTGGCGTTTTGTGTATCATCACCATGACTTGCAAAGGAACACATGACTCGTCTTATTTTGGCTTCTGACCACAGAATAGACGATTTTCGGGAGAGAAAAAACAAACACTAGGTTAGAGCACTTCGTTAACATTAGAGTAGTTTGCCTCCATTACTCGGTCAAAAACCATAGCAACAATGCAACAATGGCGTCGAAACCGCAGGATGCGAGTTAGCGACTTGCAAACATTTTTTTGAATAGAAAAATGAGGGGTGGCCATGCAGTGGCCACAAACCGATAACAAAAGGCCAAATGTGACGTAAAGATATAAAATGACATTAATTTTAGAATGACGCCGCACGGTGTTCTAAGTGCTGTATGTCTGCTCAAACACACGAGGCGAGAGCTGGGGGATCTACCTGATGGTAGAGTAGCTTCCCCTGTTTGACCGATTGAATTAGGCAAGATCACTCCCCACACACCATGAAATTACTCCCCTTAATTATTTCCGAACAATTCGTATTGGAACTACTGCATGTGTGGCGTTTGGTGTATCAACGCCATGACTTGCAAAGGAAGACATGACTCTAGAGCGTTATGATTGATGCCTTGAGTGAGATCGCGTGAACTAAACGACAGTTTTTTGTGTTTGTTTATTTTGTTTTTATCTTTCTTTCTTTTTTTTCTTTAATTCTATTTTTGTTTGTTTGCTTGGTTGCTGTTTTTTCAAAAGTATTATTCTTTGTTTGTTTGTTTTGTTTTCGTTTTGTTTCACCTGTTCAGTTTTTTAACATTGTTTTTGTTTGTAAAGTAAATACATGTAGGATATAATTGACGTGTTTGATGTTTACTGTGATGACAGTCCTGAGAAACCCATTGCTGTTGACGGGACTATAAGCAATGATAAAAAATAAATACAATAAACCGGTTCAGCGTTTTGTACCGTGCATTAGGCTTATTCTTCGGTCTAAGTTTCCTTTTCTTGTGTTTAAGTGTGTTTGTGTGTGTGTGTGTGTGTGTGTGTGTGTGTGTGTGTGTGTGCGTGCGTGTGCGTGTGCGTGTGCGTGCGTGCGTGTGCGTGCGTGCGTGTGTGTGTGTGTGTGTGTGTGTGTGTGTGTGTGTGTGTGTGTGTGTGTGTGTGTGTGTGTGTGTGTGTGTGTGTGTGTGTGTGTGTGTGTGTGCGCATGTATGTGTGTGTATGTGCGTGCGTGCGTGTGTGCGTGCGTGCGTGCGTGCGTGCGTGTGTGTGTGCGTGCGTGTGTGCGCGTGCGCGCGCGTGTGTGTGTGTACGTGCGTGCGTGTGCGTGCCTGCGTGTGTGTGTGTGTGTGTGTGTGTGTGTGTGTGTGTGTGTGTGTGTGTGTGTGTAAAGACAGCGCGCACGCATCCACACACACACACACGGAGATAATAGTCAGAAGGCCAAACGTTGCTATCATTAAAATCCGATGGGTAGAAAAGCGCATCGACATTTTTTTGGGGGAAATTGTAGTTTGATATTTGTAGATTAAAGTTATATGGTCTAGAACTTGCGAACCTCTCGATATTATTGAAAAAAATCGCAAAAAAAGTCGGCGAAAACACAAGTTACAAAAACGTCTTTTTACCCAACACTCATTATGAGTAGCGCCCCTTTATACACAAAACCTCATGGTGACGGAGTGTGTTGTTCATTGCTGCGAAGGCGAAATATCTGAGGATTTAGCATTATTTACTGATGCTCGATGGAACACAACAATAAACGCTTGTAATCAATGGTATGCCTTAGACGGTGAAGAGCAAGAGATCGCAAAAAAGCTTCTAACATACGATCAGCGGCCAGAAAATGCATGTTACGATGCCCAATGTTACATGCGTTTCACCAGTAGGCGTAGAATTGATAAAGCACACGTGCGATTTGAGAAGAAAAAGACAACTCACGCACGCACACGCACACACACACATGCACGCACACACACACACATGCACGCATGCACGCACAGACACGCGCACTCACACACAAGCATACACACACACACTGTTGTAGACGGATTGATTCAACAGAACGAAACTGCGAAGAGCAAACTAGAACAGCCTTTGGCAAAATAATAGACCTAGACTGAAAATTTCATCTAAAAGTGATAGATATACAATTTCAGATTCAATATTTATTTTGACACTTTACATTTCTACTGATGTGATGCCAATCTCGGATTTGAGTAATTACAATGTAACAAGCAAAAAGATTGTTTTTGCCAAAGATGGTAAATCACAAATTGTCATTGACTGTTAGGCCTAACATCAAAACACACCACAGAGCTATTTTGTACTATTTCTGCATGCACACACACACACACACATGTGCACACACACACACACACACAAATCTGACACACACACACACACACACACACACACAAATGTGACCCTCCTCCCCTCCCCCACCCCCCCCACCCCACATTCATTACCTCCTCCCCCCCCCCCCCCTTGCCCTCACCTTTCCGTTATCTCAACTCCATCCCCCCTGTCCAGGCTTCTCCCCCAAATTATGCTCACCCCCTTCCATTCAGTCCCCGCATTGAGCTGATCATCTGGGCAGCAAATCTTCTACCCAAGTCTACTGTTTAGTTGCCCCCCCCCCCCCCCCACCCCCCCCACATCGTAAGCATCATAATCATCAAATTGTTGATGGAGGATGCTATACCAGTATACGCAAGAAGAAGATGTGCACACACACACAAATGTGCACACGCACACACACACACACACAAACACACAAATGTGTGCACACACACACACACAAATTGTGCACCCACCTCTCTCTCTCTCTCTCTCTCTCTCTCTCTCTCTCTCTCTCTCTCTCTCTCTCTCTCTCTCTCTCTCTCTCCCTCTCTCAGTCTCTCTGATATATTTTCTTTCAATGTTTCATATGACAAGAATCTTACAGTAAACTTATATTGTGCAACAAACAAAATCAACAAAGCAGTCCATTTGCCATTTTCCATAGATTTTATTGTCAAAAATACATTTGATACAGATAAAAACACATAAAAACAGAAAAGTTAACAGTGTATGTGTGTGAAGATAATAATGTGTGTAAGATGGGGCAGGGGGGGGGGGGGGGGGGGGGGGGGGGGGGGGGGGGGGGGGGCATTACATGTAGAATCACAGTGACATGATGTATTTTCCTCAAAAGGCAGATGATGTTCTGCAGATCATTATGATATGACACTTGTCTGTGTGAAAATTACAAGCCAAAAATACCTCGCGCAAGAGGGGAGGTGGGGTGGGGGTGGGAGTGCAAGGGTAAAGGAGAGGCGGGGAGGGGGGGGGGGGCATTAAGACATATACACAGTGACATGATATATTTTCCTTAAAAGGCAGATGTTTTGCAGGTCTAGTGTCCTGAGCATGCCACTCACGCAGCCTGGTTTCATGGACTTGTAGTCCCTGGCTACAAAGCGTGCTGCTTGACGCTGAACTCTGTCCAGCCTTTCAATGTCCTGTTTCTGGTACGGATCCCACACCGTCGCACTGTAATCCAGTCTGGATCGGACCAATGCCATATACGCCAGGCGTCTGCATTCCCTAGTGGGTCTAGTCCTGCAGATCATTTTGATATAAGATGCTTGTCTGTGTGACCTTTACAAGCTGAGATATGTCATTTTAACATGCTTTTTAATGATTTGCGCCCAAGTCGAAACGAAGATTGTAGCATTTTTGGCGATACCATGCTCAAATCCTATGTTGAACATGTTCTTTAAAAAAAATTCAGTGAATACAACCCACTGCTGGCAGCAGCTATATGCAATTTCAGACATGATAGATGCCAAACACCTTTGCTAGAGGCCCCCAAACATGGCCCATACAGGGATTTGAACCGACGTAAAATACATAAATATTTAAAAAATCATAACTTCCGTTCTAATTAACATAGAGAGATAAATGTTGTATCAATCTCTTTATGTTGAGTAGTTCTATTAGATTAGCTCATTAAAAAATCAATTAAGTAAACATGAAACAATCACTTTTGAGGCGCGAGCGAAAATGGTGTTTTACGTCCTCTTGGTCTGAATCAGACACATATGGGACATTTGTAAATACAAATATGGTGGGAACAATACTGGAGGCAATGCCTGGAGGCAGTACGAAACCAGTAAAGTCCCGATTTTTTAAAATTAATACAGATAGGTTAAACCTCATCGGCTATGGCACTGCCACAAGTGATTGAATTAGTTAAATCACTTTTGACGACGACGAAAATGGTGTTTTACGTCCTCTTGGTCTGAATCAGACACATATGGGACATTTGTAAAAACAAATATGGTGGGAACAATACTGGAGGCAATGCCCGGAGGCAGTATGAAACCAGTAAAGTCCCGATTTTTTTTTATGAATACAGATAGCTGTAGCAGTGACCACGCCTCGGTTAAACCTCATCGGCTATGGCACCGCCCTTTTGACTACCTAAATGTAAGATCTTAAATTTATGCATTGTGTGCAAGGGAGAAACTAATATTTTTGGATTTGTTCTTTTCTTTTCTTTTCTTTTTCTTCTCCTTTTTTCATGGTTATTTCACTGGAAATTTGTGCTACCTTTCGTGTGGAGTTTTCGTGGAATTTTTGTGCCCCATTTCACTGGACAGTATTGTTCTATTGACTGACTGTGGGATATATCCAAGGGAAAGAACTCTTTGTGAGTAACATAATTATATGCTTGAATTTTTTTTTCTTTTTATGTCTTTTGGGGGTCTTTTTGTGCATGATTTTCAACTAAAATCTCAGATCATACTTAAATTGATCATATGATGTTGTCTATGTCATTTTTATCCAGTCGTAAGAAGAATATTACACTTTATGCATTTGATAAAAATTACATGTGATTTGCTATGAAATTCACTTAATTAATTGTAATTATTTAGACAAATAGATTGAGTTCAAAGTTCTACTATGTCAAAAATTAAAGTATTAACCACCCTCTTTCAATATCAGTTAAAAGAATTTCAATGCGGGATACCTAGCCGACGAAATATTTTTCTAAGCCTTTTCTGCTGGTATGGCCCTCTGACTATAAGGAAATAGTCGTCCTCTGAAAACCAGATTTAACCAACTTATTTGGGTAAGGGGAAGAACCCTTCCATTATCCGTTCCTTGCAGTGCCATTCTTCTTACCTCCCTCTGGGTCCTGCACAACATGTTTGTGCATATGTGTGTGCGCGCGCGTGTGTGTGTGTGTGTGCGCGCGCACGTATGTGTGTGAGTGCGTGTGTGTGTCAGAGAGAGAGAGAGAGAGAGAGAGAGAGAGAGAGAGAGAGAGAGAGAGAGAGAGAGAGAGAGAGAGAGAGTGTGTGTGTGTGTGTGTGTGTGTGTGTGTGTGTGTGTGTGTGTGTGTGTGTGCGTGCGCGTGCGTGCGTGTGCGTGCGTGCGTGTGCGTGTGTGCGTGTGTGCCTGCGTTTCTGTGTGTGTGTGTGTGTGCGTGTGTGTGTGTGCGTGTGCGATTGTGTGTGTGTGTGTGTATGCGTGTGTGTGTGTGTGTGTGTGTGTGTGTGTGTATGTATGTATGTGCGTGTGCGATTCTGTGTGTGTGTGTGTGCGTGTGTAGTGCGTGTGCGTGTGCGTGTGCGTGCGTGTGCGTGTGCGTGTGCGATTGTGTGTGTGTGTGTTTGTGTGTGTTTTGTTTGCGCGCGCGTGCGTGCGTGCGTTTGTGTGTATGTGCGTACGTGCGTGCGCGCGCGCACGTGTGTGTGCATACGCGTGGGCGCGTGTGTGTTCTATCTAGTCAACTATGAGCAATACAATTATAGCAGTGTAGGGAGCTGCCGTTCTTCTGGAAAGAAGGGCTGAAGTACATTATTTTACAGTGGAGACGTCTGGGTAGACAGGGTACATACCCACTCTTCTGACCGTGAAGACTTGGCGTGGAGAGATGGCTACCAAAGGACACCAAAGGCAAATGACATACAAGACTGCAGAACTAAGAACCAAAACAACGTTTCATAGCTTAAAGGTCAATGTTCTCCGCAAATGATCCGCTGAAAATTATAGATCTCTCGATAATTACTGCTTCAATTAACTTCTTGTTTTATCTCGAGCTCTACTCGCTTCTCTGCATCTGCATTCACGGTTGATAGAGGCCACACCTTGACATAAACATCAACGAACTTGGGGAGTTCACAATTTTGTGAACTACATTTTGCTCCCTAAGGTCAAAGCTATTTTTGGAGCCACTCACCATGTAGCCATTATGGTGATTGAGCCACAGCTCACTTGGTTCGAAACACAAAAAGCTAAAAATAGTGTTCAAAATGAGAAAACAGAGATACACGTTTTGCACGCGAGAAACTGGCAGGTTGTCCATAAAAAGTGCAGTAGTCAGCTTTTTTTCTATCACTCACCACCAAAAATCCACGACCTGACAAAGATGATCGACAAGTAGATGCAGAATCTGCTAACGGCAACCAAACCATGGGCTGTGTTATAGTCGAAAAAAGAAAACCCATGCCAAAGTTAGTGTTTGTACACTACTGATTCAGCGTAAATTCAAACATGCTTTGAAAGGCACGCATCTGGCTGAAGCATAAAGCAAGTAGCCAGAGCCATAGATGGACATTTTCAGCAGAATATTGGACACTCACAAGGAGTGTTTGAAAGAGAAATCTCAGTGAATAGCTGAGGGACTGAAAAGTTGGTGCATTTGAAATGCATAATAATTTGCTTTGATAAAACTTTTCTGTGTCCAATGTCTATATTTGTATGAGTGTTTCTGAGAAACTTTAACCTGGTGCTCTAAGCGTGATCACGCCCAAGACAAGTCAGGGTCATCCACCAACTACATCTTCAAGATCGATTCCAGAGCACTGCAAAAACCACCACATCACTTCAAGGACAACATGGAAGACTGATCAGTAGTTCCACAATCTGAAAATGTCTGGCAGAACTGGCTTCAGGTGCTGTAGGCCGTGTATCAGAACTGTATGAACCAGGCAAAAGACGTTCACATACTGTCCAATTTAGTCGCAAAAAAACAGGTCGCGGATTTCACTCAACTGAATTTTTACTGAATGTTTATCAGTTACACAGTTCACTTTAGTAAAGACTCACTTTAGTAACAGTCTGTTTCACTTGATTGCATTGGACAATATGAGAGAACCTATCTGAAACTGACAAAGCAGACAATACAGAACTGCGGAGATAACCGTACTTTGCTACTCAAGGAGAAATGTCTTTTTTTACAAACTAAATCTTTAGTTAGCTCCCATCCTCCAAGACTGCTTACAGTACCCAACACCTAGCACTATGTGAATAAAGAGTCAAACCTGGCTCGTCCTTTTTTTATGATGAAGTTTTGGGTTTGCTTCCCTTTGACTCTTTATTCACATAATTCTAGGTGATGGGTACCGTAAGCAATTTTGGTGGAGGTTAGCTAACTAACGAAGAATGTCCCACCCTTGTTCATTTCTATTGTCTCCTCTTCTAGCCTCACTATTTCAATCAATGCATACTAATTTAAAGGATATTGCTCAATAACTTGGACAATGTAAGTGTATCTAAATATATGTTCAATTACTTTGTGCCGCGGATCACAGGACAGCATCAGAATGCGCCTCCAGCCATTGCAGCAGTTCAGCTTGGTCGGCTCTCCTGCGTTTCTCAGCCCACGTGTTGAGCGTGTACATGAAGGGGTTGATGGCAGAGTTGAGGGGCAGAACTAAGATAGCCAGAGCCACGCTGACCTCCCCGGGAATGGCCACACCAGCCAGCGCCAGCATCCCGCACAGTCCGATGGGAAACCAGCACAGGAAATCACTCACCGCGATGATGACCAGTCTCCTCGCTATGGCAATGTCCTGTGACACTTTGGTCGTGCTGGTTTTGAAAGCATTGCTGTGTATTGACCAGTAGATGAGACCTTGCCCGGCAGAGATGAACAAAAACAGAACGAAATTCAGAACGATGAGTAGGCTGAAAGAGTACTGCTTGCCTTTGAAGTCTGCCTTGGTGACTGGGAGCGGGATACAGATGCCGGTTTGACTGTAGAACTCCCAGTGTGTCAGAGCGGGGAGTAAAGGCACCAAGGCCAGAGTGAAGCCCACAGACCACACCAGCAGACAAGCTACAGCTGCTGAGGTTTTACCAAAGCGTACAGTGCTGAACGGAAAATGGAGCACCAGAAAACGATCCAGTGTGATCAGTCCGATGATTAGTGCTGACACTTCACTGGACAGTAAAGACAGAAAGCCGGCTATCTGGCAAGGCACGCTGTGTTTCCATGTGAGATCTAAGAAGAAATATCGGCCACGGAACTGTTGGTCAGCTGCCCCAATTATGGCAATGTATACCCCCATTAACAAGTCAGCCAGGTTCAGGTTGATTACAAAGGCGTTGAATCCACTCAACAAAGAAATGTCCCTGGAAAACACACGAGCACACAGACAGAAGATGTTGCCGCTGATTGAGACACTAGCAGCCAACCACAGAAATCCCTGATAGACCCAGGACTGTAGCAAATCTTCACAGGAAGAAATTTCGTCCCTGGGGGCGTGACAATCTGTATTGTCAAAGTTAAACGGTAGTATTTTTGCACAGCATATTTTGTAATTGTCAGTTAAAACAAAACGCAGTCGAAAAAGATACCTGAACATGTTGATGGGAAAAGTCTCTACTGGACTGCCTTCCATGTACAGTTCAGCTAGCTGTGGTGTGAACTGAAATCCACTATGGTTGATTTCTCTAATTGCTGTAAATGATAAATTAAGCTTTTGGATTTGAGAGAAGGGCAACAATATTCGAGAATCAAATGTATTTAGTGTTGTGAACGAGAGATCCACTATCATAAGGTCACTATGAGGAACACCGGGAATTAAATGAGTAGAAATGGCTGTGATGGGGTTATGAGCTAGTTTCAATTCTAGTAAATTGTTCATGGAAAGAAAAACGACCAAATTTACCTGCTTCAGCTTATTTCCACTGAGGTCCAGAAATCTTAGATTGAACATGTTTACACTAGTCAAGGTGGACAGTGAACACTGGGCAAGAACAAGATGAACAACATAGGTCAGCTGACCCACATCAGAAAGGGTCATTCCAGAACCTGTGGCATCCAGAGAACGGGCATCAGGGAACAGAGTTACAGAGAAAGGCTGTGGACAGTGGAGCGAGTGACCTTGACACAGACAGCCCACTGGACAGCTGGTGCCACACACTAGTTCATCATCACGCAGTGGGCAGTGGGGCCAGCCATCACACAGGTGGTAAATATGGAGGCACGTGGTGGATGCCCTACACATGAAGAACCCTGGACACTTGATGTCGTCACAACCATCTTCGTCCTTTTGGTCAACGCAGTCATAGATCCCATTGCACCGTGTGTAGACAGGCAGGCAATCGTTGAATTCACCAGGACAACGGTAATGGCTGTCGGGACAAGACTCGTTGAAAGTCATAGGAATGGACTGAAATTGTCTGATCCCATCGAAGGTAACAAGAGCTGGGGAAGGGAAGAAAGACTCTGTCGTCGTCTGTGCTTTGTACAGATTGCAGCCCTGTTCCTCAGAGTGATCGTTACACTGAGGGGTCTGGTCACAGACTTCACTGAACGACAGACATTGGCCATTGTTACATGTGAACATTTTGATACAGATGGGATGTGAACAAAAGGTTTCATCATTGTAATCCGGACAATCATTTATAAAATTACACACTAGAGAATAGGATAAAGTTGTAGAGTCATCACTGCAGGTAAATGTAGGCACTGATAAGGATTGGTCACTTGATGCCTCGAACTGGCTGTTGTAAGACAAGGGATGTTGAAAATAACAAGATATGTCCACATTTTCATAACACACTTTCAAACGATGCAACCCACATTGAAGTAATGTGTATGTAATATGACCAGCACTGCAAATTGTCATAGAACGTTGTGGTAAGGGCAACACAGATAGTGTGTTGTACAGCGTAACTGGTTTTACTTGTAATTGTGCACTATCATACGTTTGGAATGCACACACCGTACCATTCCAACTTCGCGCATATCCAAACTTCATCACACAATCATTGCCAATGTACGAAATATAGTGGCTGTAAGAAGAGAAGAAACACTTGGCCTTTCCTTGGTGCAGCAACGGAACATGGTAAAAATGCCGGTGCTGGTATTGACAATGCGTATTCCTATATGGTAAAGGAATGGTACAGAACTAGTCCATCTTGGAACACTTCATGCCTGTACATAGGAAGCGAAGACAAATCATTGAAAACCAAACCAGAGTAATAGTTAGACACTTTCTTCCTATCAAAAACTGTGAAGTTCATCAGAGCACCTAGCCAGTCACACACACATAACGGGAAACGAAGACCAACTGTACCTCCCAGAGAACGACAATGCTCATCGCTTGCTTTCTGGAAATCTATTCTCTCCCCTTGGAATTCAGGTACGTTACGAACAAATGAGTAGCAACGTCCACACATGGCTATCATTCCTCTACACTCCACGCTGCTGAAAGGACAGTGTTCTGCCTCATCTCTCCCATCTTCGCACTCTGTCTTCAAATTACAGTCAATGTGGTGACAAAACGTGGAATAATTCTCAACTGAACAGTTCCATAACCCACTGGGTAACCTTTGAGGCGACTGCCTTCCAGTGTAAAAGGTAAAGAAAAGTTGAAAGCATTTAGTTTTCACGCAATACTGTCTCACCACTAGTACACTCAGTTTGGTGGCGTTGAACACGCAAACAAAATCCGATTCGTAAGAGTGAAACCTGTCCCATACTTTAGTTCGCATTTCTGTTAACTTGTTCATATACTGATCATACTCTAGGTCATGGCGATAGAGTACGACATAAACCAGACGTTGAACAATTTCTTTAAAACTAACGAACACCGAGTTTCTGGCTGGAAGAGGTAAATAGCCCCACACATATTTCGGGTCACGATGACTCAGATTTCCTCTCATCGTCATGTGGCCAGAGGTTGATGATGTCATTACGGTCATCACGTGATCTGATTCTGATTCCACATGTTAAGCATTTAAAGCTTGAAAAAAGTGGATCAAGAAATCGCTGTTGCAAACAAGGCAATTTTGTTGTAATCTTTCTTAAGGTAATAAGACAGACAGACAACTACGCAATATTTGAGTATCCGAAAATGCGAGATGTTCTCTTGTAACGTTTGTGATTTCCCGTCATTTAAAATCCATTGTAAAGCTTACACTGCTGGAAGTTGTGTGTGTGTGTGGTGTGTGTGTGTGGGTGCGTGCGTGTGCGTGCGGGTGTGGTGTGGGTTGGTGTGTGTGTGTGTGTGTGTGCGTGTGTGCGTGTGGTGTGCGTGTGTGCGTGCGTGGCGCGTGATGGGTGTGTGCGTATGTGGTGTATGTGTTGTGATGCGTGTGTGTGTTGCGGTGCGCTTGTGCATGTGTCTGTGTGTGTGTGTGTGCACGCACGTGTGTGTGTGGTGTGTGTGTGTGTGTGTGTGTGTTTGTGTGGTGTGTGTGTGTGTGTGTCGTGTGTATGTATGTGTGTGTGTGTGGTGTGTGTGTGCGGTGTGTGTGTGTGCCGGTGCGTGTGCGTGCGTGTGCGCGCATGCGTGTGCGCGCATGCGTGTGTGTGTGTTGTGTGTGCACGCACGTATGGTGTATGTAATTAGTGTGTGTATGTGTGTGTACGTGTGTCTGTCTGTCTGTCTGTCCGTTTATCTGTCTTTCTATTGTGTGTGTGTGTGTGTGGTGTGTGCGTGTGCGTGCGTGTGTGCGTGTGCGTGTTGTGAGTGCGTGCGTGCGTGCGTATGCGTGCGTGTGTGCGTGTGTGTGTGTTGCACGTGTGATGTGTGTGTGGGTGTGGTGTGTGTGTGTGTGTGTGTGTGTATGTGTGTGTGTGTGTGTGTGTGTGTGTGTGTGTGTGTGTGTGTGTATGTGTGATGTCAGCAGGGTCCAATTACGCGCCATATACACATCAAAGAGAGGACAACGAAAGACGAAGATGCCACAGCCACAAAAAGAGATTCGAAAAAAATGCAGAGAGAACTAGAAACGAAAACGAAACGAATTTTATATTTCATACTGGGTAATGAGATAAGCATTGCTTTTTTACACTCAGCCCTGTGGCCAAACAAGAAAACTAACAGACAACAAATAAGCAATGCAAAAAAAACTATAAGAGTTAACATAAGCTATCAAAGCAATCCTTCAAACATCATCAAGAAAACAATACATACAAAATAACATGTAAAAAGGGGAGAGAGTGAGGGACAACAGAAGACAAATCATTATAAGAGACAATGAAAAGTATGAGAGAGAGAGAGAGAGAGAGAGAGAGAGAGAGAGAGACGAGAGAGAGAGAGGAGAGAGGAGAGAGAAGAGAGAGAGAGGGCGGGGGGGGCCGACAGACAGATAGCTTGGCAGGTACTAGATAGACAGACGATGAACAGAAGGATATACAGGCATGTGTCATGTGTAATGATAAATTATTTAAAAATCATTTGTGATAATATAATCCTTGAATTGTTTCATGAAAGATGGATGACTTGGTATTTGTTTTAAATACACGGGTAATGCATTTTATAGTGAACCTCCGGGATAGTGCAGACTGGATTTATATAAATCTAATCTTGGTCTATGAAGAACAATCTTGCGTATGTGTCTCTTATTATTCAACTGAAATTTATTTGTTATTCTGGAAGGCGCCATTCCATTCATTATTTTGTGCAAAAGCCTTTCTTTGTTAAAGTTCTGTCTGTTTTTGAGTGGTACAATATTCCGCACCTATACTTTTTCTTCCTTCTTCTTAAAGAACTCCGATTTTAAGAGAACCAGTTTTAAGGCACGATTATAAACGCGGACAAATGGTTCACCTTGATGTTTGAAAGACTGGCACAATCCCAAAGTGTTAAAGAGGAAATAGTCTAGGGAAATGCATTAGATGTGCAGCACTAGAAGAAATGTTTCTTAGGGAGGGGGTAAGTGAAGAAATTTTTTTATTTTTGATAGCTGAAAGACTTTCTTTGCCATATTTCTGCTTAATTGAGAGACCAATGTCATTCCAGGATAAGGTATGCCTCAATAGGTATACCTAGTAGACTTTGTGAGACTTTACTTGTTTTTTAAAATATTTTATTATGCACACAAGATATTTAGTGTGGTATATTGAATGTTAAGACGTTTCTGTCTCGTAGAAAGAAAGAAGGAAAACATTTCTGCGTTCAGTGACATATGGTTACATTCAGGTCCAAGACAGACGGAGTTTATTTACGCTTTACGAGCAAGTTTACATACACAGTGTTTATATTTTGAATGAACACGAGTGAATCGTAGTATCATCAGGCAAAGAGAGGGGGGGGGGGTAGGGGGAAACAGAGAGGGCGTGGGGGGAATTGACGGGGTAAAGAAAAAATAATGGGGCCAAGAACTGGAACACCAGTTGTTATAGGTAGAGAAATGTTAAATTTATTTTTCTAGTACAAACGCATTGAGTGACGGAAACTTAGTAAACGAAGATGGGGGTAGCAACAGGTAGATCAGCTGAAAATTTGTAAACTGATAATTTTCGATAGGAGTAGAGAGTGGTCAATGGTGTAGAAAGTTATGAGAGCAGAGGAATCTACGAGAACAGTGTTGTTGTGTATTCGTCATTATTAATGTTAGAAAAGCCACTGGTCGACCAGATTTATTAAAGCTAAGAATGTTGAGATTTCTCTCAAACCTGACTGGTGTTGGATATGAAAAGAGTCAAATTCGATATATATCGTGAGAGAGAGAGAGAGAGAAGGAGAAGAGAGAGAGAGAGAGAAGATGAGAGATGAGAGGGAGAGAGAGAGAGAGAGAATTGAATTAAATTGAATTGAATGAATTTTATTTATAGATGGTAATACAATAAGCAATTAACATGCTTTATTACATCCAGCCCTCTGGAAAAAAAGTTACAAATATAAAAGTAGAAATGGAAAAGGAAAATGAGCACAAACAAAGCAATATAAGAATGCAAAATACAAAACCCTATATAGTAGCACAACAATAACAAAACAAAACCTAATATTATTAACTATACTCATTTTGAACGTGCATAAATTAAGAGTAGGTCTAAGCACATACACACGGAGAGAAAAAATATCCTACTTTTCATACTCATCTTTAATATGAGTGTTTTTCTCCAAATCTGATGGTTGGATGCAAAAAGGTCAAATTGTCGATATGTAGTACGATGAGAGAGAAGAGAGAGAGGAGAGACGAGAGAGAGAGAGAGAGAGAGAAGATTGAGATGAGAGAGGAGAGAGAGAGAGAGAGAGAGAGAGAATTGAATGAATTGAATTGAACGAATTTATTTGTAGATGGTAATAGAATAAGAAAACTGTTTTATTTACATCGAGCCCTTGGAAAAAAAAGTTACAAATATAAAACTAGAAATGGATAAAGGAAATGAGCACAGACAAAGCAATATAAGATGCAAATAAAACCCTAAAAAGTAGCACAAGAATAATCAAAATCAAACTAATATTATTAACTTACTCATTTTGGAAAGTGCATACGTTAAGAGTAGGCTAAGCCCATACACACGAGGAAACCCCCAAAAATAATCCGACTTAATACTCATCTTTACATGCACAAATGAGAAAGTGCACAAAACATGACAAAACAATTCTAATCATACTTTACATACTCATCTTAAAAATGTACTTATTTGAACGGACAATCATGCACATAATAAAATCAAACCTAGCTCTACTTTACTACTCATCTAACATGCACAATTAAATGTAAAAACTGTCACAACATAACAAAAACAAACAATTCCTATATACATTATTCATACTTAGCATGCACAAATTAAAGAAGTAAATACACAACGTGCAAAAAAGCAAACATATTTCATGTGTTTATAATGTGTTATGCACATTAACAAAGCGCGAAATCAGCAATAGTTGTGGCACGCGGTATTTTTACCACTCCAATATGAGTCACCTACCTGGCTTTTCAACAATTTAATCTGTAACCAGACTGTTAAGCTCTGCACCCTTTTTCGTAATTTTTTATATCTTTTGAAAACATTTATAAATAATGTATCTAACCATATACATCAAAAGACGCCACCGCCATTTACTCGTCGTGGTTTGTGTGTGCCTGGATTACGTAGGCTTATCATTTTGTACGCTTTAAAATACATCATTTGAAAGTGCGGCCTCAATTGAAGTGTATGCCCGATTTGGAATGTGCGAACAATTTTGTCAAAATGTGCCGACAAATTTTGGAACGACGGAAGGACAGACAGACCGACCGACGACCACAGTGAGTTATAGGTTTGTGGCTTGAGCCACAAACAAAAAAACTAAGCACCTACAATGGACGAAAGTAGCCTCAAACCTCCACTTTCTAACTCGTCTGTAAACATGCCACAATTAAATTTTAAACAAATACAGAGAGAGAGAGAGACGGAGAGAGAGAGAGAGGAGAGAGAGAGAGGGTCACAAAATTACTGCATTAGAATATTAGAAAAAAAGATCAGGAAAGTACATCACAATAATCAAGGATCATTCCTTTGTTCCCTAGGGCAATGCAGGATTGGCACAGGGTACAAAACAAAACCCTTAACTACAAAAAAACGTATGCGTACCTTATTTTATAAAGGACCCCGCACGTCAACGTGTCAAAATACGGTTGTTCGCGTTGTTTTCCTCTTTATAGCTGTAAGGAATTTTAAGAATATCCTAGCGTAAGACAAAGAGGGAAAACGTGACACGTACCCGCGGGGTCTTTAAACTAATTGCTCAAAATTATCATGAATGACGGATAAGTTCATTTGTTCTCCTTCTTTTCTCTACCGTTCAGAAGCTTCCTGTCAATATAAGCGCAGATGCGTCATGCTGCCGTTTATGCGCCTACCAGAAATAGCAAATCCGACTATCGGATGGAGGGAAATCTTTTGAAAGTGTTGCTTGAAAAAAAGGCAAGCAGGATAAGGACAGTAATTGCAGAAAGATAGTAGAAGACAGTAAGCAAAGGGGAAAAAGCAGAGTCAAAGAGACTCGTGAAGATTTATAGGAAGTTACATGTACAGAAAATTCCAGAAGGTGGGGGAAATATTATACAAAGAACCCGCAATCCCACGGGGGAGGGGGGGGGTGGGTAACGGTTCACTTAGGAAATCCACAACAGGCAGAGATATGGTGACAAACATCATCATTCGGCCTTAATTAGCTCCATGGCTGGGGACCAGTCGTCACCATTGCCTTTTCAAAGCAATGACATAAAGAGGATGCCAGCCACAATCTTGGAATATAAACAGCGCGGAGCATGTAGCTAGTCACTACGTAGATTTATCCCAAGATGGCTGACAGCTGAAATCCAGCTAATCTCTCTCCCAACCTTCTCGCCTCTCTCTCTCTCTCTCTCTCTCTCTTCTTCCTCTCTCTCCTATCTACTCTCTCTTCCCTCTAGCTCTCTCTCTCTCCAGCTATCTCTCTCTCTCTATCTCGGACTGTACCATGCATTGCAACACGCGGGACATGATGGTAGGCATAACGTCGTTCTAAAGCATGATTCCAAAGTTCCTTGTACGTTGCATTCTGGGCATCGATGATCGGACCACCTCCTGGTGTCAAGAATGCCAACATGACGGGAACTCACTGAGAAGCAACATTCTGCCCCCCGTTTTTTGGGGGGTGGGGTAAGGGTAGATCAGCTTGGACGATTTTCAGAAAACTGAAAGGATAACATTTTGATAGAATGAGGAGGGAATAATCACAAATAGGACTTAATAACACTGATGTTTCTACCAATGGGACATGCATTAAATTGTAAAATGATGGGTAAGTTATACAACGGTCAAACACAATCACGGGCACTAAAGTCAATCAAGCTACTGTACAAAGAAATTACCACAATCGAAGGCAAAAGGTACAGCCTATAGCCTCCTGTGATCTGTGGAAAAAACAAAAACGCTCAAGATTACAACAACAAATAAACAAGTGTAAAGGACGGTATTTTATTTTTTTCCCACCCCCAACCCCCAAGAGACAAAACAAAAAATTACGGATACTTCAACAGGCAACAGCAAATTAATATAGTAAATGGAACAAAAAGCAGGCAACAAACGGAGCAAAAAATCAACATCAAAATACAAAACAATACTTCCCTTACAGCCCAATGCGCAAATGATTTGACACATCGATTTATTACTCTTTATCACGAACCAGAGTCAATCACACGCCAGTTAACAAACAGCAGGCAAACAAAACAACCGATCAGAATCAGATCAGGTCAGATGTTGAGAGAGGGTGGTAAATGTGATGGGGGTCTACTAAAGTACATGATGCCAAAACATACTCCTCTTACCGATATGTATGGCGGAGGACAAAAGTATAGACAGTTGATATGGCGTTGCTCAATAGCTTACTTGCGCATTAAGCTTAAATGGGCAAGAAAATCTGCGCAATAAGCTTAAGGGTAAGATTAACCTGCTCAATACGCCTAAAGAGCAATTTTGTGCAGTGAGGCTTAATGCGCAACATAATGGTCGCGGCATAAACCTAAGGCCCAGAGTGAGCAAAGCGCCAGACTAGAATCGTGATCCGAACAAAGATGACAGTGTGGTATTACTTTCCTTTCTTCTTTCTTATTGTTTGTGTTGCGGGGGTCTGCTTTCGTGAATTCCGCTCAGCACGATGACTGCAGTTTTGACCAACTGATTACATTTCTCATTCAGGAGAAACTGCTAATATCACGTGGCACACCTTACCATCCCACAGAGAGAGAGTAGAACATTCGGAAATGACAGCTACGAAAACAAAGCACACTTGAGCAAGACTTATCGTGTGGAGTCAACAAGGGGACAGTAGACAGCTGGTTCACAGAAAAGAAGGAAAACGAACAAGTATAAAGCTTGTGTTGCTGTGAAAAAAACTGTACGTTGTGGAACTGGAGATGTGAAGAAGATGGTAAGGCCAGGAAACAAGGACCAGTTCATTCTACGATCTATGGGGATCCCTATCTTGCAATACGAGAAGCGAATATTGCATGTGGACACGGTGCAACGAAACACGAACTGCTCCAAAAAGTATGTGATTAAACCAGAGATCAGCATTAAGCTCTACCTCTCCCTTTGTGAAGCTGCCTGATGAAAAGCGCAACATGAACAAAGGTGTTGTAGTGAAAGCCCATCCTGTCAAACGTTTCAGTGAAAGCACAACGAGGACAAGTTGATCTAACTGACCTTACAAACCAGCACGGATCAGATACAGGTCGAGAGGTCTCTCTATCTCTTGCCTCTCTCTCTCTTTCTACCGCTCTTCTATCTATCTCTCCTCTCTCCCTCTCTTTCGGCAATGTCTCCCCTTTTGTGAAGCGATCCTAGGTAATTGGAGGATGAGCCTGTGATTACAAAAACAAAATGGACGTGTTGTGGTAAAGCGTCAGAACAGATTACCCCTCTCACATTTATGAGCAGTTGCATGTCATATGATTGGGGAGGGGCAGGGGTTGAGAGTGGGGAATAAATAAAGTGGTTACAGTTCTTGAAATAATAAACAGAAATCTAGAGTTGATCAAAAACTCAGTCATCGCGCCGAGAAGAAATTCCACGAACAAGGCAGACCCTGAAAAAGTTATATACGGTCATCTTGTCCGCATCAAGTTTGAGGCTTTGCCTACCCCGTGTTCATTAGGGCTAATGCGCAGACAATTTACGTTGCGCAAAAACTTAAAGTGCCACTAAATTGCATATTAGGTTATTGCATTGAGCAGTGTAATATTAAACATAATCTTATTACGCAAATTTGTCGTGAAAATAAGATAATGTGCAATTAGCCTATTTGGATACGACAGATGTAAGTAATCTCCTAATTCTATCAGCTTTAAAAATCAAGCAGCAGTGTTTAGCATTAGATTGCAGCATTATCAATTATCATGCTCTCAGAAAGAAAGGTGACAAATGCCACCTGCTGCCGAATTTTGCAAGAGCTGTCTACTTTGACAATGCAATCAATGCAATGCGATATACCAACTACATTTAACCATTTCACAATGAGATACAATTACATTTCCATGTCATAACGAGATGATGAGGTGTGCTCCCAGTCACCAGAGTTCATCACTAATGGGACAACATGGAATCACATCACGAATACCTCGAGTAAGAATCACAAACAATACGTACGCAAACGTCGCCGACACACCAATATTTTTAGGCTACCTAGTAGGAAGTTCAACAATTGAAGTAGGGCAAGACTAAAATGCTTTTGTGATTGTGAACGTTTTGCCTTTGAATTCCTAAAATGAAATAGGAACAAAGCAAATCCCAGTGTTGAAGAATAGCCCTTAGTTTAAGGGCGGGTGGATATTGTCCTAAGATCGCACATGCTTCTGGATCAACATCACATCATCACGTTTACTTTGCGGACGAAGTTAGGAAGGCAGTTTTGTGGACCGGCGATGCAGAATGGACGAAGTTTAGCTCTCTGCCTATTAGGGAGGCTTTGCAGAGAAACCAGCCGAAGGACAGCTGTTGGATTCCTGTCATATGGTGCTAAAAGGATCAAAATAACCAAAACACAGCACTCAAGTAAAATAGAAAATATAAAAATCTTGAGG